>KZ807906.1:91511-116872 GCA_000696205.2 Oncopeltus fasciatus | reverse complement strand
TTTATTAATTTAATTTTTGATTATATTTTTTGGTGAGGGGGGTTCCCTACAATTAGTTTAAGCGTATTACTTCTTATGTAACATAAATTACTGGTTTTAATCAGTATAGAATTTTGCATGACTCCATGTCAATTTATTCAATGAAGGAAATTCATAAGTAATGTATACTTCCTTCTATTTTGACAAATTTTCTTCTATCTTTTTGACATTATAACAAATATTGTTTCAAATTTTTCTACATACATAGATATAAGTATGGGTATTGTGTGTGTCTATATATATATAAAGGCTCTCATTAAAATATTTTAACCTTATTTTAATAGTTACGTTCAAACATGCAAACTGTGATATTTAAGCTTGTTAAACAGCAGAGTTTTAGATTTGTCCAGAGGAAGTGATTATATTAGACTCTATTTTAGCGAGCCTTTAAAATAAGTAAAAGCAGTTTTGTGGAAGTGCTATTGAGTCTCCATTTCTTCTGGTATGGTAGATTTAATTTTATCTTAAAGAGATGTATGTGCATTAGTACTTTTCAAGTGAATTTTTCTTGTTACTTTTTCTATACTTTTCTTCTTTTTTTTTTCTCTTCAGATTTAAATGAGTTTCGTGGGTTTTATATGAGCTGTAGGTTTTCAACAGTTTCTGTTTACTTTACTTTTACACAGTTATTTTATTAGTTACTTTAAATATTAACGCGATTTTTTATTCAGAATATAATTCTTACCTAGCCTAAATTTTTTAAAAGTTAATTTAGTATACAATTGTTACATTAAACCTAGTCCCTGTATATTAAATTTATACAAAAAAAAAAAATTTAAAAATTACTAAGATTAAATGTAATGAAGACAGACATAAGAATTAAGTGGAAAAAAAAAAAAAAATTAAAGGAAGACTCCTCNCTATTTCTATATTCTAAGTGTTTTGTTATTTAATAATTCTTTTATTTTTTAAATAATGCCTCTGATCCATAATTATCAACGAAATATTCGGTCTTACTGCCCTTCATTTTAATATTCCTATTTCTATTTAAGGAAGAAATGCAAGCGACTAATATCTTAAAAAACTGAAATCTTCTACTTAAGATATATACATAAAAACAGTTGATATCATGTTGTACTATAATAGTTTCATTAAAAAGTATAGTTATAAAGGGGGAAAACAAAAGAAAAACTTCTTATTTGACCCCTCCCTCTTTCAGACATTAATGCTGACTAAAATCTTGCTCTGCACCTTACATCAAATGCATCGTTATACATTCACATAGTTTTAATTAATATAGAAAATAAATCTTCATAAAATATTATTGATAAAATGTTGTTATTCATGCTTGATATTGTCATTATACCACTTATCTTCAGGAAATTATTATTTGTATTTGTGAGTTTGCAGATTTTACAAAGCTATATACAAATAAGAACTCTCTATAGAGAGTTCTCCTCTATCTGAGAACTTAATTGCTCTAATTAAATTCCTGTAAGAATAGACTCCCAAATAATTTAAAAATTAAAGAAGAAAACTAGTTATTAAACTGTCTTCTTAACCAAACTCATAAAAATTAGGTTCTCACAAATTTTTGCCTTTTCTTAAAATTATATAGTGAATATTAGAAGAGGCCTCCAGAAGAGAAGATTAAGAAGTCTTAATGGAGTTGCAGTGTAACATTTTAGCGCTTCTTGTTTAAACTTTTCTGAAATCTCTACTAAAAGATTACATAATCAGAAAGTATAAGTTTCAAACATTATGCGAGCCACTTACAGATGTTCTAGAGTTAGTTTTCCAAACAGTAGTTAGTTTCTCTCAGATTTTACTGCAAGGCCAGTACAAAAAACCAAAGAGATACTTATTATTATAATAAGACTGAACTGTTATAGTTAAGAAATAAAACTTAATTATAATAAACTATTTATCAAATTAAAATAACTGACCAACCATTCTGTTTTGCTTGAAAAGGAAAGTACAACCCATCAAGTCCACTCAAGTTAACATGAAGAAAAATTAGAAAAATTAACCCTTTTGCATAATAATTGATATTATTTCAATAAAAGTTATGAAAAAATCATCAGAGGAGGTAAAAGTTTTTCATACTCCCCAGATAGCTTTTGGATGACATGCACTTTCATATTTTATGATATAAATAGAAAAATCAGAAAAATGTATCGACTGATTTCTTGATTTTTAGAGCTTAATATAAACCAGTCTTAATATTAGTTTACTTTAGTGATTTTTATTGTCCAAGTGTTAAATAATTTACTGAACAAGCAGAGTATAGATACTCTACTTCTAAATTTTACCATTTAGATTTATTTAAAAAAAATGAATGACTGAAGAATTGCCGCTCACAGAAAAAATGATATTATGTGTAATAGGCCTAAATATTAAAATATGCTTTAGTTATCTTAATATTTTTGTATAGTTTAATAGTTAGTTATTACATTAAAACCTAAATTGAGATTAAAATATATTATATTTCTTAGAACTTATGTTAAGCTCATTATTGCATCATAGTCTTTAGAGTTCCATGGATATGAGACACTATTAGATAGTTCATGAAGAACCGTCTCAGCTCTCTCTTTTTTTTTTTTTATTGTCTCTCCCATAAAATATATATCTATATTTAAGCGCTTTTGATCTTTGAAGTTCATCTTTAAACCTGCGATCAAAGGGGACCAAGGTTAGATGGTACATTTTATGGAAAAGACAACTTGGTTTTTTATTTAACACTTAATTATGACCCTCAAACTAGCTATATATAATTTAAACTTATTAATTAGGTATTTCAAACAGTTAAATATGCAAAAAATTTCAACTCATCCCATGTTGATATAATATGGTATGAGTTGAAGTACTATGTTAAGTTATAGAGGTCTTGGGTCCTCTTTACCGGAATTTTCATGGGATGATGAATGAATTTATTAAATTACCTTAGGAACAAAGATGGACATTGTAAATGTGCCCTCAATAGGATAGATCTCTGCTAACTTACATCTAGGTAATGTTAGAATTTAAGATCTAACTCATTTTTAAATTGGAAACCAAGCAGTTGAAAAATTGAAAATGATACTCCATCCATAAACTTAATCATTTAGTGGTCCTATTAGCATACATTTCTTGTAGATTATGTATTAAACAATTTATTTACTGAATGTAGATCTGAGAGGAGGTAGCATAGGCAACCAATGTGGTTCAAATCTGATTCTAAATTAATAGCGCACTGGTATTTTATTATGGTATCTTTAACAAAATTAGCTATTTAACGAGCAACATGTTTACAGCTAAACATCAAAATAAAAACTTAATGACTCACAAGTATATTATTGTATAAATTGATTGTGCAAAAAAAAAAAAAAATGGTATAAGTATTGCTTTGTTTGGACGAAATTAATTATCTCCCATGAACCATCTGCTTTGTTCAAGATGGATCATAAGAACATATTTATTGACTAGATTCAAAGAAATTGTTCATATATTAATGTAAAATAATTCTCAATCACACACATTACATTTTTTTTTCTTTCTAGGGGGAAAAAGTAATAGTTGAAATTTTTAAATACAGATTCTAGTGTAACCTAGAGAATATGCCATCACTGATGAAGGGAGTTTAAAATGTTTCTTTCAGTTATGATTTAGTAATTCTAAAGGAGACTCCCTCACTACATCACCCCCCCCCCCTTAAATTTAGGCCAAAATGTTGGCAATAATAATTTTTTTTTTAATAAGCTTTTATTTATTTAAATCCCAAGACCAATCCCTCCTAAATATATTTTTGCTTAATAATATTTCATTATTTGTCCTCCTCACCAAACTTTTAAATGTTAATTCACAGCATTTAATAAATGAAAGCTAATGTTTTATACAATTTATTTAGTTAAGATGGTGGTCAGATAATTTTATAACTTTCACAAAATTTATTTTTCTATTATGTGAAATGTGTAATGTTGACACATTTTAAAATGCGGGGCAGTAAAGGGAGTATAGTCACCAAATCTTGATCATTGTATAAATTTCAGATCAAGATGTTGTTAACCATGGAGATATAGAGGTAATTGGGGTTTGATCCTCTTTTGTATCCAAACCCACAAAATTAGCTCTTAAATCATTTTATGAATTTGTTTTTGCATTTTAATTTTCTTACTTATTTTCACTTTTTTCATTCTCTGTGATGTTCAATCTTCATTTATTTATTTTTTCTGTAATTTAGTGTTTATAAATTATATATTCTTAATTATGCCATATTCAATTAGTTCCTTGATCATGAGAAGTATTATTTTATTTATGTCTACTTAATTAAATTATACCAAAGATGTTTATTTAATTTTTTTTTGTACATATTTTCATTTGTCTCATTGGGTATTTTAACATACTAATTTCTATTTTACTAAATGTTATTCTATTTGATATATGTTTATTTATTACAAGTTGTAATTTTGTTTGTTTTATGTTCCTAATGTTTAAAAAAAAAAAAAAAATGAATTATCAGTTTCTAGTAAAATTCAATATCTGATAACTCTCATATTAATTTTGTAACTATTGTGATTATAATAGTCTTACAATTAGATGTATCTTTCTAAAATATTAATAATTAATTATTATGTTGTTTGTCACTTTCTTCAATAGTAAATTTCTATTTTGTTTTCAAAATGTACATTTTGAAATCAAAATAAGTACATTATTTTTTATTAAAAGTTTAATTAACAATCCTTGATTGCTTGCACTAGATTGCTCTGATCAGTGCCATGTGCTCTTAATTCAGAACCTAGTTAAACCAAGTATTAATACTTAAAACTGATCCTATTATAATAATTATTCCTTTAACCTTTTCCCCTCCTCAATGAAAAATTAAAATGGTTTAGTTCTGTTTTTTATTTGTTTTAAATATTTTATTTAATTTCTTTATCTCAAATATTACTAGTAATAGGAGTTACAAAAATAATATCGTTCTTTGTTTCTGTGAACAAAAAACGATGTTATACACAGAAGCTATGTTTCCATTCTGCAGGTACAAAACTTCCTTTTAAAATCGCATTAAAACATCTTGAGAGGGCTTCAATCAAGCAGGTTCTGCTAAGTTAGAAAAATTCCACTGAATCCTCCACTGGTCTCACATTCTTCTTCTTTTGCCATATCACATAAGCTAACTCTTCTTCGCTAACATGGGGGTAAGTTTAATTTTTCATTATTATATATCTAACCATTATATTAAACTGCATTAGTGAATGTTTTTAAGATGATTGTTAAACAAATATTGTTNTAGCCTAGCACTGTACCAAACACTAATGTGAGGATTTTGAGTATGAGTAGTTCGACATTGAATGGAGAAGTAGATTCCATTTTCTGATTTTTTTTTTTTTTTTATTCCAGTCACTTTTTTTTTGTTAAGGAAAACGAAGTGTTCAGCAAATGATAGCAGTCGGAGCCATACTTACTACCCTGGAAGACCCTTACATCCAGTACTATCTGTGAGGACTGGCATATTATTGTATATACAATAAATGCAAGGGAATAGAAAAAAAATCTTACTACCTCAGCCAGGACTCAAACTCAGATCTCCTGCTTTCTGGGCAAGTATGCTATCCTTTATACCACCTAGGCATACTTGCCCTGAAAGCAGGAGATCCTGGTTCGAGTCCTGTCTGAGGTAGTAAGATTTTTTTATTGAATTTCCTTGCATTTATTGTATAAAATTAATGTGGGATTAAATGCCACAACTAATATCAATATTATTGTATATATTGTTTCCTTATTCTGTTTGATCTTTCAACGGAAATGAGTGTGTTTACCAACAAGCCTGTCCATAATGCTGCTAAAAAAAGTTTTGCAAAATTTGGAATCAATTCAAGCCTGTTGTTTAATTTATTTTGGGGCTGGAGCTGGAGAAGTTCTTTACTGCTAATTTAGCTGGATTAGGCTTAATGCTTTTTTATGGATGATATGTCCGATCATATTTCTAGATTGAGGAAAGCGACTTAGGTAGAAAAAACTCGGTTTTGTCTATTTAAATTTGTAAATGATTTTGTTTGAGGATTTTGACTATTGCTTTTATATTTTTCAAGTATTCCCTCAGACTACCTGAATAAATTATTTTATTATCCATATATAAGTGAAGAAGTTCTAATACCGACCACTGCTATACATGACAATAGCACAGAATTTACAGATTAAGGCTCAGAAAAATTCATAGCATATCATGATGTAGCTCAGTTAATGTACTGAACCCAACCATTGATGCTTAAAAAGGCTCTTAAATGGGGCCTATCAATCTATCGATTCAATTTAACACGGTAGTCGAATTGTTGAATATTCTCAAATTACTAAATTTTTTAGATTGATTTCACAGGTGAAATTCATCGAGAAAATGTTGTAATTAAAAAATTAACTGAATCCGATTATACTTACAACTTAAAAACTCACTAAAAACTGAGATATCTCGAATTGCAACAGTTTTGTAAAAATAAATATAAAGTAATCACCTACAATTTATTGTGCACACAAAAATAAAATAATGACAATGGTTTACCCCATCAGAAACTCACCTGAGTCAAGTAAAGAGACCCTGTAAATTTGAAAAACACACAAACAGCTAAACTAAACTTTCTTTACAGGTATAAAATCTGGCTCTTGAGTCATCTTGAGGTAACAATGCATTTTATGATGATAGCCTACAGAATAACTGGCCTTACACATGGCCCTTGAGTAGTCCCAGTCAAACTGCAGGAAGCTTACAGAATACAAAACTGCTTTGCATATCTACATACTTACCCATGCTCTTAGTATAGAGTTAGACGAAATTATGAATTTATTAAACAAGATACAGACAGCACCAGAAAGTAAGCACCATACCGGCCATTCTAAAGGAACATGTTGAGTATTTAAATTAAGTTATACAACTTAATGTCATAGCAGTTATACTTCTCTTTCCAAACGTGGAATCCTCGAAGGTTTAGGTGTAGTCATGGACAAAACTGATAAAGAGCTGTTTAATTTATGATAAAATAATTAATATGATATAAAAGAACTTCTGTAATTTAGAGCATAATGTGGAAAATCAGTTAACAATAAGAAAAATTCATGAAAATAATAATATATTCAACAAGTAATTTAATTTAATTAACAGTAATACTAATTGAATTTAATAATTAATTAAAAAAATACTGCTGGTTTGGACAGCAATTTATGTATTAATTTTTTAAGACATTGTTATTGATTTAAGTACCTCACTAGAAATTTGTTAAATTGATGCAATTCTTAGCAGTATAGAAATTGATGAGCTCCAGAAGCTTCATTTGAATTAGAATATATCACTAATATCAGAATTACCAGAGATATTGACAAAGCGCAGTAATCTTTTACAAAAACTATACATTATTTTATAAAGTTACCACTAAAAACCTCACATGCTCAATTATATTTTATGCCTGCATATCTGTTTGTGAATTAAATAGGCAACCTTAAAGCAATTATTGTACTCTTTTAGTTGTTAAGGATTTGAAATCATGTACTGGACTATGTAATCTTTTATTCGATAAATATTACTGAAGTGACACTAACTTGTTACTAAAAGATGTATACAGTATCGAGATTTAAGAGCAACTTAATAGTATTTTTTAGATTATGAAATTTTTCCTGCAAACAGTTTTATAGCATATGCAGATATTGTAAATCACTATTAAATTTTTAATGTTAGCAAACTAAATATATTAAAAAGATCATACTAATATAACTCTTATACCATCAACACTATTAAAATTCGATCATTCTGAGATAGTAGTCATCAGGAAAGAATAGAGTACCCTATGAAATAGGTAGACAATTTTTTAAAGTTGACTGCAACGTTGATGGTCAACAACTTGTCGGTCTCAGCATTCAGCGTACCTCTCCCCACCTTTTAATTCACGAAGACACTCTTAAGGAGATTGGACACTAACCTTTCAACCAGTCCTAGAATAATCTATATTTTTTAAACCTTTCTCTTTCCCTAAAATTAAAATATAAGATACCCCAATTACTGTATCATTAGGCTAGGCTCTGATAGTATGAACTTGCATCTTGTACAACTTTCAACTCCTCTATGTTGTGACTTATTTATAGGACAATCCCCTTCGCAGTGGCTTGTCTGTTGCACGACTAGTTAGGAGTAACGCCCCTCCGGGTACCATCAGTACAGTCAACTTGTTGACTCTCAATGTAAGGTCACAACCAATACAAGCCCTAGGCTCAACTCCCCCAGGAAGCCGCTCCGGTTAGAGAAAATCGGATGAATTTTGAGTAGGTAGTCCTTCTATCTGCCTCGAGGGTTATGAGCTGGTAACTCATTCTCCTTAAACCACATTTACTAAGAATCCTGCACTATGTATAACCGGGCTGCCCTCAATGAATCGACATAAAGCTCGTCAAAAGGACCTCAAACTAGCCACCGGGAACATTTTAACTGCCCGTAAACTGGGAGCTTTACATAGACTCATTACTAAATTGACCAAGTACAATATTGGCACTTCTGCCAATCAAAAGATCTGGTACACTGGTCAGGTAAAAAAAGAAGAACACGTTTTTTAGATATATTGTGGTCTAGCTCTGGGCCACAGTTATGTAGAAAACTAATTATGTAAGACACCCTAACTAACGTCAACATTGTTATCACTGTTCTTTTCTAACCTGTTCTCGGATCCATTTGTCAGTTTGCCGTTTATCACTTGGGACCAAATTTACGCTAATATTGGACTAATTACTCACTGAACCGCTGACTGACCATCTTATTTCCCCACAAGTTGTTTTTACATTCTCTGCTTCAGCTGAGGCCTTAGCTGCCACCGCTGTTACCTTCTCCACCCCTGCTGTCATAGCAGTTTTCCTTTTCCATTCTTCAGCTTCTGCGTTCTAAAGTTTGTTAGTTAGGGGGAAGTTTTGGAGCTGCGATTTCGCCTGTGGATTACCCTTTGATACCTATTTCATTTTCCCAGTTCACATACTTAACGACTTCTACTAAGTTTAGAGTTTGATTCATATCTTAGTGACTCATTCGAACTTAACGTGTCCCTGGAAGGATGCAGGATCATGTCTGAAGTAACTCAGTCTTTAAAATTTTCTTGGCTCAGCATTCTTTGCTTAGCTCACCTATAATTTTGTACGTTGCCCGTCTTGACTTTGCAGGATGTGTGCGGACCCCATAAGACTGCGGACTTCAAATCATCTCGTGCAGTAATGTTTCTCTTCTCATTTCGGAGCTACCCACTATTTTTCCTTCATTCTGAACCCACTGAATAAACTTCCTTAAGTTGAAACCGTGCATAGTGCTTCTATGCATTCTTTAATCCCTATGCTAAATTCATTATATGGATAAAGCTGGCCTTCCCTTTTAAGTTGACTATAAGTACTTCTGTACGAAAGTTTCTTGTAATTTTTCTTAGCTCATTTATTCCAATATATAGGGATCAAGAAGCTATGTTTCCATTCTGCAGGTACAAAACTTCCTTTTAAAATGGCATTAAAACATCTTGAGAGGGCTTCAATCAAGCAGGTTCTGCTAAGTTAGAAAAATTCCACTGGATCCTCCACTGGTCTCACATTCTTCTTTTGCCATATCACATAAGCTAACTCTTCTTCGCTAACATGCCTAAAAAGCATCCATTACTGATGTCGCTTCAATTATGACTCCCCTTCCTTTGTTAAATAGCTCTTCGAAAAGCTGCCAATTCATTCATACTGTTTAGATTCAGTCGGCCATATTTTTTTTCTGGAGTTTCTCATATTCGATATTATCCTTCAAACTATCCGCGTACTGTTAAATCCCTGTGTTTGGTCAATTGCCGGTCGTGTTCAATCCATGAATTAATTTTTGACTCTTTCTATATTCTTTTGTGCAAGTTTTCTGAATTTCATGTCCAAGCTCTGAAATTGTCATTTCTGTTTGCAAGCCATGCTTGCTAAGCTCATTTCTCCTTATCGCAGATCCCCTGATCTTCTGTTTTGCTGTTTCAAAAATATTTAACTTTATAATATTTCAAAAAGTTTACACCTCCTCTGGTTTTTCCTAGGTTTCTAGTTTCGTCTTTAGCCTGGCACTATACCAAACACTAATGTGAGGATTTTGAGTATGAGTAGTTCGACATTGAATGGAGAAGTAGATTCCATTTTCTTATTTTTTTTTTTCAGCCATTTTATTTTTTTTAAGGAAAACGAATTGCCTAGCAAATGATAGCGGTCGGAGCCATACTTACTACCCCGGAAGACCCTTACATCCAGTACTATCTGTGAGGACTGGCATATTATTGTATATACAATAAATGCAAGGGAATAGAATAAAAAAATCTTACTACCTCAGCCGGGACTCAAACCCGGATCTCCTGCTTTCTGGGCAAATATGCTATCCTTTACACCACCTTGACATACTTGCCCAGAAAGCAGGAGATCCGGGTTCGAGTCCCGTCTGAAGTAGTAAGATTTTTCATTGTATTCCCTTGCATTTATTGTATAAAATTAATGTGGGATTAAATACCACAACTAATATCAATATTATTGTATATATTATGCCGTTACTACTCGAGATATTTTATTCAAACCTTCAGGATAGAGTTCTTAGATATATTTTTCACATCTAGGGGATGAGATAATATGTTTATTTAGGTTTCTGTCCTCTTTAATTTTTTCAACCCCTCCTCCTATTGAAAATTCGTTACTAACACTTTTTTTCAAAAATGAACAGAAGTTGAAAGATCAAATATTGATGAGTCGCATGTCTACATTGTAACATAAGAGCCGATGTCAATCTTCAATTGACCTCCGAAAGTCTTGACGTAGCTTTCGAAGCGGAAGTGTCAATAAATAAATGTTGTTAGAATTATTGTCATTTATTTTTAACCTTTCGCCTTCCACCAAGAAATAGAAAACAGAAGGTTATATTCTGAATAATGAATTTTTAAATTTAGGGCAAAAATTTAAAAAAAAAAAAGTTGTGCATTAGTATTCCCCCCAAGAAAAATTTTTCTGTGAGAAATGGCCAAATGTTCCATAACCCCACCTAATTTTCTCGTCTAATGGGGGGGGGGGGGTCAACATTTTTCTAGACCAAGACACATCTATAGATAAATCTCATGAACATAATATAAATGCCAGAAACAACCAAATTAAAAGAAACCTTTCTATTTTTATGAAATACATTAAATAAACTAAATCTAATCCTTGCATGTGATTTGTTTTCTACCTATCCATTCGGATAGGTTCCATTATAGTGGTGGAACAAATTTCTTTTTATGAGCCTATGACTTATAACATAATTAGGCTACATACTAATCTCTAAGTAATGTTCTTTTAAAGACACAAGTAGTATGCATATTTTATTGCTTATGGTAAGTTATATAACTCAGTTGTTTTTGTTCAATAAAACACAGGATAAAATATTACAGGGAAAATTAGAAGAAAACATTGTTTTCACATTCCAAAAATGTAATATATCGAATTGCTGAGCATACATTCACAGACACACACACGAAAGTAATTTATATGGTTCATTAAAAATAAAAGTATCAGATTTTATAATATTGGAATAATTAAATAGTTTGCATTTCTCTAATAGTAAATACTGTTTCTTCTATATAACCATTTCTTAAGACAAGTCAAACAAAATTCAATATATTTTATATTTTTGGAATATTAGCTATATATTTTAGTAAAACTTCCAATGGTCTAAAATACTTAGGAAAATATGTGTATGTAAATTATGTACACACATAATTTATAAAATCATATAGAGTGTACATAGTTAGCTCAAAATAAACTTGATTGAAACAGATGCATTAATAATCAATTAAATACGTATCTCCCAAATTCTTAAAATTAATGTTACAAGTTGAAAAATAAAATAATAGGACAGCAATAACTAAAAAAGATAAAGAAAATTTAACTCACTCTTTATTAGAAAGTTAATAAATATATAGTGAATGGAATTTAATTAAAAAAAGAAAAAAGTAGAAAATAATAGTGTTAATTTGAAATTGTTATATGAGCTTAAAAAGAGAAACTAAGTGGCGGTAAAACTGTAACTTTATCTCTTTTTATCAGTAGTGAGTCAAAGAAGGTTGCAAGGAAGGTTGCAGTCCTTGTGTCAGCCTTGTAATATCCATGCTGGCGAGACTCCTCACTCTCCTAGAGAATGCTCAACACATTTCCAGTGATAAGGTTATTTCTTTCCTATTGTTTAATAAAACTTATTCGAAGTTGCAGCACTGACCGTTCTCACCTATTAATGCCACTCACAGCCATTGAACAACATTGTGAGAAATTACAAAATGTGTATTCACTTTAAGAATGTAACAACCAATAAAATTAATTTAAAAAAAGTCGTATCTATTACGATTCTAAATAAATTGTTAGTTATGTCAGATATAATTTCAGTTGAACTATAATAATTTTTAACCATAAATTAAGTTTGATATGCTACGACGAGTTTCTTTATTTCAAATAAATGACTTAAAAGTTGTTTGTAAAATATTATTCTGATTAGACCATATGAATTCTTTTCAAATTTCCCATTGGCCAAAACATAACGAATAATCATTTTCCTGTAAATTCTGTGGAAATGCTCAGTGATACTCAATTTTTTTTTTCTTCTTTAGTAGTTATTAAACAATTTTGGAGTCAAATCAAATTCTCTGCTATAGAGTTTCGACTATCTTATGCTTCCATTGTTGTAGTTGAATACATTTCAACAATAAAAATAAATAAACCATCTGTTCACCTGAAATTTAAACAATCTTAGTTAATGAAAGTCTTATCGACAGTTAAAGACACTCAACCCCTAGGAAGCATGGCCATTCCTAGAAGTATGACTCATATGTTAAATAATAAAGATATCTGATAAGGAACTAGATATAAGCCCTTCACCACGAGCGGAGGTCATTCTGGTATTAGCCGAGGGTCGGTCTAGTCGTAGGGTTAGAAGGCTGTCTTAGCCTTGATTAGTTCTAAGTTAGTTTAAGTTAGTAATAGTTAGTCTGTTGTAAATTATAATATACTTTTGTTTTGAGAAATAAAGTTTTTTTTTTCAAATCTCCGAGAACAAGAGATTTAACTGACGTAATTCATTTTTTCAAAAAAATTATTTTTANTTATTTTTTTATCTATGAGAAAAAAAAATTCCATACTTACTCTCCAACCAGGCGAAGAGTGAATATTATTTTTAAACAATTTCTTTTCATGCAATAATACGAATTCATATTTTTTCATAATCTTTTTAGAATATAAATGGCTTTGAATTAAGACGACGCACATGTCCATAAAAAGATTGGAGCAAAACATAAAAATCAGATTTTGTTTGCATTGAATTCATACTGTGGTCTTGGGATTTTCCATATAATATGTGCAAATTTTTTGGATTTATCTATCAATATGGCACACTTTTATGCCCCAGAGTGGAACCATAATTAGAAGATGACTGTTTTTAGTAGCAAAGAGCGAACTGTTTACTACTCTTTTTTGGGTTAATGCTTGTAGTTGTATATAATTTGTAAAACACCATGCTAATTAGTTTTTCTTATTTTTTTCAGTTTTAAACAAAAACTTCAATATGCTTTGAAGTGTTTCATGTTCAATTAATTAATTTTTTAGATGATTTTAGTGATGTCAGGTGAAACCCCCCACCCCCCTCCAACTTATTCAATTCGCTGTTAGACTCCTAATGTGAACATTTTGTTTTATCATTAAACCAACCATGCTAAATCTTTCTTTGCTAAAATTTATTTTGTACTTCACTAGGCATTCAAGGTACTCCCCACTCTTATTTGTCCGATTTCACTCATTACCGAATCTATACTATCAACTTAAATTTAATTTGCCAACTTTCTTTAAACTAATTGCGGCTTCTAGTCTGTAAAGTTTAAAATGTTCGGTTCACTTCTATTTGTTCAATTTAGCTGCGTAACTTATAAAATATATACTTTTTATCAATGAACTACCCTGTGCTCTTTGCTTTCTCTGAAATAAATATTACGCCCGCTACGTTTAAAAAAAAAAAAAAAGTTTTTGTACGTGCACTTGGCCTTGGAGGTAATCTCCCACTCCTATTGGACCGATTTTTCGCAATAATAAACTAAAATTTCTTGTTGCATTTAACAACTATATGCCTAATTTGAGAAAGAAATTAAAATAATGGCCTGTAGAGGGTTCACACTCAAACACGCGAAAATTTTAGTGACTATTATTTTTTGTGTCTTGTAGATCGGATTGGAGGAAATATACAATTTTCAAAAAATCTGTCATGAAGACAACCTTAATAGCTAGCTACATTTTTTCGGATTTTGCTAAAACTTAGGATGGAACATCTTGATCTTCCATTTGCAGACACGAAATGCGAGTTCAAATATAGCACTCAAATTTTGTTCTTACTTCATAAAATACTTGCCTCTTTAATGCAGATATTTTGGGAAATATTATTCTCCTAAAAAATAAATTTTTTCCCTAGACTTTTAGGTTTTTTTTACCTTTTGATTGATGAGAAAAATAAAATTGGTATTTGTTCAGTTTCATTTGTAAATTGCGCAAAAAATAAGTAATTTAGGATTTATGCTAATACTAATGAAAATTTACGTACTTATCTTTAAAAAAAATTATATGTGACCTTCACATTTCTCAGTATTTTCTTTTTAGATTCATTGATGTGAGGTCGACACACGATGCATCGCAACTAGCGCACGATGTTCTACAATATCTGAAATATGAAGTTATCTGGAATTTCGCTTTTATATTGCGTGATGCATGTTTCTGTTTACATTACACAAGTTGTTGAATTGATGAGAGTTAAAGAAGAAAAATGTATTCAAACTGTTTACTTATCTGTCACTGACCCATTGAGTGGATTTCTTTAAAATCTCTTATCTTTCATGTACTTTTTTAAATTTATAGTTCGATAATTTTATTAACCCGCATTCATATTTTTAATAATTCTTAAAACATTCTTACTAGTCATTCGTTCGACGCAAACTTAATTCCGGATCGGAAGGAAAGAAAAAAAAAACATTTTAAGGTATCTGGTGTTAAATAATTATGGCGTTAGAACCAATTACATTTATATGTAATTGTACTTATAACTTTATGCATATAACTGTATGTGTATTTTTTCATTCCCCAAGTTGTTTGCTTTGGGATGATACAATACTTTTAATATATTAGTAGATGTTATTTTGTTAAGGTAGATTTAAAAAAATGCAATTTATAAAATGTGTATTTTTGCTAGCGTTTCGGCTTAGATTGTAAGCCATCCTCAGGGCTATCTTGAAGGCGAGAGGGGAAGTCGTATCACCTGGATCCCATATTCAGAAGTCCCTTCTAGTCAGTTCCCCGAAGTTATAAAAGCAGCTCGACAGCGGTCCCCTCAGTCAGTGATAAATTAGTCTCCGTCTGTAGCAGATCGCGTGCCGGACCGGTCTTAGTCTTTGCAGAGATGTGATACGTGACAGTGATTAACAGGCTATCTTGAGGTCCCTTAGTAAATAAGTATTTTTAATTTATTTGTACATATTAATTAAATTATTAGCTGTAAGTAACTTATTTTTTTCTATTTCTATTTATTTATTGTTAGTTAATAAGGGCAGTAAGTTAGTTTGTAATAAGTAGGTGTAATCATTTGTGGTAATAAATTAACTTTAATTAATCTCATTTTTCTTAATTATTAGTGCCCCGTAAAAAAATGTAATTGCGAATGTGCGGACGCGTATTTTTAAGTTATTGTATTCATATTGAATATTGTGCATAGTCTTCTATCTACTAAATATACAAATATGCACTGCTGTACCTCAAAACCTCTGTTCTCAGGATTCAGACAATGCTGTCCTCTGACCACACCTGACTTCCACCGTTAGCCTGTTTTTAAAAGGTAGGCAATATGATTTTTCATAAAATATTCAATTAATATCATTGGTTTGTAATCCCTAGACAACCAATAAATAATTATAAAACAATATAATGATAATCACTAATAAAAATATAGAAACTCTTTAAACATTTTTTTTTCTCCATATAACCCGTACATTTGAAAGTGCCACAAATTATTTATTGTTAACAAATTGTATGTTATAATTGCTTTCTGATAAGCTGAAAAATAAAATAAATAGTAGTTTTGAATGATAATATAAACCATTATTTCTGTTTCAATTACCATATAATGGTACCAATTAATTCTTGTAAAATAAAGAGAAGTTAGATTGTACCCCACTTAACATTACTATGAATTATGAAAGAAAATTTCAAATACTATATCAATAAATTAAAATAATTAAATTAATAAGAAATATAAGCATTAACTTTGTAAATTTTTTTTTGTGGTATTTAATCCAACGCAAATTTTAACAATTTTTAGTGCAAGGAAACATCCCTGCACCTAACAGTCTTTCCTGGCTGGGACAGTTAGATTTTTAATCTGTTCCCTTAATATAATATAATATAATAAAATAACACTAAAAATTGTTATAAGCATTAACAATTATCTATATGAAAAAAAGAGAAATCTATTGCCACCTATAAAGTAAACCATCCTTCAGCTTTTAATTCAGAATATAAAATACATCAATTTGATGTTCTAAAAAATATAATAATTGAGTTTCTATTTATGACCCTTTCTGAAGTGTTCTACCCCTGTTTAAATGTATTAAAATATACTTCAGTACATATTGACTGATCTTTATTTAAGCAAAAAATTATTATTATAATTTTTAATGCTTAAGGTAAAAATAGCAAACTAAATAAATAAAATGGTTTGAATGTGGATACCTGTTGAAGAAAGAAAATTATCATTTGTATTATGACTACTTCTCTAGATCCAAATTTTGCCATTACTAATTTTATAATTACTGCAGGACGGTAGAATAAAAATAAGAAATCCTGAGTCATTGAAAATGTGCAGAATGGATTGTTTACAGCTTCTCCCGCATTCACAAACAATCAGGTAACAAAATAAAGATCGGTCCACTGACGGCTCAGTTATTCAGGAGTTGAAATGGAGTGGCAGATGAGTCACACGAAGAATGAGACCATTGTAATTATTTGTTATAAAAATTAAAATAAAATATATTGCTTAGTATATAAAACATACGAAGAATTATCTTATCAGGATTTATCAATTTATATTATCTCTTACTTAGTCTAGTTAGATTCTTATTGTAGACGGGTGCTCTAGGTAAGTATTGGGAAAAAAATGTGTGAGCTCTCGAATCACTACAAAGAGTTTTCTTGAATACGTCAATATCAATGACCCAGAACAAGAATTTAAGTTGAGAATGCAACGAGGATAACAATTAAATGAAACCACCCCCAGCTGTAAGAGAGACCACACAATTGAAAAAACATTGATAATCCTAGCAAGAGCTAGATCTTTCAAGAGTTTTAGAAAATGAGTACTTCTTCATTCGTGTTTCTATCCCTCTTAATGATATTCTTTTTCCTATTACATGAGGATGAAGTATGTAAAAACAGTGTTACCATGTTCAACGGTCATAGGAAATATTCACGAATTCTTCTTCCAGCCTTGACCATGTCGTAGAGATGTTTTTTGTCGAGCGTTCGCACAACCTATGATAACTTCATGAAAAATCAATCCTCAGCCCCACTTGGCGGAATCCTCATTTCAGCCCTAAATAAGCCATCAAAGGATATGAGAAAGCTTAGCAAAAAACTTCTTTTAGACAAGACCTTGCATAATAGTAGAATCCTCATTTCAGCCCTAAAGAAGCCATCAAAGGATGTGAGAAAGCTTAGCAAAAAACTTCTTTTAGACAAGACCTTGCATAATAGTAGAATCCTCATTTCAGCCCTAAAGAAGCCATCAAAGGATGTGAGAAAGCTTAGCAAAAAACTTATTTTAGACAAGACCTTGCATAATCCTGATTAGGATGATCCTGATAGAATAGTAGAATCCTGATTTTAGATTGTTACTTTTATTTTTACGAAAACGAAATCAATTAAACATGCGAACAATGTGTGTTTCGCTGCTCATTATGTAAACATATATCAATTTAAAATTATATACTCTTTGATTAGATTTTAAAGATACTTTTATAAATAACACGCGATTTANACGAAACCCACAAACGGTGCCAGCCTCTGCAAATAAATTAAAAAAAAAAAAATATATATATATACACTTCATTTCAAGAATATAATTCCTGTCCCTTAGTAAAATAGATTATAAAGCCGAACGTTGCAACACACCGTTGAAAGCCCTGGTTGTGTGTGACCTTTCATCTGTTATTACCATTGTTTGCTTGTTTCAAAATTCACTACCGTCTTAATGACTAATTTGTTGGTCTGTATTTAGGTATATTATCCCACATTCTTAGAGCTTAGAAGTTATTGATAGTGCAAGATATCATTCATAGTTTAAGGCTTTCCATAGTGATAAAGTGTTATAATGGTTAAATCTTAACATTAGTCGTTTTCGTTTACATTCCCACTAGTTTAGACGTTTGAAATTTATATTCTGTTTGTCTAAAAATATATTTCGTGCTCCGACCAAGGATCTCTGGGATAGCCAGTCTTAGATGATTTGGTCCAGCTATCCTGTCATCCTTTTTAAGCTGATTGCTGAATTTCAGTGACTATTTTTAATGATTTTTATTTAATTAATTAGGCCTGGATATTTTAATTGTTGGCCTTCGGCATTGTGGAAAAAGATTCAATAGCTTCTAATAGTTGTTTTCCCTGTAAGTAATTCTCGTTTTTTTATTAAAACGCTACCACCTAAATTAAGTCTTCAGTTTTATTTAATAATGCATATTAGTGCTCTACTATTACTTTCTTACCATTGACAGGACCCCAGATCCTTTATATTCTTTATGTGTGGTAATTAATTATAACTGAACCTGTTTCATATCAATCAGACTGTGAAAATGTAATTTAAATTCTTATAAAAAATTATTACTAATTTGAAGAGCTTAAAAAAAATTGGTTATTTGAGTACAATGAAAAACAGAAGTGTGAGTAATTTTATTATCTAGAACTGTTCGTGACTCACCATGATAGTACGTTGTAAAGGTAACACTACATTTCAAAGATCATTTTATGATACATTCTTCATGGGATTTTTCTTTTACCAGGTTCTTACTAAATTGTAATTAAGATAAAATTTTCTAATAAAAAGATGAAATTAATTTTTTTTTTTTTGTGGTATTTAATGTCACGTAAATTTTAACAATTTTTAGTGCAATGGAACAGAAAAAAAATCTAACTGTACCAGCCAGGACTCGAACCTGGATCTCCTGCTATCCGGGCCGGTGCATTTTCCATTTAGCTTTTATTTTGCTTTTTATGCTAATATTTGCAAATTATTATGCTTAAATAAAATTTTAATTTTCTAAAAAAATCTATATGTAGCGTGTATGTTTGGTACACACTTAAAAATGTTAATGTTATAATGATTTATATTTATAATACCGCGTATCATATTTATGTTTATACTGGTCTCTTATTATGAATTTAACTTTTAGTTTCTAGCATCATTCGTTTCTGCGGGACAAGGGAGTGGTTCCTTTGTGCCATACTTTTTCTCTCATTGTTCCTTTCGTCTTTTAAAATAAATATAATCATTTATTTATTAAATTAAACCAACTAAAATAAAAAATCTGCTTAATTTGCACTATCCCTATGTGACGGACTTTTCATTTAGAACGTGTAACTTTATTTGTATTTCTATATCTGATTTATAAAAAGAAAAAACTTCTATAATTTACGTTTTGAGAAAAAAAATAAAACAACTATGCATTAACTAGTATGTAAATATGTTATTAGATGAACAAGAGAGTGTGTAGATATATAAGATTAATTGTTTAGAGGAGATAAGTAGACTGCGATAAAACGCTAGTGGAAGAGCGGATTGAGCTCACTCTGTCTTGTTGTTGTTGGAGGGCGACCCACGATGGCCAACCTCAGGATCCTGCTGGCCGAGTACCGTGTCGACTTCGCCCTCTTCTTGTACTGCTTCGCCCTCATGGCTTACAGCACTGCCACTGGGAATCTCATACGTCAGAAGGATTGCTTCCCCGACGGTCCTCCGGGGATGAACACTCTGTGCAATGACACCGATGCCACCGCTTACTTCAGCTGTGAGTAGTACATTTCCCACTGGCTCTTACACTTTTCATCTAATTGTGATGATGGCACACTGATAATGATGTAGTGTAGCATATATAATATGTGATTTATGGAAATAAATATTCTATTTTATCACTGTCAACTAATTCTGGTAGTCTATCGTGCTTCTTATCATAATGCTAGTGCTGTCTATCATGAACACACACACAACACTTATAGGTAAATATATATCTTCAAGGAGATTAAGAAAAAAAATTAGTATTTACATGTTTAACTTTTATTAAATAACACAATTTATGTGCCAAAAGTTTACTGGGAAATGTGAGGTGACTGATAAAAAAGTATAAGAAAAATACAATGTCAAAGTTTACTTGTCAATATTCTTTTGTACTGCGAGAGACTTTTGTTTAACTAGTCGAGCTTTATCTTAGTAGGGGAAAGAACACACCTAAATTTGCACCTTTTCAGTATTTATTTCTCACCTTTTGGTATCGGTGTTACCATTACCTGACCTAATACCATAATATTAGAATATGCTGTCTCAGGACGTCAAATAGAAGTAAATCAAAGGGATCTTCCATCTCAGAAACTTTAATACACACTTAAAAAGAACGATTTTTCTTGAAGATACATCCCTCCCTCTCCCCCATTCACTTATCAAACTGAAGTAGTTTCGTAAAAACAATATTTACCCTGTTTGGGCATAAATAAAATTCTTCTTCAATGTTATTTTATTTATTTTTTTATTACTTAAGTTTGTTTCTCTTGACTACTCTGTCAACGAATAACGTTGATTTTAACAGTACTACCTCCATTGACGATGGGTTGTTGTAGTTCTGTAAAATGTAAATGATGTTAACTTATTGTTATTTTGTTAGCGCTCTGTCTTGACTCTCTCACAATACTGAGAGAGAGGTGACGTAATAAGGTCGGATTATCGTCTCCCTGAGTAAAGTGGGGGTAAAATAACGTTAAGTTCAATACGCTGTTTTTTCTTACACATAAAAATAATATTGTGCCTAATTATGTTTGAACATAACCTTTTTCCTCAGGCTCCTTATTGATTTATAGTTTTCCAGATAGATGAACTTATTGAATTTTAGTGAGCTTTAGAAATAGTAAGAATTATGTTCAATTTTACTTTTCCAGTATTTCGGACTCCAAACGAAAAAATATTTTTGATTTATAAACGTACACCTTCCTTTTTTGGTGTAACAAGTGCATTTTTACTACCCATGAGCATATAGCGAACATTCACTGCTGTATATTTGTTCAAGAAATCATATGATAGTGTAAAATGTTCAAATGTTTTTCTCGGGGCCCCTATCGGTTTCAGATAGGCATGTAGGCATATCGGTTGAGATATGAGAGTTGTGTATTTATTATTCTCTTTGAATTTTTTTTCTGCTCATTTCTCGTTCTTTTTCGAGTTATGCAATATAGTACGATGAGAATGAGATATTACATTAAATTCATCACAGTTTTAGACTTCAAAATGCGATCTACTTAAGATATTAACTTGTAACTATTTTTTCCCTGCACGAAATTGTTCTCTTAAAAAATTTGTACATATTGACAATTGTAATGCTTTGTTAAAATGTTGGCACAAGAGTAGGTACCTCAAGTATATACCTCTCACGGCCAGTACGTTAATTAATTTATTATTTTCTGAATTTTTTCTGTAAGATATTTTTAAATTTGTTTATATTTTTTCTATCTATTGAATTTATAAAAAATATTTACGTTGTTTAGGTTATAAAATAATATTCATTAATTAAAAAAAAATTTAATTCAGAAGGGAATTACTTTGTTCAAGTAATTACTTCAATTAATTACTTTGTTTACTAACTGTTCAAAAACCTGTATTGCAATTGATCCCATAATAAACAATAACTCAATATATCAAATTATATTTGTATAGATAACTCATCTTTGGTATCTTCCTTTCTATTTCCTATTGATTGGAAACTCTTGTTCTTAGTTGATTTGAATAATTTTCTAGCGTTAAAATGAAAATGCTGTATATGATTAATCATCTAAAAGATTACGATTCTGAGAGGTTGTATAGCGACCAACTTTTAACAAGGAATATGTGAATATGAAGCAATATTTCCCGAAGAATCTGAATGAGAAGTATTACTAACAGTTGTCGTAAATTTCATATCACTACTCAATATGAATGCCTCAGTTTAATTTTCATTGACTTTCATATTATAAATATTATTTAAAACCTTTAGTATATTCAAGTATGAATGAAGCTGTTTATACTAAATTATTATCTCATCTGAAAGTTTAATTGAGAATTGTTATACCTAATGAGGTCTGTCTTAGACGGATCCATTTCCGCTTATGACAGCGTATGCTTTCAACATTAAGATGTCATTTTATGGTCTTTCTTGAAAGCTGTGGGTTCTATCAAAATCAAACCTGTTCCACATAATTATCCGAACTTACGTCTTATACGGGTTACATTCAGTCGATACATGGAATGGAGAATGGTCAATGAAGAAGGACGTCGATGTATATAACATCCTTTCTTTGGCTGAACTAATCCTTTAGATTGTATGATTGAGATGAAAGTAGATGCTTCACCTTAATAAGTTTTCTTCACGTTGGAAAATCATATTTCTTTTCGGGCAAAATTATGTGTTCAAATCGAAACCTTATCTACAGTTACATATTTTGATATTTATACAACTAAAAACATTCTTTCTAATAAGATTTTAACCGTTAATTATTACAATAAAACTCCTACTAAATTGACTAAAACAAAATAACACTGTGTATTTTTTAATCGTAAATTTAAGCATATCATTGAAGATAACTTTTGTGTCTTAACCCTAGACTATAATTGAATTGTTTTAAACTAATAGATTAAGTATCTATTGGTTATACTTAATATACATTGGGCGAATATGCTTCTGCTTAATATATTTGGCTGAAGGAATCCCTTTTGATATCTCGTTCCACGCCCGTTTAGTCCCTGGCAGGCTTTAAGCACTTAAGTGGTTGTTTGTGGTAGAAAAATAAAACGTGCTCAAGTAGTTTTCTACGAAACCCACAAACGGTGCCAGCCTCTGCAAATAAATTAAAAAAAAAAAAATATATATATATACACTTCATTTCAAGAATATAATTCCTGTCCCTTAGTAAAATAGATTATAAAGCCGAACGTTGCAACACACCGTTGAAAGCCCTGGTTGTGTGTGACCTTTCATCTGTTATTACCATTGTTTGCTTGTTTCAAAATTCACTACCGTCTTAATGACTAATTTGTTGGTCTGTATTTAGGTATATTATCCCACATTCTTAGAGCTTAGAAGTTATTGATAGTGCAAGATATCATTCATAGTTTAAGGCTTTCCATAGTGATAAAGTGTTATAATGGTTAAATCTTAACATTAGTCGTTTTCGTTTACATTCCCACTAGTTTAGACGTTTGAAATTTATATTCTGTTTGTCTAAAAATATATTTCGTGCTCCGACCAAGGATCTCTGGGATAGCCAGTCTTAGATGATTTGGTCCAGCTATCCTGTCATCCTTTTTAAGCTGATTGCTGAATTTCAGTGACTATTTTTAATGATTTTTATTTAATTAATTAGGCCTGGATATTTTAATTGTTGGCCTTCGGCATTGTGGAAAAAGATTCAATAGCTTCTAATAGTTGTTTTCCCTGTAAGTAATTCTCGTTTTTTTATTAAAACGCTACCACCTAAATTAAGTCTTCAGTTTTATTTAATAATGCATATTAGTGCTCTACTATTACTTTCTTACCATTGACAGGACCCCAGATCCTTTATATTCTTTATGTGTGGTAATTAATTATAACTGAACCTGTTTCATATCAATCAGACTGTGAAAATGTAATTTAAATTCTTATAAAAAATTATTACTAATTTGAAGAGCTTAAAAAAAATTGGTTATTTGAGTACAATGAAAAACAGAAGTGTGAGTAATTTTATTATCTAGAACTGTTCGTGACTCACCATGATAGTACGTTGTAAAGGTAACACTACATTTCAAAGATCATTTTATGATACATTCTTCATGGGATTTTTCTTTTACCAGGTTCTTACTAAATTGTAATTAAGATAAAATTTTCTAATAAAAAGATGAAATTAATTTTTTTTTTTTTGTGGTATTTAATCCCACATTAATTTTAAACGATAAATGCAAGGGAATAGAATAAAAATTCTAAACTGTCTCAGCCAGGACACGAACCTGGCTCGTGTCTTACCTGAGATAGTTAAGATTTTTTATTCTATTTCCTTGCATTTATTGTTTCTAATTAATTATATTTATATTGATTTTATGAGGGAATGCCATTTCCTTGTACAAGGTTCCAGTTATTATTTTAAAATATAAAAATAGTTAGGCTGGTATTTAAAATATCATTAAAATAAAATATGATATCTTATACATTACATCCTAAGTGTTTAGTTATGTATATTGTAGAAGTTATAGGCATTGCTATTACTCTCAAAATTTTTCTTTGATGTCTGCTGATTCTCCGCGGAGGTCCCGGGCTTCTCCTCTTAAAACGACAGGGAAGGCTAGAAGAATAGGAATTACTCGAAAGGAATAGATCCGAGGGAAAGGTTTAATCGGAAAACTAAATGAAATATAGTGATTCGTATATTGTTGAGATCTTCGACAAAAGAGATATATCTATTGAGAAGGATGTAATTTGAAACTTAATATTTGGATGAGTGAGAAAGAATTATTTTCTTTGAAATGATAAAGAACTTTGATAGGTCCAAATCGTTTTGTATTTTGTAAGTTTTATTTGTTAGAAAGTGTTAATTTGGTGTCAAGTGGGGACCACCAGAATGATTGGGACAATCAAGCCATCACGGTGCAAGAAATCCTAATGCTCTTATTGTTTTTTGTTTTTTCGTAAAAATGATTCCAGATATTTCTTGAAATAAAGTAATTATGAATGTAGCATTTTTTTGCAAAACGAAACGACGGTATATCTGCTGAATGTACTTTTTCCTTAAATTAAAATAAGAAAGGGCATTTGAAAAAGCTTTTTATTTTTTATAAATGTAATATATTAACAATATATTGATTTTAGATTTGTAAAGGTAGTTTTTGGTATGCGCTTTAGAATTAATAGCTCTGTAAATAATTATTTTACACACTTAACTTCAAGTGTACTAATGATATTATTACTTTTTCCTTAAGGAAATGCTTTTGGAATAATGTAAATTGTAAACTTTTTTTTACTAATAAAGTTGTTTTCTTTACTCATTTCATTATTTTTTTTTAATAATTTATTACTTAAATAAAA
>KZ807906.1:72885-88806 GCA_000696205.2 Oncopeltus fasciatus | reverse complement strand
AGGAACCATAGACGCGAAGAGGTAGATGTTTTTCTAATATTTTATATATATATATATATATATATGGGATGAGGAAAAGTGGGGAGGGATTAAGAGGGAGACCTAGTTTTAAAACCGCAATATATTCTTTGTTAGTTGAGTCACGAAAAAGTTTGTAGAATACATTACATATAAAATGTATTTTTCTAACATATGTAAATGTTAGAAAAATACATTTTAACCTATTATGTTTTATATATAATACCTTACTTATATATTTGGTGGCTATCTCTAAACTGCCCTTTTCCCCCTGACCCAAAGTGGTTGAAAGGAAAAAAGAAATTTGATTGTTCAGCTGCATTTTTGAGTGCTGACTATTTCAAAGTAATTAATTAATTATAGTTTCAAAGAAAAATCTGTTTTCTTTGTTCAGTAATGTAATTGAGGTGCTCTAGCTATCAACCACTGTACTCCAAAGAGTACACTCAAATCATGTATCGTGTGAGTATCACTCAAAAGTGATGAATGAATATAATATTTTTCTGGTCGACAGATTTGTCAGGAGTGAAGTGGAAATGGGGGAAGCTTGTAATTGGTAAAAGGCTACAAAATAATCATCATTGATTTTTTTTTCTTTTTTTTTTTTATATCTTAGATTCTTATGTTCATAAAGAGGATCTACTTTACTATTTTACTGACTGTATGACCCCCCACTCCAGGGCAAGATCGAACACTAAATTAAAAAGACATATTAAAAATTGATCAAATTATTTCTTTATCTAAAAGTCATTTGATTTAAGTTTTCTAAACTGATCAAAGAGACGAATACTTATAGTATTTTCTTAGCTCTATAAGCCGGTAAAATGAAATAAAAATAATAATCCTGAATAAATAAATTTTAAAAAAGTGCCGACTTGCTCAATAATTATTTACTGACAGCCACTGACACCACCATACACGCAAAATCAAATAACCCTACGCAACACAAACTTGCAGCATTCAGACATTTAATACGACGAATGAAGACAATGCCACTCACAAAAGAAAACTATGACTAAGAACTACAGACGATATACGCAATTGCGCAAAACAACGGATACAAACAAACCACTATAGACAAACTACTTACGAAATACAACAACAAAACACACACAAACAGACAACAAGAAGAACAGGCAAATCATAGATTCACAATAACATACCCAGGAACTGAAACTTACAAACTCACAAACCTATTTAGAAAAGAAGGAATACTCATAGCATTAAAAACAGACAACACACTGAAAAGCAAACTTCACACGAACAACAAAAAGACTGAAACATACAACTCTAGCGGAGTATACAAACTGACATGTACATGTAACCAGACATACATAGAACAAACAGGACGAAAACTCAAAACGAGATTTGACGAACACGCACGATCATACAAACAAAATAAACGTGACTCCAATTACGCAAACCATCTGCAAGACAGAGGACACGACCTCACCGACATACAAACATTCATGACGTTGCTACAGAAGCAACAGAAGGGACAAAAGATGGATATTTTAGAAAATATGGAAATTTACAAAACAATTACCACAGACAATAACATTATTAACGAACAACTTAACACACAATCTGACACCATATTTAGACCTCTACTTTTACTAAAACGAACACACAAACGTAAATGAACAGACGACACACAAACCGACAACAACGCAAAAAGACACAAGACAGTATAATCTATAGTCAGACACTATCAAACACAAACACATTTACAAAAAACTTTCGGAACACTTAGAACACCTCAACAAAGTAGATTACAACTAATCCCTGCCTCAACTAATACCTGAAATAATGGACACTGACCCTTGTAACTCTCGCGTTTGACAGACCTTATCGCCGACAAAGCGACCGTTACAGCTAAACGACTCGTTTACCTGACGCATCCGACCAACCCACAGAATACAAACGCAGTTGAATACAGACAGTGACAGTGAACACATGTATTCGGCCACGAAGATGGACAATGTCCGAAAGCGCTCGCCAATAGAAGATGGTTTGCAGAAACCAATGAAGACGGATAATAGAAGGTATGATANACACACACGGGGAGCGAGACAATCTTCATTGTCTCAAAATGTTATTTATTTAGTGTGTTTTCATAACGGTGACTTTTAGAGTATTTCAGGAAAACGTCCGCCCCGCAAAACGGTGCGTTATCTATCTTCCTAATCGCAAACTAGGATGTCCTTGAGTCTGACTAAGCGATTCCCGTCAAACTGACTTTGGCCTCTCAGATTATGTGTTGATCAATGGTTAAGAATGATCTTTTTTATTTGCTGTGAGGAACAAATGTTTTCGTGCATTCAAGTGTTCTTGAAGTTGAAATTTAAAGGCTAAATATTTGTATTCAAATACTGAAGTATACTTGGGCTCTGAGAACACTTGAGTTAAATTATGATATATTTTTACTGAGAGTGGCTCTTTATCTTTAACAACTCTAATATTAAAAGTTAATTTTCATTACGTTCAGACCACCTGTTCTCTTAAGTGGATTATTCAATGATTAAATCAATCAGAACTTAGGTATGTGAAGGATCTTTCCAATGTAAGTGTACTGGAAACCAAAAGGTTTTTTTAAGTTCACGATCATTGGGCGAGATTATTTGATGTAGCATTGGAGAATGTATGCAAAATAAAATATAGTCAACAATTTGGAGGTAAATTTGTTGATCGGCGAGTTTTATGATAAGAGGATTGACATGAATTCGGTCTTGGTAGCTGAAGTATTGGAACCAATTTTTTTGAAAGTTTTTATTTTAGGCAACTTTTCGGCCTAAATTCTGGCCTTCATCAGGGCAAATAAGTCATGATTTAGTTACTGTTGAGCAGAAGTCTCTCATTCCCCGTTACCCTATTTGCCCTAATGAAAGCCTTAAATGTAGGCCCCCCTTCCCCCATTGAGAAAGGTATCCAACGGTTTGTAAAAAGAAGCCTAAATAACAAATTNATCAGTGGCATTGACATGAGGGAGAGAACGGCCAGTGCCGCAACTCCGAAAAGAGAAAAAAAAAGTAATACATAAAATAAAATAAAAAAATAGATATATGTTCATAAATAAATTTAACTAGGTTCTCTTGTTACAGAAGTTCACGGGCTATCTCCTTTTAAATCCGATGGATTTGGGTTGCAAAGATAGAGGAAGATGGCATTCAAGGAATTCGTCGATTTCTGACTCAGGGGACAGGTTGTCTGGATCTGAATGAGGTGTAAAGGTGTTTTGGAGATGAATTGCAAGAATTTCGGATTTTTCTTTGACTGTCGATGCCCATGAAGCATCGCCACGACGAAGAGGTGTGAAAGGAATAAGGTGTTTAAGGATTTTTCTGGTGGCAGTCCAAAGGGATTTATCGGATGTTTGGAGTGAGAAAAGATAGTAATTAAGGGTTTTTTTTTCTATGGAGAAATAATTCCTTTTTTACTAAGCGGGAGAGTTTATTAAAGGATAGACAATCAGAGGGATGCCGGTATTTCTGCCATAAGGATCGGGCTCGACGTTTTTCGTATAGGAGATTTAGGATGTGTTGAAGGAGTGGGTTTGGTAGCTTAGGAAATTGATGTATGAGTAGGACCTAGGTTTTTGTGTTTAAAGAAATCAATTTGATAGGGATGCAACGTTCATCAGTTGGTCAGTAGGTAGGAGAGTCGGGAGACAGGGTTGTGAAGTCGCTGGAACAGATTGAGGAGTAAAGTAAACGACCACGAGAGTTGGTCATTCTAGGTTCTAATACCCCATTGCAAGTGCTTCGCACTAAAGTCGCCCCCAAATGGAGGAAGGGCCAAGGATTTTGAATAGTTTTGTGAATTCTCTTGCTGTTATAGTCTTATTAGGGGGGCAGTATACGGAAGCAATATCGATAGAAAAGGCCATCGTGGAAATTGACACCTCAATTGCTTGAATCATGTCTGTAGGATCAAAGGAAATGGCATGATGGGAAAGGGAGTTATGGACTAACACTGCAGTTCCTCCACGAGCTGTACTGTCTGGGTGGTCTTTTCTGTAGGTATTAAATCCTGTAATATGAGAGTTTTTGTTTTGTTAATCGTGTTTCTGTAATTAAGGAAATGTATAAGTTCATGTTTTGTAGTACTGTAGTAAGTTCGTTTGAGTACGTCAGGAAACCGTTAGCGTTCCATAAAAGGATAGACAAGGATGATGAGGGGATCATGGAATTAACAGGGGCAGTGTTTGAAATAGTCTTCCTAGTGCAACTGTAAGGGCTTGTATCAAAGGAGGGATAATTGATTGAAGTTCGGACAGGAAGGATTTAAAAAGATTGCTCTCATATTGGAGTTCTGAATTGGCGGTGGGAGGAGGGATGTGTGAGATGGTTGGCCGTGATATACGTGGTTGAGGTTGAAGTGGAGACTGAGAAGAGGTCTGTGGCTGAGGTTGCTGGTGCTGGTGAGGCTGGCGTCTAGTACGAGATAGAGATTTAGGCCTGTGTTGTGGGTCCACCTGGGTGAGTATCTCTGATATTGGCTTCTGCTCTCTGATTGATTTAATTCATTAAATATTCGTTTTGTAACTCATCCTGTCAAGGAACGAATAGGTATTATTTATGCATATATATATATATATATAGCTTGTAATTGGTAAAAGGCTACAAAATAATCATCATTGATTTTTTTTTCTTTTTTTTTTTTATATCTTAGATTCTTATGTTCATAAAGAGGATCTACTTTACTATTTTACTGACTGTATGACCCCCCACTCCAGGGCAAGATCGAACACTAAATTAAAAAGACATATTAAAAATTGATCAAATTATTTCTTTATCTAAAAGTCATTTGATTTAAGTTTTCTAAACTGATCAAAGAGACGAATACTTATAGTATTTTCTTAGCTCTATAAGCCGGTAAAATGAAATAAAAATAATAATCCTGAATAAATAAATTTTAAAAAAGTGCCGACTTGCTCAATAATTATTTACTGACAGCCACTGACACCACCATACACGCAAAATCAAATAACCCTACGCAACACAAACTTGCAGCATTCAGACATTTAATACGACGAATGAAGACAATGCCACTCACAAAAGAAAACTATGACTAAGAACTACAGACGATATACGCAATTGCGCAAAACAACGGATACAAACAAACCACTATAGACAAACTACTTACGAAATACAACAACAAAACACACACAAACAGACAACAAGAAGAACAGGCAAATCATAGATTCACAATAACATACCCAGGAACTGAAACTTACAAACTCACAAACCTATTTAGAAAAGAAGGAATACTCATAGCATTAAAAACAGACAACACACTGAAAAGCAAACTTCACACGAACAACAAAAAGACTGAAACATACAACTCTAGCGGAGTATACAAACTGACATGTACATGTAACCAGACATACATAGAACAAACAGGACGAAAACTCAAAACGAGATTTGACGAACACGCACGATCATACAAACAAAATAAACGTGACTCCAATTACGCAAACCATCTGCAAGACAGAGGACACGACCTCACCGACATACAAACATTCATGACGTTGCTACAGAAGCAACAGAAGGGACAAAAGATGGATATTTTAGAAAATATGGAAATTTACAAAACAATTACCACAGACAATAACATTATTAACGAACAACTTAACACACAATCTGACACCATATTTAGACCTCTACTTTTACTAAAACGAACACACAAACGTAAATGAACAGACGACACACAAACCGACAACAACGCAAAAAGACACAAGACAGTATAATCTATAGTCAGACACTATCAAACACAAACACATTTACAAAAAACTTTCGGAACACTTAGAACACCTCAACAAAGTAGATTACAACTAATCCCTGCCTCAACTAATACCTGAAATAATGGACACTGACCCTTGTAACTCTCGCGTTTGACAGACCTTATCGCCGACAAAGCGACCGTTACAGCTAAACGACTCGTTTACCTGACGCATCCGACCAACCCACAGAATACAAACGCAGTTGAATACAGACAGTGACAGTGAACACATGTATTCGGCCACGAAGATGGACAATGTCCGAAAGCGCTCGCCAATAGAAGATGGTTTGCAGAAACCAATGAAGACGGATAATAGAAGGTATGATAGATTATTTACTGCTTATGAGCTTCTCTCCATAGATTCAGAGTAATGCTTAACTATCGATATTTCGATCTAAAATTTAAACTGTCATCAGAATATAAAGTAAAATTTTAACATCTATAAAAATAAGAGNAATAAATTTGAATTTAATTATAATAATACAATTAATAATAAAATGTTTGTATTGTGTAAACTCAGTTACGAACTAATAAACCTTCAGAGATGTGGTGTCAGGGTAGCTCAGGGGTTCTCGCAAATTTGGCGCAGCGTGCTCAAATCTCGCTCAGGTCAGTCTTTTATTTATAAATAATAGTGCTTAAAAGGAAGACTATTACTATAAATAAATAAATAAAACCTTGAGCGATTAAAACTTGAAAATTAAATCGATATTATACATTTTTGCCCTTTCTTGATGAACTTCGATTTTACTGATTTCTCAAGTTTTTAACGCATAAACGAACCCTATTCTCATTAGGGCTTTCCTTTTAAAAAAAATCCTGAAATATAGTAGTTATGAAATACGTCGTATTTTCTACGTACATATGATTCCTTGAGTTGCAAAACTGATCGATCCCTTTTACAGTACCATAAAGTTTTTTTGTTTTTGTTCTAACCTTTATTTACATATTACATTCTGTTAAAAATCAATAAAAATTTTTTGTAATTTGATTACAATGAATAGTAAAAAAAAAAAAATGACATTAATGAAAGTCACATGAGGAGAGAATCGAGTTTTTGTTATAGAAGTCTTACCATTTTTGTTGACACCCTATGGAGGTGACTCCGTATAACAGATCTCAACGAAATTCAAAATATTATTATTATTTGGTGAAATGCAGAGCTGTGTAGTTTAGGGACAAAATGAGTGAATCGCCCGTTCTTATCTGTGAAATAGATGACAGATATGTTCGACGACTCTCCAGATTTAATCTACAGCCTAGCTGATTAGAAGGTAACGCTTTAAAACCGGACTGTCGCTCTTATCACCAAACGTCACTCTGCTGAAATGACTGGAATCCCGTAGATCTAAATCATCTGCGATGAAGACCAACTGCCGATTCACAAAAACGCCAGAGAGAAAACACTAACGGAAATTCACCGATCGGAAGCCCAACCCTCTTGCCCAATTAGCTGCCTACCTCCCAGTCATGATTCTTCTTTCCCGGAATTCTCTCACCATTCTTCTATCGTTCCCCACTTTTCAACTGTATCTATATGAAAATATCCTACCGGGAAAATCTGCCACTTTGCTTAGATTGTAAATAGTTTTATTTATATTTTATTTATTTGTTTGTAAATAGAATTTACATTAATTTAAGTTTAGATGTAAGTTTCTCTGTAAAATACCTCTTAAACAAGTCTCTCTTAAACAGTATAACATATTGTAAAGAAAAACCATATAGAACTACAAGGCAAATGTCTAAACAAGGTCTACCTACTATTCCCAAAACATTTCGTCCCACCAGGTTGTAAAGGGTAAATTTAAATAAAAAGAAGAGGATAAGAAAGAAAATAACCCCCATTATCATATGGGTTCTAAAGGGAATCAGTATCTTTAAAGGGTCGCTTTCAGATTTTGTGTTGTTTTACTTTACATACTACTCATTTCCAGAGGTTGTGTTCCTCTGTCAGGTATTAAATTTTTTTTTTTTTTTTAATGGAAATAAATAAAATATTCTACATTTTAGTGACCTTTCTATTATACTTTTTATTGACAGTTACTCAGTAGATTCTTTTTTTTTTTTTTTTTCTCAAGATTTTCTTTCCTTCCTCCAATCCACTGTTCATTCTACCAGAGCAACAAATTTGACTTTTTTTTGTTTTACTTTCCACCCATCTTTCTTTATTTTCTTGTTTTCATATTCTTCTTTTGTAAATCTTCCTCATTTAGCATGTTATTTTTTTTATTATTTCTTACCTTACATATTCTTTGTTCATTGTAGCTCTAAATTTTTTTATGTTATACTGCAAGTTTTACCCCTAATTTGATCTTTTTTTTTTTTTTATGACATCCATTTGACACATGTTTACTAATATTTGACAATTGTAATCAGATATTTTTGCTTTACATTTTTTAAGTAGCTTTTGTCATTTTTTTTTTATGAACATTTTTTTTTAGAGTTGTCCTTACCCAAAACCTAAGATTTGAATATATTGATTTTGTTTTATCTTGAATCCGAAATATTTTCTGCCATTAGAAAACTCAGTATCTGTAATTCGGATTAGCTATTGCAAATCATAGTTTTCTTCTTACCTCTCTCAACTATACAATATTATGCATAGTTATAATTAGTTTTTAGAGACGTAATTTTCTACAACTTTTATAAAGAATACAGAAAAATGCTTTTTAGATACATTTTTAAAATTTTAGAAAATGGATTATTGTGTGGGACTTTTTGTGTGTGTGTCTCCAATTAAAGTGTATATACTCTCCTAAAAATTTAAATCCCTACAAATTCTCATTTTTTCTATTAGTTTATGTTAACAATCTTTATTAATTTAATGTTTATACTTCAAGGCTCTCAATCATTTTGGTGGCCTTATTGGGCGGAATCTGCTTAGCTACTGCAACTAGTGGTTTTCTTCTTTCCTTTCTCAATTATACAAGATTCTACATTATGGCATTAGGGATCTTCACAATAAACATTATTTTGATCCTCTTAAGTGTGAAGGATGAACCTCGAAGAGATCACGGAGATGGACCTTTCGAGTCGCTCAAAAGGCTTAAGCTCATCTTCATGCCTAAACCGAATCATGTGATCATATGGATTCTGTTGATCTGCAGCTGTGTGATATCAGCATTGCTTAACTGTGAGTTTTAAATAACCTGGATTTATATTTCTTAAATATTGCAGTCTTAAAATTTTAATCAGTATTTCATTAAAATTTCAATGGATACAAACATCTGTCCAATAATTAATAATGACAACAAAATATTTGTGTTAAGTTTAAAAAGTTCATATTTTATAGCTTCACATCTGCAATTAATGTAAAAAAGTTCCTTAAGAATAATTTGAGATTTTATATAAATAAATGATTCCTTCTCTTTTATTTGATTTCAGTGTGAAAACATCACTAAATTTTATCTATTTTAATTAAATAATTTAAATCTATTTTATTTAGTATCTATGTTGTGTTTTCAGTTTTTGTGTAACTTAAAGATTCATAAATAAATATTCATAAAATATCTTTGCTTTTATGGAAGTATAATTTTTAGCAGTTTTTTTTTTTTTTTTTTCCAATAGCTTCTAATCTTTTTCTGTTCATAAATATTATATATTCATATTGTTTCAGCTGAAGGATCAGTTTCTTTTGGGTATTTCCAAGATATTCTACACTTCAATGTAGGAACTGTTGGACTTCTTGGATCTTACAGGATATTTATCTCACTTATAAGTAAGGCACTGCTTTAAAATATGAATCATTAAAAAAAAAAAAAAAAATTAGAAAAATAATAACTAATACTTTTTTCATTGCAGTGGCTGCAGTAGCAACTCCATTGTTCACAAAAATTTTTAAGCTGTCTGAATTCACAATCTCACTCATATGTATTGTTCCAAGTGCAATTTCTTGTTTTTTAATGAGTTTTGCTAAAACATTGACTGAAGTATGTATATGTAAGTATTAAATAATTTCTCCAGAGCAATTTCTTACTTTTTTACTGTTCCGTGCAATGCGGTGAAATATAACTTAATAACCTAATTTATAACTTAACCTAAGTGAACTGCATTATACTTTTTTATTTTTAGATTATGCATTGGACATTTTGAGAATTGTTCTTATCAGTATATTATGGTCCATAATTACCAAAGGTGTAAAGAAATCTGAACTCGGTAAGTGTATGTATATAATTACTGTAATAGAAATAATGAAATTTCTTTAAAATAAGAAAACTATGAAAAGTTATATTGATAAGACAAAAGATATTCGTGTTGATATTGAAATAAAATATAATTATGTCTTAAAAAGGAGAGTTTGTTGACCATAGATATTATTCTAAGATGTTTTAGTTGGGGTTTGGTCAAGGTAGATCCAAAAAACACAAATTTAAAAAAAAAATGTATTTTTTAATAAAGGATTGTCTGCCAACGTTTCGGCTTACAATGTAAGCCTTTATTAAAAAATACATAAATTTTTTTTAAATTTGTGTTTTTTGGATCTACCTTGACCGAACCCCAACTAAAATCATCTTAGAATAATTATGTCTTGTTCGTTACAAAATTTGATTAAATTTTTCCTATAAATGATTAATATCTGAAGAAAAATTGTCATTTTAAGGAATTAAGTCATCATTTTGATATTTGTTTGCCTAAATAAGAAAATTAAATAAAAAAAGAATATTGTAGCATAATCATCCTAGAAGAGATTACTAAAAGTTATTGATTGGTAAGGGAGGGAGAGTGCTTACGACGGCTCTTTGGCTTATATAATAATTTTGGGGATTCTATCTCATCCCCAGGTAGTCATGTCCATTGTCCATTTACTTCTTTTCTGTTAGGCTGATTACACAATATGACCAATTTTNTATATTTATACACATACATTTATAAGCTCTAATATCGAATTTGATTTCAAATTTTATAAGTAAGAGGTCCCGCCAACCCTCGAAATCACGTTGTATAACATTTCCTTAACATACATTTTTCTTAAAAATTGTATAAAAAGTAATGTTATAAAAATACATTATACACTTATTCAGTTCTAATAGATTTGCCATCCAATGCACACTGCAATAGAAAAAATAAATTTTTTTTGTTCAAAAAATCTCATTCATGATGCGGTAACTTGATTTAATATTTTTGCAGTTCAGAGCACTACACGAAACACATTGCGTGAAGTGATACCGGGGATTGTAGTTCTGTTCGCCGGCTCCTGGCGAGATCACACTGGTCTGTCCCGGCCTCTGCTTCTCATGGCCCACATTGGAGAACTGCTTGCCACCACTGCAGGACTTTTATCTTTCCTCTTTTGGAACTTCTCCACATGGGCTACTGTCTTCATTGACAGTTTAACATCTGGGCTTTTGGGGAGCCGGGCACTCGTCACCGTCGCCTGCTTTTCCTACATTACTGAGCGAACGCCCAACGAGCAGAGGGCAACGAGGTAAGACTTATTCTCCTAAGATCGGACAAGTAGTGGATAAAGCCATGGATTGTTCATCAGAAGTTAGATTTTCCAACGAGAGTTCATCAACAACGCAGGAATACTTTATTGGAACATAAAACACTACTTTTTTAATACAAGAAATGCAAAGGGAGCCAGAAAAAAAAATCATACTACTTCAGCCGGGACTCGAACCCGGGTCTCCTGTTTTCAGGGGAAGTATGCTGGCCACTGCAATACTTTTTAAATTTTTTTTTTTTTTTTTTTTTTTTTTACAAAACTTGTCAGAAATTCTTACCTTCAAAGGTCAGTGAGTTGTGCAAGTTCCCATATCTTCTGTAGATCTGTGTTTTTATTTTAGATAGATTTAATTAGATTCAGCCTCTGTTAAATATATAAAAGAGAAAATATATTTCACAGAATTCACGTGAAAGTTTACAACTTTCTCACTAAATATACAATGAGTTTAACATAATTTGGACATTTTAATGCTGATAGGGCTTTTTCAAAAACTTGTAGAATTACTAACCCAATTTATATTTTCAAATCTGCCTATTCAATTACATTTATCAAATACACAGCTTCCTCCTCGGCTTCAAGGATATATAGCTAGTGACTGAAATATTATGCTACTGAGTTTTCTTATGTTCTTGGAAAGAATAATAAAGCAATCCCAATAACATAACTTCTGTTAAATAGTCCTTGGGTGGATGGTTTTAGTATCTACCTATCTAAAGAATCCCCTGCGCACTCAGATCCTCTACCCTAATTCAAATTTGGAGAAACTTCTCTTTATTTTCTCCACTTAAGTCAATGCCATTCTTGAATCTAACTATTAATCCCATAATAGCTTTTTACAGATCAGGGCATATAGAAAGCTAATCATTCAGATTTGATTCCATTGATCTTTTCAGAAGCATAAAAATTACTCTCGTTTTCTCTATATTTTTGAGTTAAACACAACTAGCACCTAGTCCTTGGTTCTGCACCAGAAGATACCAAATTCAAGAGGACTTTGTGTCTTGTTCATCTAATTTAACTTGTGACCCTTTCTCAATATAATCATCTTACTAGAATATTGCTAAGCGAAATCTGCCCCTTTATTGGATCTTCTCTCGCCCTTTTTTTTGCTGTTCCCTGTGCTACATCTCCATCATTACAGGTCCCCATCTCCTGTGCCACCAATTCTTTGCTTCTCTAGGCAGACTCTTGCCAGCAATCTCCTTTCCGAAACTGAAGATCCAAAACCTGCTAGGGTCCCTCTAAAGGAAGGGTACCAGCCCACCATAACCCAAAAAGTCACCAGAATCCACTTCCCAATTATGTAATTTTTTTAAACAGTAGATATAACACTATATATATTAGTATAGGCTACTTTACTTACTAGACCCTTCATATATTACAGATCATATATTAGTCTATTAATTACTAATCATATATAAGACACAATATCTTCATTATTAATACAATTTATAATTTATGACACCTGTTTCAGGAGTGTATTCTAGTTTTCTTGCCTTTGGAGAAGCGGTTACCCCACTTGCATTCAATCCTCTCTACTTCTTTATATTTAATGAGACATTAAAGACATTCCCTGGGGCATTTTTTATTTTAAGTGGTTGCACAATTTGTTTAGCTGGCATCCTAATTGGGTAATTATAATACAATTATTATTTTTTCTAAAAAACTAAGTGAATGAAGAATAGCTGATTAAATATTGAATGAAAAAATTCCATTTTGATATTAATTGTCAGACAAGTATTTGCAGCCACTAATGAGGAAAAAAATATGGCTGAATATTTTAAAATGTATTCCCTGCTTTTGTAATTTCATTTGTGACTTAGAGATGATTTTAGAATCTATCTGAGCAAGTTATAAATAAGATTATGGTAAAAATACATAGAATATGTTCAATATGGTTGGAGGATGGTTGGCTGTTGAGTATTATGCTGGAGAAATTAGTCAGGTACTTCAAAGGTAGGTAACAATGGTCGGGTTAATGCTTTCAAAGGAAAGTTGGAAAGGGAGACACCGGGGATTATTTACCTGAATTTTTCTATGGAATTATTTGGAAAATATTACAATAAGCTAAGGAAATATTATCTTTGCCCCACCTATCATTAATAGCAGTAGGATTGAATTGATGTGCACACATTCCGAAATCAGCATTTTCTTAAGGAAAGGCTCAGAGGACAAGACAGTAGCTTGATTAAAAGCAGGTTTGTGGTTGCTGCATGAAGGGAGAGAGCCGAATAATTTGTATCACGATTCTTAATGCTATATTCATGTTGTTTTAATCTTTTATTAAGATGGTTTGGCCAATATATGAAACCGAACAATTTTTATCTGAACATGAAATTAGGTTGAACTGCTAGGAAAAAAGATATAGGATCTTTCAGGGAAGTATTAAAATTTTGTAATTTATTATTGGTGTGGAGGCCTAAATGGAGATTTTGCAGGTTAGACTTGAGGGTTTTTTTTTTTTTATATTTTAACTGTAAGGAGAGAAATGTAGGGTAGAGAGCGATAAAGATGTGTAGAAATATGTGAGGAGAGAGAAGAGGAGACGTGATTGTCGTGGGGATAAGGAAATTTAGATATTAGGTTGTTAATAAGGGCAGAGGGAAAACCATTCTGAGAAAGGATTTTGGTAATGGGCCTATGAGGTATTCTGGTAAAAAGAATTTTCAAAAAGAAAGCACTCTAAAGTGCGGCCATAAACCTCCCTCGGAGATCTCTCCAGACATCATTATTGGTACATATAGTTTATTTATATTTTTTCATATTTGTATGGCTAAAAAAATTTTTTTAGTTTAATCTGTAAATCACTTTCTGTCATATAGCATACCACATACCTGATGATGACTTACAAGTTAAGTCGAAATGTCGGTAATAATAAAATAATTACCCAAATATTGTCTTATTTTATTTTTGTGATCCTGGCCAAAACCCTAATTTTCCCAACTTATGTACAATAGGTACTTTACAATATCCATAGAGCATCAATATATATCCAAATCAATTTACACAGTTGCTGTTCAGTTCCAAACCTCAGATCAGTGAATAAGCAGCTAATATTAAACTCCATAGTAAATTAGGACTTAATACTTGGTGATATAAGATTAAATTTATTGGGCACATGTTACTTGTACATATTCCTTATATATTGCATGTCGTTACATTTAGGAGTAAAGTTACATCTCAGTGTAGCCAACCTTAAAAAAAAAATACTTCAATAAAAATGTAAGCTTTTCTTCAACTCTGGAAAATGAATTTCTATTGCACGTTTTCTAGATGTGGACTATCATTAGCTAAAACTGTTATATTTACTAAATAAACATTTTATCCTATTATATATGAATTGTATTATTTGATATACTATATTAATATTTAATATAATTATAAATATTATTTATAAATTAATATTAACTGTATTAATATTTGATGTACTGTTTAGATACCTACAATATATTTTCTAGTTTTCAGAGTCACAGAGTGGGGCTTTGTGATATTTTAAAACTTTTATGTTTTTCTGACTTTATGTTCTGCATGTCTTTTTTGTATAGCAGTAATTTTTAGATTAATCTGGGATGATTAAATGCCATTGATTTGACATTTCTCATCAAACTCTATTCTTTTTGTGTGTGTGTTAGTTAAAATACTGAAATTTTGCTTTAAGTAAAAATCCCTTCTTTAAAATATTTGTTATATGTTATTAACAAAATTAAGTTAAGTTAATGACAATGACTTAGCATGGAAATATATGTATATTTATACATATATTTCCATGCTAACCCCTAAGGAACAGAATTTATATATTTGTTCCTTAAATAAGAAGGTGATGGTTTTTTCTAACTAAATGTTGATAAATATGGATTTAGGTTTACAAGAGTTTTGGTTGAGGTTTTTTTTTACCAGTCTCCATAGTTCATCAAGAACACTTTTCTAATCACTAGCAAAATGTACATATGTTCATAGGGACATGTACTCCCATCCATCTCTCAAAAAGTCTTACTTACCTCCCTGTTGTCAAATAATTCACCACAGTCTACAGAAGGGAGACTAATTAGTCCCTTAACTAGATTGATATTGGTTGCTATATCTAGGACTTTTAACAATAATTAAATATATTTTTAGGTATATTTAACAATTATTACTTGTACAAAAATCAAATTTTTGCCATCTCACATTTTCGGATTGCACGATATCTAACCTCTGCACCACAACTGCTCCAATCTCCTCACATCAAAATAGATTTCTAGAAGTTTCCTAAACTTTCAGATTTGTAAAGTAATATGCCATAAAAGAAGGTGGACAGATTAGACCCATAAGAGTCTTGTATTGATGGTACTATACCTGGAACCTTTAATAATGAATGGAAATATTTTAGTAATATTCAATCAGTTTTAATTTTAAAGAAATAATTACTTTGAAAAATAATTTGTAAAAAATTACTACACATACCTAGGCAGTTAGTGGGACCTTTAAGGATATGTATTTAAATATATTTTTTTCATATATTTTTCTGATGTCGAGAGGTAGGAGCTTGCATAGTGCAGAAGTTAGCATCTAAGTGTTTATTTCTCTGTAATATAGTATCCGTAAATATATGATAGTACTTTTATTTGAAAAATAAATTTATCCTATTTTCTATTTAAGTAACAGATAGTATATATATGAGAGTGTGTATATATATA
>KZ807906.1:23344-40308 GCA_000696205.2 Oncopeltus fasciatus | reverse complement strand
ACAATAATTTAATATAATTTAACTGAATTAGCTACAATAATTTGAGCTTTGGATAAGTTCAGATAAAAAAAATATTATACAATTATCATTGTAATTCAAAACAATGATTCAACAAAATAATACTTAAAATTCAATAAAATCAATCGAATTCTTTTTCGATCAATAGACGAAAATATAATATTTTATCAAATTACTTGGAAGCGTCAGGAAATTAAATCTTGCTTTTTGTATTTTGTTTATAACTTTTGCATTTTCTTTTTAAAATACCTGAGCCTATTTCTTTTTTTTTATTTCTGCGCAGGTATTTTGGACGCTTTCCTCGTAAAATTTTGTTTATTTATAAACTTTTGGCTATTTTGTCTAGTATTATATATTACATTTACATGATAACAACCCTAAATACAGAATTTATGTAAATGGCCGAGAAGATAAGAATATTCTGTTTCATTTTCAAACACCTAATGTAGGTAGTAACCAAACTTAAATAAATTTTAATCAATAAATAACAAGGCATAGGTGTGCTTTTAGATGTGGAGTCGGCTTCTGATCGCGCCTGCGCAATTGAGCTACACTCCAACCTCTCTGATCCTAGAAGAAGAGCTTTCTTCTAATGTATTCCTGTATTAGCTTTATATCTACCTGTATTCTCAGTCGTACTTTCTTTTGAGAGTCTTTCATACCGCCCCATACCACAGATATGTAGACTAACTTTAGCAATAGCTAATGGAGATAATATCATTAACGCAGATATTGAATACTTAAAATAAATTATAATAATTGCTAGAAAAAATATAATAATAAATAGTAATTTCATGTTTTCTTTAACTTATTTCTCTAGGAGTCAATTAATAGGTTTGTAATAAAATTTTACGATAGAAAGTACTATATCTAAGCCAAATCTAACATTTTTGTAATATTTATTTATTTATAGGATATATAATGGAATAAAGAAATGTTATGAACTTTATTATAAAATAAGTATTGAAAAAAATATATTTTAATAATCTGAGTTAAGTCTCAAAATCTAATTTTCATATATCCGTTGTCTCAATAATAATACGGTCTAAATATGAATAGACCATTAAGTCTACCCATTTTCCTTTGTTTTGCAAACATAAGTTTATCTTAAGAACTTTTTAAGTATTAAAACAAAACATTACTTGTATTTATAATTAACAGCATTTAATTAAAATTTTGGAATTAAAATATATACAATTATCCCTCATTTAATAAGCTAAGATAAAGAACAGAAGAAAGGTACTAATAAGATTACATCTAAAAATTAACTGTTATATAGATATAGAAATGTTAATTAATTTATACTCCTAAAATGTAGGAATGTAACCAGAACATGTAACAGAAAATTCCAAATAATGTTAGTTAATTAAGTCACTTGAAAGATGAGCATGACCACAGTAATCAACTGTTGGTTCTTTTATTATGAAATTGATGATATTTTTATTGTTATTAAATCAAAATATCAGTATTTGCTTTAAGTTAGAGCAAACAGTTGGATGTTACCTTTACAAAATCAATTAGATACGTGTCATTCTGGTACTGCTTAGGTAGCTTAGTTTCAAGTGGTTCTAGTACATCTGGTTGAGGTAACGTAATCCCGCTGAAAAACTCATTTGTCCTAAAGATGTGCATATGCCGAGGAATCAAGTCTCCTGGAAAAAAGAAGATTTTAGCCTCGAGGTAGACATTAACATTAAATTGCTATCACATGAGAGAAGGTGACCAATGACACCACTCTCAAATTAATTACAAACTATGTTTCCAGGAGGTCATGAAGCCATCTACGTTTGAGTCGATGGGGGTTGTTGTAGGGATCGCTGTCAGAGGACAGGGACTGTGGGAATGGGTTTTGATTGTATAGCAGTATAGCAGTTCACTGTAGAAAATGAGGAAATGAGGTTTTCACCGAAAGGAATATTAATAGGGACAAAGGTGTCACCACTTAAATTCATACAAAACATTTTAAAATAATAAAACCGCAATAAATTTTCAACGAAATCCGCTTCTTGTCACACCCATTACGTAACCAGGTCACACATATTTTTTCATAAGGGTGTAACCAAAAAAATTCAATATATGTCCATACCACTCTATACAATTTTTGAGCATTGTGTATATATATATATATATATGATTTATAAAAATAACAAACTTCAACTTTTAACTATAATTCCTTAGGTAAGGTTAAACATAAAATTGTNTTTTTTTTTTGTGTGTGTGTGGTGGATTCAAATAAATATCCGTTAGGCAGCAGCTATTTGAACTAAGAGAATTCCCCAATATTGGAGTTGATGAATATTTTTCGTTGATTAACTCCTAATGTATTTCTTTTTCAATAATAAATCTGAGTTGTGTTGTATTACCCTAAACTAAATGTTACACCCGCTATATACAAAAAACGCTTTTAACTAGCACTTGACGTTTAGCTACATTCCTTCAGGATACGGAAAAAACATAGTCACGGGGGAAAATTTCAAAATTTCCGCCAAGCTTACAACCCTCACCAACACAAATGATCTCTTTACAGGGTATGTATTCGAGATACGAAATAAAGCTAAGGAAACAAGAAAATGTAAAGCTGGAGACTTTTGACGAAATGGCATCAACCCTAGGTCGATAAGTGTAGTCCATTGACTGTTGGAACAATTTTAAAATTTAAAGACTTAAATTAATTCCTTTAAGGTTAATGGATAACTGGCACATTTTCGGAACGGATAAAAATAGAATCTAAAATTTCATAGATATTAGTTGAGCTGTTTATGAGATATTACGTACTCCCTTTAAGGGGACATTGGATTCAACGTGTCTTGTAACGTAAAACTTCAAATTTATAGAGAAGATTATGATTTTCATTAACAAGTCAATTACAATAATTTATTTACTAAGAAAATACACTTTAGAAATTCGTCTTGCTGGAGCTGCGTAATATAAGCAGATCTCTTATGTTTCATTAAATATGGATATTACTAAGAGAAAATGAGGAAATTTAATTTCCAAGTTGGAGAGACCAATGAGCATAAAATACATAATTATTATTAATTAGTTTGCTCTAGACTGTCCGGGAATGAAGAATGGAAGAATCACTCCCACACAAACTCCCCTTGTTGCTATATTCGTACATAAGCGTTCCTTAACGCTTCCTTAATAAGCGTTTTTCGTACAAAATTTAAGAAACATTACATTTTAAACCTATTATATTTTCTGAACTCAAATAACAACGATTGTATTATGATCGTAAATTTTGGTCACACCCTTCACTCACTCGTTTTCATTCAAAAATGAATAATAATTATTCATTATAATTAGTTATAATCATTTCCCCTAAAATATTAGAGGCTTGCAATGAAAAGCCTAAATACCAAATTTGGTTTCCATATTAGAAAAGAAAAAGAACAGGCCTTCTCAATACTCGAAATTACCCTAATATATATATTTCTTAGCTTGCATTATTTTTGTTTAATGTTCTAAAAATATCTGTCATAAAATAATAAGGAAGCAATATGGAAACACCAATTCTTCGTACTATAAATTATAGTGTGAAGAACTGGTGTTTCCATATTGCTTTCTTGTAAACTAGTCTTCGCTCCAGAACTTATAAATTAATCATAAAGTAATATTTACACCTATTTTGCTCTCTTCCATTTTTCGAAAAATTTGTTTAAGATTTTCAATTTTGGTGTTCTACTAAACCTCCTCTTCCCCTCGCCAATTTTAACCATTAACGAACCATCAAACAGTTGAAAAAGAAGTATAATTACCGAAACTAGAGCACACACACACACACACACACACACACGCGTGCGCACGCACGCACACACACACACACACACACATATATATAAACACTTTTTTTTNCTTATATATTAATATACTCTTTAAAGCCTAAATAACTCGTTATGAAAATAAAATTTATTAAAAACTTTAAACTTCTTTATTAATATTCTATCAAAATAACTACTTTCATCCCAAGCAATTGATAATTATTCCAAAAATAAAATAGTATAATAAAAAGAAAGAAAGTATGAACAATTCAATAATATCTTATTGAAACACTGTTAGCAACCAGCTTTTCATATACCCAGAGAGTGTCCACTATTCCAACTATTAAGTTAATTAAATATTTAATTCCGTCCCGTCCAATTAAATAGAAATATGGGGTTAAAAATAGCAATTAATTACTTTTTTACGTTTTAATTATAATACAAACATTCTGTATCATATTAATTAATTGTAAAATAACATATTAACTAATAAGTTAGACTTCTTAATAAATGAAAATAATTAATATGTTGTTGCAATGAAAGAAATATGCAGTCAAATTATACGATTAGAATACTTTTAAACAATTTTAATTTGTCATAATTGATGATACATTCTTCTGGGAAATATTTAGAGATAATATTAAATTTGGTTATCATATTATTTTTCAGGTAGATTATGGTAGCTTTTGTTCTATTAGGTATTTAAATAAATATTTAAAAAAATGCTAAACGAATGGTAAGAAGAAACATAAATATGATATAGTTACTTGCTTAACCAAAATTTAATCACTTTATAAGAAGCAAAACCGTTTGCCTCCTAGTACTTTTTATATGATTAGTTTCATACTAATGTATATAATATTGGTATAGAATTTGCCGTTTTTAATACATATGAAATGGAACGATCAATCAATCATAATGAAGCTAATGTTATAGTTGTTACTATACGCTATGAGTATCGTACTTAGTATATAGATATAGTAAATACATAACACTTAGGTATATTAAATTAATCATCTTCTTACCTAATGTTTTCCTAATAAGATATAATTGATCTACATCAGACTTTCCTGGCCAGAGTGCTTCTCCTCTCACAAGTTCCGCAAAAACGCATCCTATATCAACCAAAGAATAATGTAATTATTTTATTTTATTTGATAATATGCTACAAAATAATAATTAAAAAAATAATTGCTAAAAATTTTTTTTTTATCATTTTTGATATATTATACAAGACATATTTCTTAAACTCAAAGTAAAATTATATATGTTTTCCTTAAAGTGGATATAGATCTAATGTTAAAAGCTCTGGGGTTTCTGATATCATTTAGGTATATGTTTATTTTGTAATTTGTTATTGATTTATTAGGCGAAGGAATAAAGGCATATTGGCATTATAATTAAAGTTGTCTGAAAGTCTAGCAATCAAAATTAATATAGTTTGACAAAATTTCTAGCTTATTTTAAAAATTAAGTTGAATTAAGCATATTTTGAATGTAACATGGCTTGCTTTCAACAAGTTGTATTTTAAAGTTTAATATAGTAAGTTTATAACAACCTTTTCATTAATTTAGTATAATCAAAAATGAAAAAAGAAATATGATGCATTTTTTAGCGCGTTGAATTTATTTTAAACTCTACAGAAGGTCAATGACTTATGCCTACAATTTAAGATTAATTGGTAAAACTTATCTACCAATTCTACGATTTAATTAGCAATAGCCTCTTCTTTGGTCAAAATTATTTCTTAAAGTATAGGATGCACTATAAAAAAAAAAATGAAAGTTATACATTACTTTTGTTTATTAATGAAAAAGGAAACTTATAACTTTTTAATTTTTTCAAGTTTTCAATTAAGCCTCTCGCCTTAAATATTTAGCTAATTAAATTAAAATATAAAAAGACGAATTACAATTATGAAATTGGCACTTCCGGTTCACTCATTACTAAAGGTAATCTGTAATCATTGAGTTTAACAAAGCAATTTGCGGTAAGGGGTATGTTTCCTGGCATTTCATTGGGATGGATGAAGTTATTTTTATGGTAGTACGATAAACCGTGAAGTGTTTGATGTGAGATATAGTTTTATATACTTAAATCATCTAAAACAACTCTATAAGATTTTTGCACTTGCTCTTTACATATTTTGCTTTACCATGAGATTACTTCTTAAATAGTAAGGTGCATTTGTGTTCAAGAATTCGGCGCTACTATTTCGAAGTCCATCCATCTGCCTTCAGGACAGTAGGTAGATGTAAACACTTTGAAGCCTTCCTTACAAAATTTTAAACTAAATATTTTATAGATTTTTTAGGTTTTATTTGAAGTTTTCACTTTTATTTTTCATATAGAATACTTAAATGACTTATTTGGCCACAAGAATATACAATTTTTTTTTTTCCTTTTTTTTAAGAAGTCAAAACTTCTTTTTAAGTAACATAGTATATAATAAATGTGACGACACTATAACCTTTTGGTAATAGCCTTTTATCTTTACAAGTCGCATTCAATTTATCACCTCTTTTTACCATGTGTTTGACTAAGGATATGACCTAGGATTATTATTGTGGTGATGCTTTCAATTTACACATACAATGTTAGTGTTTAATAAATAACTACATTTCTTAATCTGTCCGCGTTATTACAAACAATAAGTTGTAATCTGGTTATATCCGCGAGGCCAACCTTAAGTTATGAAGCAGATATTTGTCTTAACGTTAAATTCCTCGCAAAGCCTTGAGTTTAAAAAATTGAGAGGAACTTACCGATCGCCCAAATGTCTACAGGTGGTCCATACAGCGTGTCTCCTACGAGCAGTTCCGGCGCGCGATACCAGCGCGTTGCCACGTAATCTGTGTAGTTTTCACCAGGACCTAGCAAAGAGTATCAAACAAGAGTGGGTATATGACTTCTTATATATTAATATACTCTTTAAAGCCTAAATAACTCGTTATGAAAATAAAATTTATTAAAAACTTTAAACTTCTTTATTAATATTCTATCAAAATAACTACTTTCATCCCAAGCAATTGATAATTATTCCAAAAATAAAATAGTATAATAAAAAGAAAGAAAGTATGAACAATTCAATAATATCTTATTGAAACACTGTTAGCAACCAGCTTTTCATATACCCAGAGAGTGTCCACTATTCCAACTATTAAGTTAATTAAATATTTAATTCCGTCCCGTCCAATTAAATAGAAATATGGGGTTAAAAATAGCAATTAATTACTTTTTTACGTTTTAATTATAATACAAACATTCTGTATCATATTAATTAATTGTAAAATAACATATTAACTAATAAGTTAGACTTCTTAATAAATGAAAATAATTAATATGTTGTTGCAATGAAAGAAATATGCAGTCAAATTATACGATTAGAATACTTTTAAACAATTTTAATTTGTCATAATTGATGATACATTCTTCTGGGAAATATTTAGAGAACCTTCTATATGTTTAATAAATATAATAAGCCTTAAATATATATGCATTCTCATAACAATTTAGCATTATTTCGGATGTATCTGTCAAGGCAGGAGTGAATTTCAAGCATTTTCTGTTAGGGTCTTCACTACCTCAGGAAAGTTACAAACTACATTGGTAAGATTCATCACTTAAATGGAAAAGGACAAACGGAGTTTTCATACTGGGGTGTGGGTGCTTCTTACATAAATGACTAAGCTGTATTTCAGATGGCAATATATGTGTCATCCCCTTTTTTGTACAGGTGCTGTTTTCTACTGGTGAATTAGATTCCTTCTTCTTCTTTTTTTCTTTTTCTTTGTTTAGTAATATACACGTAAAATAATAATGTGAATGTTGAAAAGTTTCATTGAATGAATATTTTGTATGACCCAAGGATAATGATTTTACCTCTTCAGTTACAAAAACAGCTTTAGTAACTTTTTCTAGGAAATAATCTTGAATCCCATATATCTTAGAACCAATGTATCATCAAATATCTCAGAACAGTCAAATGTTTTATTATTATTATTATTATTATTAAATGATACATTATTTTTTCATCATACTATTTTCGGGTCATCTAAATTCTCTATATTCCACCCAAACCGGCCATACTTTATTTTAACTAAAACATACATTTTCACACATTAGGTTTAACATTTCTTCTCCCAAAATTGTGTGGGGCATGCTTTAAGAAAATTAATAAAATATCAAAAGCAGAGAATTATTCTCTACGATAGGCAATAGGCCCTTCATCAGGTTCTCTTATAAATCTGACGGTGTAAGGTTTTTTTATTTTATTTTTTTTTTTTTGAGGGGGGGTGGCGTGAAGTTACATTCCCTTTTCTTTTTTCAGTGCCCAATTTAAGCAAAATTTTCATTCTGCTTGGTTCTTCATCATAGGGTCAACACACAAACAACGTGAATTTTCAAACCCAGAGAAATAGTAACTTAGCTCTTCTATATTTATAGTTTTTCACCATCTGTTTTAATCTCTGTTTGTCATGGTAAAATAAGTTATAGGATTTAGGATTTAATTAATCTTCTATGGGAAAGTTATGTGCAAGTTTCCGTCAAATAAAAAAATTTTCAGAACTGTGTTGGAAACTAAAATATAGGAAAACTTGCAAATAAAGTTTAGAGAATTTTTTTTATTTGACGGAAACTTGCACATGCAACTTCTGCAAGAAACATTTGCCCGTGGACCCCTCTGCAGATTCCCTGGAGCATTAATCTTTTTAACCGATCTCCTACTTATGGTTGGTCATATACCTCCCAGTAAGATGAACAAAAACAAGGTTTAATTTATGACATCCAATAAAAAAAATTATATATATAAATAAATTTTAACTCACTCATTATTCGGGCAAACCCAAAATCACAGAGCTTAACAACGCCATTTGCCGTAAGGAGTATGTTCTCTGGCTTGACATCACGATGTATACAGTTATGTTGGTGGCAGTACAATATACCATGAAGTGTTTGCCAAATTATCTGTTTTACTAAGCTCTGTGGACAGCCTTGAGGGTGTCGCTCTAATTCACCGAGAACCGTGCGTTCACAATATTCAAAGACAAGGTGAAGTCTTCGTTTCCTCCTAAATACTTCAACAAGATTCACTAAATTTGGGTGCTTTAAGCTCTGGAAAATAACAAATAAACATTATGTAAAAATAAAAACTATTCCTTACTTAAAAATTGAAAAATTGTTAGTACACTGCACAAGCATTGTTCAAGAATATTTGGAAAAGTACATTTAGCAAATTCTAAAGGAATGGATATATGTTTTCGTTCTCGTGACAGTTTTCAATACTTTTAGGGGATATGTGTGTGTGTGTGAGTGTGTTTATAAGTGGCGGCCACACAAGTATATTATTTCCCAAACCCTGAAAAACTACGATATAACACATCATCCTATTGCCCAATCATTCTTCTTCCTATACTTTATAAGACCTTCGAAAAAATTCTGTTAAAACGATTGATGCCTTCCATTGAATCCTTGAATGTTCTTCCTAATTACTAATTTGGCTTCCCTTGTTCGCATCGTACTGTTCAGCAGGTGTTTTGTGTTGCAGACTATATTTCCTCTTCCCTCGAGTACAAGGAGTACTGTCCAGATGATTTTTGGTTGTTTCTCAGGCATTCGATTGAGTCTGGCACAGTGATATTTTGTTTAAGCTCAAATCTATACTCACTTGCAATGCTTATCTAACTCTTATAAGAGATTTGATAACTACCAAGTGGAAGCGGGAGTTCCACAAGGTAGTGCACTTGGGCCCATCCTATTCATCCTATACAATTCTGACATCACTACCCACCCAAGCACTCTCCTAGCTCTATTTGCAGATGATAATGCTATCCTATCTCCCCCCTGCCTGCTTACAAAAACCTACAGGATCATCTTGCAAGTATCCAGCAATGGTGGGGTAACTGGATAACTAAAATTAATGTGTCAAAATGAGTACAAGTCGATTTCCTATTACATACACAAAATTCTCCTGACAACGTAAAATTCAACAGCATTCCCAAGCCACCCTCACATTCTGTTCGTTAACTGGGGTTCCATATAGACTCACGACTTACTTAGGGCAAACATACTAAAATTAAAAGAGAAGAACTCAATCGACGGCAAGGACTCCTATTCAGACTAATGAATAGGAACGCAAAACTTAGAATAGATAACAAACTATCGCTGTACAAGACTTTACTGCGACTAATCTGAACATACGGTGCAGAACTCAGGAGTGCCAACAAGCTTTCCAGCATCTATAGAATCCAATCTAATATTAATCACAAATGCTCCCTATGTAGGTATATCCAACTCTTCCCTTCACCATGACTTCAATATCTCTTCAGTCCAATACGCCACTTCCTACCTCTTCTCTATTTTTCACAGTCTACTGTAATACCACCCAAACACCACCATTTGCACAGGCCTTGTCCTCCAACTGTAATCCATACAACACTCTCTGCCGATTCAAATGAAGATGGCCCCGGCATCTCCTGGGAACATAGACTCTACTTAATTTGTGAGTTTTGTCACTTGGCATTTTCTCTGCTTATCAGTAACTTCATTATTTGTTAATATGTCTTACAATGAAATGAAATTACATGTTTCTCTTCTTAAAAGACTGTAATTAATAAATAAGATAGTAAAAATGAAAATAAAATCAATTCTAATGTAATTAATTATCATAAGTGAGAATACATTTTATTATTTTTAATAAAAAGATCATTATTTAATTATTTACCTTATATTTTTTTGTGTATTTCTTCATTACTTATTATGTGTTTTTGTTCTATTTTCAGCTTTTTTATTTATACATTATTCATAACTCATTTTTCTTTTATTATTATCACTCTTGAATTATAATTTTTATCAATAATTCCTTTCCTCCCCCTTTTCTTTCCATTTAACCATTTAATTGTTTTGTGGCTGCAGCATGGGTGATCCGGAACCATCCATTTAATTCGAGAATTTTTGTTTAATCAAACCTTCCGCCCATATGGCAGCATTAAAACTTATGCAATCTTATACAGTCCTGAATGTTCTTATTTTTAAGTTTTTAAAGAAACCTGCCTATACATACAATAAATCTTTCCTTCTTTCTTTTTTTTATTATCTCTTTTTATACATAAAAGATATAATTTTAAAAGAACTCAATTTATTTCGAGAAAAAAACAGTAGGAAGTAAGAGGTCACAATACTTATTACTACATTCATTCATTCATTTTTTTATACTTATACTTACTAAATATTAATACGGGATTGTTCATTTTTTTTTAAATTTAGATTTTTTAATTTTAGATTAGTCTTTTATTCTTAATTTTCCTTCCCTATACTTAAAAAAATTTTGAAGTTTNTTTAAGAAATGGATGATGAATTATTTGCTAAATTTCAACCACCTGAAAAGTAAAATATAAAAAATCCTCAAACTGCTTCTAACTGATTTTTCAGAAAACATCTCCATATTTGAAAATATCTTGAATAATATATTTTGAAATAATACAGATGACACGGAAGTGTTATAGCTATTTTTCTCACAACTCTTATAAAGTTTAAAATATTTTCTTGTAAAATTTGTAATAGTGAAATTTAAGATGGGTCATAGAAATGTTGTTACTCAGTGCTCAATCTAAAATATGATCTTTATTTACTTATTTTTTATTTGAATTTAAATTCATTTAATAATTCAATAAATTCAACTCCTAACAACATTAGACTACTTTTAAATCAGAATTTGGTATGTAGAACATATTTTTTTTAAAAATACAAATACAATTTTAAATCTTGGGGCATGCTTAATGTAAATATCGCACGGCCAGTTATTTTGCATCATATCATTTCGCACAACAATGAACAAATTTACTTTTACCATAAAAAGAATCATAAAGCCTGTATATCTAACTTAGGCTGAAAAACAATACAGTCAAACGTATCAGATCATGATGGCAGTAAAAACACACTTGAGTCAAAAAGGCGCTTTCTATAATTTATTATTATTTAAACAACTAGCTTTAAAGCTTAAATGAACGTCATATAAGATAATTTATTACATTATTTTGCTGGCTATATAGATGAAAATAAACACCACAGTTCGATACATCCAACTATTAGGTACATCATATAGACTAACAAGCATATGACATTGGTGCTATTTTAATCGAATGTAAGGTCTATAAAAAATAAGTGGATATAATTTTACCTTTAAGAGCCGGATTTCACGTAGTGCTATCTTCCTGATAAGTGGATCATCTTCTGATTCAACAAATTTTTTAATAGCAACCAATTGTCCTGTCTCCCTGTTTTTACACTTGAACACAACTCCATAACTTCCTTCACCGAGTTTCCCCAGTTTTTCATAACGTTCCATGAGCCTCGACGAGGCTCTTGATCTATAAAAAATAAAATAAAAATAAAAGGTAAAAAACCAAGAATATATCCCCATTAAAATTTTAAGCGGATCTGGCTGATGACATTAAAAAGGCTCATGATTCGGGTTTGAAAGTTTCCGCGGATCCCTTAGCAGAAAAGATTTTCCGAGGGCGATTATCGCGACTCGATAGTTGTTTTGAGAAGTATCGAAGCCGAATTTTAGAAATTAAGAGATTAGCTAAACTGCTTAATAAGGACTTTACCAGCTACCAAACCCTCAAAACTGAAAATGATTCTATTTATTATGAAACGCTGTCCTTGGAACAGTCTTTAGCCACTAAGACAGCGGATGATTCTAGTGCATCGTACATTCGAAATGCCTCATTAGCGAGCACTTCCAAAGCGGGATTCTTTAGGAAGTTACCTGCAATCAACATTCCCAATTTTGACGGAAATGTTTCCAAATTACCATCCTACAAAGATACTTTTATGTTCTTAATCCATTCGAATTCCGACATTAATGCTGTACAAAAGTGAAGTCTTCATTATACGAGATCTTCCTTAAAAAGCGCTGCTTTACAATCAATTTCGGCCATTCCCATTTCTTTAGCGGGTTATGATCAAGCATGGGCCGCGTTATTGAAACGCTACGACCATAAACGGATTTTGGCGACCCATCACCTGATAAATATACTTAATTACAAACCTATTTCAAAAAATAATTTGGCGGGCTTAGAACATTTTTTCTCGGTCGTAGTGAAAAATGCGCAGTCTTTTACTAATTTGAAACTCACTGATCCGACGAGCTTTATTTTATTGTTGGAGTTGGGACTCCGATTACTAGACCCAAAAATGAGGGAACGATTTGAAAGCGAAAATGCAGATAAAGACAATCTTCCTGGATTTACCGATTTGGCGTAATTCGAACATCAAGTGTTTACAGTTACAAACCAACGCCCTGACAACAGCTACTTCCACTACAGACCTCAAACAGCCTAGTCACTCACGACATGTTATGATAGTGAGTCATCAGTGAAGGAATCGAAATGTCCAGTTTGTCCAAAACGTCACCGAATAATCGACTGCTCACGCATTCGTTCTTTGACTCCTCAACAACGATATGAAAAAATCAAGTCCTTGAATCGTTGTCTTAATTTTTGTTAGCCAGGTCACAGATCTCGTCATTTTTTAGCCCCAGTTGTTTTCCAAGCAAAAACAATCTTACAGAATCACTGGAGTTAGAAACTCGGATAAGATGAAGAGGTTCCAAAACCAACTTATAAAAAATGGGAACAATTCTGGTCGGAATTACCCAGTCTAAAGACTATCTACATTCCAAGATGCCTCTTTCTGGGCACAGCATTGAACGTTGATTTGGTCGGATTTGCTGATGCGTTGTCTTTAGGCTATGCCGCAATCATATATCTGAGGATCCAGCTGAAAAATCGCCAGCCTCTAACAAGGCTTTTAACAACAAAGAGTCGTTTAGCTCTATCAAAATACTCAACCATTCCTCGATTAGAACTGTGCGCCACCTTATTACTTGTAAATACTTTAGATTCTATTAAAAAAATTCAACAATTTTGTATCAGATTCATCAACAGTTTTGACTTGGTTGCAGATTCCTAGTCATAGACTAAAACGTTCGCCTTTGTTGCGAACAGAGTCACAAAAATACTGAGTGTATCAGCTTTAAATTCTTGGTATCATGTTTACTCAGAAGATAATCCCGCGGATTTAGCATCTCGAGGTTGTGATCCGGCTACACTTCCAACACAAACTTCATGGTGGGAAGGGCCTGAATGGCTGCATTTATCTCCATCCGAATGGCCTCTAAGAAACTGCGTTACTATCCGACCCTCTCAGAACAATCTACCAGAAGTGAAAATCACCGCCACTTTGTTAGCCTCGGATGAAGCTACATTTTTTTAGACTTTTATCGCCAGATTTTTCAGTTTTGAGAGAATGATTTGGGTTCTGGCCTTCGTAACCAGATTCAGTCACTATTCTCGGATCGAGAAGACGACACGAAATGTGGAAATCCTGACTTTAAAAGAAAGGTTACTTTAAGCAATCACCATTTTGATAAAGAATGTTCAGCAGTTTTATTTTAAAAGGGATTTCCCTTTTAACAATCGTACTTCCGCTTCAATTAAACAACTCAATCCATTCATTGATTCTGCGGGTATCATACCGCCCACCTGGTCGTCTCGTTAATTCTCCATTACCTTATGAAACAAAACACCCGACCTTACTACCATACAGTTCGCATTTTTCAAGCTTAATAGTTGATCACATTCATGTAATATATCTGTATGCTGGGCCACAGAACCTTCTTTCGTTGATTAGAAGACAATATTGGATTATTTCTGCCCTCTAATTGATCAGAGCGCGAGTACACCAGTGTCTTAAATGCCATAGAATTCGGTCAGCCACATACGCTCCGCTTATTGGGAACCTCCCTCTATCACGGTTTGAGCAGAGCAGAAGCTTTATTAACACTGGAGTTGATTTTGCTGGGCCTGTAATGATCAAAGAATCCACACGAAGGAACGCTGCATCAAGGAAAGCCTATTATTGCTTATTTGTTTGCCTCGGGACCAAAGCAGTTCATATCGAAGTTGTGTTCCAGATGAGCACGGATGAATTTTTAGCCAGTTTGGACCGATTCATGGCCAGGTTAGGATTACCCAACAAAATCTATTCAGACAATGGTACTAACTTTGTGAGGGCTCAGTGTCGCCTTAGGGAATGGTACAATTGGTGGAAAACTCAAGAACTTCAAGAGGGCATCGGACAACATCTTACTACGAGAGGAGTAGAATGAAGTTTCATCCCCCCGTCGGCTCCACATTTTGGAGGGCTGTGGGAATCAGCGGTGAAGTCTATGAAATTTCATCTTACGCGGATTCTTTCTGATCAACGACTCACTTTCGAGGAGCTTACGACTATAGCCACGGGAATTGAAGAGGTACTAAACTCACGCCCCTGAATACCTATGTCAAACGAGCCTGTTTGTGTGTATTTTTTATATTATCTGCCTACGTTTCGGCATGCATTTTAATTAGAAAAGTTTATTTTCTGCTTATAAGTTAGTTTTTTATAAATTATTGTTTACCTTCAGAAGCTGTTGATGATCGTCGTAGGCTTCATTATGAATGAATAAACAGTAATTGTCAAATTTATAAATATTAATTTAGTTGTGGTATATTATACCACGTAAATTTTAAACAATTAATGCGAGGGAATAGAATAAAAATCTATCTGTCCCATTCAGGACATGGGCCGGATCTTCTGCTTTCCGGGCACTATTGATAACCATTACACCACCAGGACGAACTAGATAACTTATTAAATTTTCAACACACCAGCGAAAGTCTAACCTACGTGAAAGGCGAATACATTGTCTTATGCTCGAAGGAACTGACATTGTCGTAAATTTTACACAATTAATGCGAGGGAATAGAATGAAAAATCTATCTTAGCGTTCGTGCCCGGATAGCAGGAGATTCAGGTTCGAGTCCTGGCAGGGACAGATAGATTTTTTATTCTATTCCCTCGCATTAATTGTTTAGTAATTGTCAAAGTATTTTTCACTCTTATTGCTCATGTTTATAATCCGCTTTTGTTTTAAGAGAGAGCTGAAAGATTTCTTCGTCAGTCTCGCACGTTACCATGGCGATAACACTTTAAGCAATACAAAATAAAATTGTGGTTCGGTTGCACATCTGTAGCTCGTGGACATTCTTTACTATAATTAAAATTAACAATGATAAATTAACCAGTGTCTCTAGTTAAAGTGAATCTTGTGGATGGGATTTCCATGGTTGATTTCGTCGGTTCAGGTGGTCATCCTTACTTCCTTCTTCATTTCTCTCTCCCTCCGCCGAGTGCAACCTCTTTACTCACACATGTCGTGGGACATTAGATTCACCAAAAGAAAAAGAAAGCTCTCAGGCAAAAGATTAAGATATGGATTGCCTTGTCTAGTTGGATGCTAGTTGCGCTGATTAGGGAGTAGAAAGATACACAAGAAGTAGACGAGGGAAACGTCAAGCCTTAAAGGATGTGTGACGGAATAAAATCACTTTATTAATTAAAGAAAATTCAGATAAATATTTCTTTGGAATATTCTTACTATGGACGAATTCTAAATAAGCCAATTTTTCTGAGTTTAATAGTAATATATGGTTTATACTTAAATTGATTTCAAAGAGTATACAAATTGTAAAATTAATATACCTTGTTATGGCTAATTAGTTTTATGTGACAATTCAGTAGAAGAAGAAATCTGAAATGATCTTTATTGTTCGCCATCATTTAAATTTCTTTCGTAGATTTATCATCCTAAGAATTAAATCCTAATGACGTTCTTAATTTTTGAGGGATAGCTTGAAGGTGGTTATATGATGAAATTAAACGAATGTTCTCTAGTTCGGAATTTTCATTTTAGAAAATAACAACCAAATCACTGAGCGTTTAAAAACAACCAACTATAGCTAGTTTTCAAGCAATATTGCAAACTTATATTGAAGTTTTTGTATTGATTTGGGTTACTTATTAGTCTAATTAAATAATGGCCCAAAAGTAATTTTTAAATGATATTGAAAATCATAGATAATTCTATAAAACATCTATTATCTAAAAAGACCGAGATCAACAGGTTTATATTGTTTGTTGATCAATACCGTCACCTTCAACCCTATAATAATTTATTCAGAAAGTAATCAAGTTTTACTTCTCAATTTTTACATGAATAATGAATATTTTAAACGAAAATATACAAAATAAAACTTGTAACTTCAGTAAAGAATTATACTTGAATATATATATAT
>KZ807906.1:13219-23253 GCA_000696205.2 Oncopeltus fasciatus | reverse complement strand
AAAGAAGAAGTTCTTCACTACTCATCTTCTGGGAAATATTTTCAATATTTTCCTAGTTTGTTTTCATTTAATACAATTGCAATCCATTTTTAATATATTATTTGTGTTAAGAGGTATAGTTTTTGTTACTTACTATTAACTTTATTTAAGCTTATTAAATTGATTATTAAATAAATATATTTTTTTGAATATTACCAAACTTTTCTGTGTAATATGTATTATAGAAATGTGTAAATGTGGGAAATTAAAAATAAAATTAGAGTAAAATGATTTATCTAACCATAAAATGCTTAGTTGTTTTTTTTTTTTCGTTAAAGGATTTGTATTGCTTAACTTTAAAATTATGCTAAATTAATATATTAATTTAAAGTGCAGCAAGCCGTTATTAAGATCCCAAGCAAACAGTTCAATTATGATCAAACTACTGTTCGTGTGAATCTTAAAATAAATTGCCTTTATAATCAGAAATTTGCCAGCAATTATGTCGGCAAGAGTGGGGCTAAGAATAATTTAATAATGTATTATAAATTTTATTAAATTTTAGTTACTCTACATATATCAGTTAAGTATAAATATTAACTATTTGACATTCGGGAAGGAATATATAACCTACTGTTTTGTAATTTTTAGAATTCTAGCAACCTGAAGAGAGGCATCTAGGGAATCAGATTAAAAACGCACCACTCGCAGAGCTGCTCTCAAAAGTTCAACTCAGTCTCTGGTGGCTTACAATACATAATTACCGTATGATAAGTGATTGTTACCTAGCTCTGGCAGAAGGTATTAGAGGCGGGTCATGATAACCTTGTCCTCACTTTTTATTTATTGACGACAGAGATACAACCTTGATCTTAACTATGTCAACGTTTCAATCGATTTCTGTTGGTAGCTTTAATTCCATTCGTATTTCAATTGTAAGACTTAAAGTTTTATAGGTTTGTTATTATTATTAATGTGGCTTTAATACTATATCCGCCCGCAGCTGCAGGCTTCCCGCTTTTTATCAAAATTCATAGTTTTCGTATTAGTTTAGCCAATCAATAAGCTTGTTAATTCAGGAAAACGAACAAGATTAATGTAGAAAATAAGGAATAAGTAACGANGTGATATATATATATATAAATTCAGTATATATGTATATAAAAGAATATATGAAACAATTAAATTTATTTATGAATATTTTGTCGTAACTGTTATATATTAGTTTCTATTTCTCCCTAAAAATATGTAATATATCGTCAAAGTAACTTCCCCACTCAAGAATAAACCGGAAAAACTAATGCTCCTTTCCCTCTAAAAACAATAAGGAAGCGCCAAAAGCCAAATAATAATTTTTGAAGATGCAAATGAATGGTAATGAGGCCAATTGCCAAAAAATACATTTTTGATCCGAACAACTGTTTGTGCGATAATGATTAGAAAACCATCTAGGAGAGAAAAATAAAACCGTTATGATTAGATATGTTAGGACTTATTTTGGTCTGTTTTATGTTTTGTAAAAAAAAAAATTATTAAACTAACCACAAATGCAGTTTTTTTTTTTTTTTTTTTTTTTTTTTTTTTTTTTTTTTTTTTTTTTTTTTTTTTTTNTCCAACTAGTAACAAAAATATTTTGACAGCCAAAATTTGTATAAGATTAAAATGTAAGTATTCAATTAGTTTATTACTTTTACTAATTTAATCTAAAATATTAAACACAATGTGGATAGCAAATACCGGTTCTAAATAATAATAATAATATAATTATATTTGTAAAAACAGATCTACTTTAATTATTGACGTACATTCTTTCGCTTCTTTCATTATTATTTTAATGATTTTTATTTTTAATATTTCATTTTTAATTAAAAAATGATATTAAACTAATAATGAAATATTTTGCTTTAATGAATATATTTTAGAATTACTTTGAGAAATTTTTGCTTATAGTATAAGATTTTTGTCATGTAAATTTTTTCCATATTTGCTCTTTAACATTCATTTTCTTTATGCAAGTACACTTCTTGCAAATCAGTTAGCACATTTGTGATATATTAATTTACATCCCTGTTCATCCCCAAGTCACGTATTTTATAACATAAAATAAAAAATTATTTAACGCAAAAATAAAGTTTATATTAATGAATCCAAACATATATCCCAAGGAAATAGAAGCCTCCATTCAGTAAAAATATATCTACTGTTCCATTTTCATTTCAAAGAACTATTTTCAAATAGATAAATGAATTAATAAGGAACAATAATGGCTTAGGAATTATAGAAAAGCTGGCAAAAATGGCCATTTGAGTTTTGGGAAAAAGGTAAATGTACCGGCTATTTATTAACAAAATTATGCAAAACATTTAGAAAATTATCACTTAATTTTAAGTTTAAGTTTAACTTTAGTCAATTAAATAAAATGATTAAGAAAATTAAATGATTAGAGTGTATTATAACATTTTTATAATAATATAATCAGTACCTGCGATGTGCATTCCTTCTTATATTTACTCTTATGAGTACTTTCCAAGTATATATTAAATAGATCTAGGGGGCTCTAAGCATTCCAGTTCCTTGGAACGAACTGGATTACAACCCACCTTATCCACCGGACAATAGCTGGTGATTTATCGACTACCTCTCTGCATGAATGGGGTGAAAGCAATGATTTATGGTGCATCAACAGATTGATCCAATCAATAAGCCTTCATAAAAGTGCACATTACGATTGTCTGCTGCTTCCAGAGGAGGGGTGAAGGCGACCCTTAACTAATTTAATGTGATTATAAGTGCTTTAGTGCAATTTCTTTCGCAATGAAGCCTTTTGAAATAATTTAATTCCTTCACTCAGTGTAAAATTAAGTGTCACCTGAGCGTTAAACTGACCTTCTCGGTAGTAGGGGAAGGTTGTTTCCGAAGAGCCAGAGTTTCCTGTCATTCAACCACCTTTCCATTTGCCGGATCGATAGGAAGTGGGCTGGCTGCGGCGTACGGCTCTTGGCAAAGCGCAGTCTCTACTCCCAGCTCTCTATCTTGATAAGACTACCCCCTTCCACCAATTCCAACTTCTACACATCTAAATAATGAATTGAATGGCGCTGAATGAGTCCTGGACAAGGGGTTCTAGCTGTTCGCTAAACGGTATTGATTCATTCCTGCAATACTCCATTACTAATTGCCTCTAAAAGGATCGGAATTATAATATCTAACGATTCTAACAGTTTTCTTTCTTACCCTTTATTGCCATAACTTGAAATCCCGTGATTCAAGCACTCTGAAACCGATACATATTATTTTTTATTAATATTTTTTAGAAAGAAATAAGAAATTTATTTTAAGACGAGAATTTAAATTACATGGGAATTGGGGGGGAATGTCCAACTGTATGTGCCAGTATGTATATAAGTAAGTTACATAGTAAGTATAAGTTATAGTATGCAACCAGTGGTCCTTAAAAATTTTTCCAAGACAAAATGGAGATTTTTCAAAGTACCTAAACCTCAAAAGTAAAAATCAATAATTAATAGTAGTCAGTCTAATGTATCTAATACGATGAGTGATTATAGTGGAATACCTTTGTACAGTATAAATTACTACTTACACTTAGAATTACAAAAGAATACTTTTGCTGTTTGATGCAACTAATATACTTAATAGAAGTTGAAAAATATGTATTGAAAAACAAACATATTGTAATATGAATGAATATTTATATTAATAATAAATATNCTGTAAGGTGTAAACCATTTGAAAATTAAATATAATAATAATGATTATAATATATAATCTAGTGAATATTAGTCGACCGAAGGCTTTAAATTCAGGTCAAAATAAATCAACACAAATATGTTTTTACCAATTCCAATTAAACAACCTGTCTATTAATTTTTAATTTAAAATCAATAAGTTTTAGCAATTTTTCTTCAAGTCTGCAATTAAGCCTAATATTTCTTTCAGTTTGCCTAGATTATCTCCAAAGGCCCCGCCCCTGTGACTCAAGTTAAGTTTTCTGTTAAGTATTTAAAAATAAATATTCCGTATATGAAACCAGCTTTTATTTCATTTTACGGTTTTACTGTATCGTTTTTATCTTCTCAAAATTTGTAATTATTAATACTGCCTCAAACTTCTTTGAGTTTATTTTAATCAATTCATTAAAAAAGGTGTTGGTCATTACCATTGATATTGAGGCCGTCTTTGACTGAATCTGAAAAAGTCCTTGACTCACTAAAAGAAAAAAAAATTAATAGATATATTCTAAGAATTGTTCAAAATTTAATTGACAATAGGCTATCGGGCTTCGAGATAGAATTGTATGAAAGTCCTTGCAAAGAGACGTGTCTCTTTTCCCTCCTACTGGACCTGGGCACCCCGTCTCTTTGTCTAGCTCTCCCGTGGAATCCCATCCAAACCTTCAGGTTCGACAGTAGGACCACCAATGTCACCATAAACACAAATAAATGACATCTATGAAATAAATAAAAACAAACTATTTTTGTGGTTCAGGAAACCATAAAATTTATAGTTGTCCTGATTTCCATAGAAATCTTCCTCTGTGAGATAAAAATGTAGAAAAATGGACTATTAATTAACCTCACTTAATTGAGACACCTCTTTACCCTAACTGCATCTTAATGAGCGGAATTCACTTATATATAAGTATAAAAAGCTGTTCGAAACAAGTGAATTTAGTTGAACGTTCTCGTGAGCTGCTAAATGCCTTAATTTTAGTTAAGGCATTCAGTACAGTTATTTGCGATGCTTCAAAAACATGTAGTCCTCTATTTATTTTTTTTTTCTATTGAAAAAAACTTCTAAAGGATTTTTCGAGTGTGTAAAACATAATTTTTAAAAAAATTGGTTTTGAGAATATAATTTATATCTAGCTTTTTTTTTAAATTTAGTATTAGTCTCCCCTTTCAGCCTCATAGGGTCATGGAAGGAGGGGCTATCTACAGGTTGCCACCCCATTCTAAACACCCATGGTTCAGGATAAGCTTTTATTTATGAATAAAAGATTGAGCTGGGCGGAATTTGTACCAGCAACGTCAGGATTGCGAAACCCGTACGGTTCCCCTGAGCTACCTTGGCGCCCCTAAATCTAGTTCAGTAGTAGTAGTTGTACACATGTGTTTGGGTTGTTTTCTTAATCGATAGAAGTGTGATTAGCAGTAGGATAACATTATAATTGACTTTCCTGGTTTCTCAAAATAATTTAATTTTTAAGACAGATTTAAAGAAGAAATTTGAATGCTTAAAACCATGTATTGCAACATTTAATTCATGGCATGTTTGGTTTAAAAGGTTTAAAGTAAAAGTTCTGTGAATTTACAATTCGTTTTCGATCAATTAGATATAAACCTGTGAAATTAATTCTCACAGAATTATAATAAATTTCAAAATTTTTTATATGGCTGCAGAAAAGGTTAACTAAGCTCCAATCTCAAGCTAATTTTTTATTTTAAATTTCAACCATTGAGTAATAACTTCTAATGGTATCTTGCATAACATCTGTCTAAAATTTAGTTTTAATGAAAATTTATCTATAAACAATATTAGGCATTAGGCATGTTTATACCATGCTGTTTACTAAATGGAGTTGTAGATTTAAGGATTATTATTACTCTTTTAGTTCAAGAAAATATCTTAAAATGCAAATTAAATTAAATTTTTTGACTTCTTCTTTAAGAAACCGAAATTTCTCGATGAGCATTTTTAGCAAAAATTAAGAAACGATTTCAATCATTTCGTCAATGTGGTGTACTCTTCAGAAAAGATCCAACATTTTCAGAGAAATTCTCCTCATGGTTAAAGGTTGCTTCTTTAGCAAATTGCAACTCTGAATTATTATTTGATTCCTATCACGGTAAACATCTAGACTATTAATTTTTTCCTAGATATAAGAAAATTTAAATTTCGAAAAAATAGTGTTTTCCTTACTGCACCAGTAGAACAGATACATCTGCAGAAGAAAGTCTCCCAAATTTATTTGACCACACTGCAAAAAGAATAATTAAAACGAAATTTAATGTTGAAATAGACATCATCCAAGAACAAGATGGGGCCTCACTCAAAATTGGGTTGTGATGACCTTTGGCACTACCAATATTTATGCAGACAATTTCCGAACAAAATCTCATGCTTTAGTTTTAAATTTATTTACATCAGTTGTACCTTAAGAGATGACGCTAGTGACTATGAAAATGGAAAATACATTACTATCTTCAAAATGTTTCTGCAGAGCTTTAAAATTACAGCTTAAAGAAGCGACAAAGCAATTTAAATGGGAATTTAAAAAATCGGGTAGAAAAAGAAATAGAGGTACATGGCGAATCATTAATCAATTTTGAAGATTACATGATGAGCATAAAATATATTTATTTGAAGATAATAAAACGCATAAACTATATTTCACTATTATTTATGATAATTGTTGCCTCAAGCTTTCTATAGTAATCAAAATTGAGAAAGAATTGATATTAGAGATAAAGATATTAGATAATATCATTAGTTATATTAGAGACCAGTAATTTTCTCATCGATCAAAAAAAGTTCGATTCTTAGTATAGAAGACATGTGGAAGATTCGCAAAATGAGCAGTGCTATTATACTCATAGGACTAGTCCATTTTTCATATCTAGATATCTTTCAGCGTGTAGAGAATTTTGATGCATCGAAAGGGCCGCTGCACTAGCTATTGGTGATTGTTCCGAAGAAGCTTAGGAAGATAGAAACAAGGAATATAAATATTATAGAATTTACCACAGCAGAAAATGTACACCTTTAGCGACTAATGAAGAAGTTTTCCATATGGTCATATCATCAGGTTAATAATTAATTATAATTACCAATACCATAATATCAATGCTTTTATTTAAATATAATCATTTTTATGTTCTTAGGGAATGGTGGTATTGAAACGTTGAAATGTTTTTTTTTTAATTTCAATGATATTCTATATATTTGCTATTCTAATACCATACAATTTAACAAATATCAACAAGCGCGCTTACGCACACAAACACATGGTCATTTCCATTTTATATGATAAATTTTACTCTGATTTTTACTATTTTAAAGAAACTCAGAGATTTAAGACTAGGAAGCACAGGTGGGACTAAGTTTGGTCTCTCCCGCTAACTGAACAGGAGAAAAACTATTGATTAATTCTAATGAATTATGAAAAATAAATAAAACCTATATAGATTACTTGAAGATATCTCTATATAATGTTTAATTGTAATTTATGTAGTTTGATGCTTATTAAATTTTTAATATGATGGTGTAACCCTAAGATGACGCATTCCATAATATAATAATAAGATGGATAATGCCAGATTCAATAATAATATAATATTGAATTAAATTATACCCCATTCAATTTTCAACATTTTCGAGACCTCTAGAAAATACAACTATCAAGTTTGTCATTTCATTTAGAGAGCCAAAAGTGCTTTTATTTGTAGCAGTAGAAAAAAACCATGATTTAGAACATTTTTCTTTTGGTGGGTTTTTTTAATTAATGGTCTAAAAGTTGACTATAGACTATGATAGTCTCAAAGAGACTTTTTATTACTCAAATGTAGTTTCGAGCTCGTCCCTTCAAGAACCTACCAGTTATCTGTTAAAGGAGGGAAAGATAAATGGATAGTCGAAATCAAAAGGAACTAAGATAAAAGGGCTACATTTTTGGTTTTTAAGTCTATTACATATGACCTAACTAAAACTGGTTTTCTGGAATAGTTCTAGTCCATCAGACTAGAGACAAAACATTATCATCTCATTTCGTCTTCCTACAACTTTTCCAGCTAGGGTTTACATATTTATTATTTCTTACAATTATTAAGTGTCAATAGAAAATATTGCATGATATATTTTTTTAACTTGAATTTTATATCAATTTTTCTTATCATACTTATTATTATTCAATCAGGTATAGGTGAAGTATCTTTTATTGCAATTGTAAATCCAGTTTTGATGATTCACTTGATCCACTGGATTATGAGAGATACATCCATTGGATAGATCCATCAGATAGGTGAAATGTTTTATACTGTGTTTTTAAGTTGTAAAAATATGGCAGAGTAATTGGTACTGTCAAGTTAGTTTTAAAGAATGAGGCAAATTTATTAGGTAAATCTATGGAGTTAGTAATTACTGAATCATCAATTCCAATATCATGAGTATTATTTCTGATATGATTATGGATGGAGTATTGTGATAAATATTTTCTAGGAATGACTGTCAAAACTCTTTCTTAATTTTATTCATGACATATCTAGCTCAAGTTTGAGCTTTTATAAAACCTCTTAATGTTTCTTTTGTAGGATTTTCCTTAAATAATTAAAGAGATTTAATATTGGCCCTCCTCAAATCATATCACGATTTGTTCCACTAAGGGGAATACCTTTACTAACAGGTTTTGTATGAGGAATAATCCGTTTAGCTGCATTCATTATTATTTTATTACTTTGATTTAAGATATTATTATCAAAAGCATTTATATTAGTATAACTCTAAATAATATAATATGCTAAATGGATTCCATTTAGCTTTAAACGGTAGCCACTGGACTAGGTGAGAGACAGATGGATTTTAAGACAGAGAGGGAAATGGTAACTTCCATGATTGTTTTCAAGAATATATAGATTTATTTTATAATCTAAAGCTGGAGACAGAATAGATAAATCAATTAAAGAGAATTTCCCTGTTCTCTGTGATTAGTAAGGGAGGAACTAGTCATGATTTACGATATTTAATTTAAATGTATTAATGAATTTTTCAGTTACTCATTCTCTATTGTCTGTATGGGAGTTGAGATCATCTAAAAACATTAGAAGCTTAGGCAATTGTGTATCAAGATTTTGAAGTTTTCTATATAAAAGGCTATTCCAGACGTGATATATATGCTTCATATGGTAAAAAGGGATGGGAAGTAAGTCTTCACTGTTTTCCAGGATTTAAAAGAATATTTATCAGTAATTTATTTTTAATTATTACATCTTTGAAAATAAAATTGATTTAAGTAATTACAGCGTAATAATTTAAATTTACAAATAGCAGTTTAAATGAAAATAACTTAAGTTATTTATCACAATCAGAAGCTTTTTTTTTTTTTTTTTTTCAACTTTTAGGTTTTGTTTAGATTCTGATAGGCTTTACTAACTTAACCCTACTCAAATTTGTACCACAAGAACTGATGGAATACAGACATTTTGGAAGAGTATAATTACTTTTTAAATAATTAAAAATTGTTTTAATATTAGACACTGATGGTAATATTAGGTAAGATATAGTTCTATTTATTTTTTTATTACAATCTTTTGTTTGGTTTATTAATACAGGTGAGACAACTATCACCAAGCTTTGGAATGTCTAATGATATATTAATTAGTGAGAAAAAAAGTTGGTGATAAGGTGTGTATTGAGAAAGATTTATTTAGAAGTTATTTAAGAAGTAATGGTATACAACTTTGACACTTTATTAGTTAATAAAGTAACTATAGTAGTAATTTTAACCATTTACAAGGTGAGGTTCCAGAGTTAGATGCATAAGATGTAGAACTAATATATAAAGCTTGAGTAAGAGATTTTTTTGTTATTTTCTTTAATGTTCGTTCCTTTCCTTTGGTTAGTTATGCATAGGTAACATAAAAGGATTTTGATTACACAGATAAATGAATAAAAGTTTAATATTGGGAAAATCTAATAAAAAATTCAATTCTATATAATACTTAGATTAGGTTGAGATAAGGTGAAAATAAAATAAATATGTTATTTGGAGAACAGGTTCAATGAGATAAGTCATGTTACCACATTTGTGGTAAAAAGAAAAACATCAACTTAGTTTAACTTAACACAATACAACAGTTTTATAATAGAGGGTTTTTATTTTATTTACTTTTAAATTATGCCTTGAAGTGATATAAATACAATACAATTATTTTTAAAAATTATAAGAAGTATCTTGATTACTAATTCTAATATTTAGGACTTTAATCTTAAATTTTATAGTACTTTACTCAATTGTAATGAACTTTGATTAATTCTAATGA
>KZ807905.1:295220-306072 GCA_000696205.2 Oncopeltus fasciatus | reverse complement strand
ATCACATGAGGAGAGAAGGTGACCAATGACACCACTCTCAATTTATTTACAGATTATGTCCCCAGGAGGTCACAGGGCCATCTTCTTTTTAGTCGTCGGGGTGGATCATAGGGGTTGGAGTCCGATGACAGGGACTGGGCATATGGATTAGGATGAAATTGGAGTTTACAGTGGAGGAGCGTGAAGCGAGTTGAAATGAAGTCTTGGATGAATGGGATATTATAATCTTGATGTAGGGTAGAGTTCGAGACGTAGTATGGAGCATTTGCAATAACTCTTAGGATTTTGGATTGGAAGGATTGAATACGTTGGATGTTGGAAGGCTTAGCGGCACCCCAGAGTTCTGCACCGTATGTCCAGATCGGTCTTATTAGTGTTTTATATAGAGTCAGTTTATTCTCTGTTGTGAGCTGTGAAAGCCTGTTTATTAGTCTGTATAAGAGTTAATTTAAATACGAAAACACATAAATATAATAATTTCCGTCACGCAGTAACTTTAAACTAAACGAATTCCTAAGTATTTTGTTAGTAAATATTCATGTTTGAATGTAAGCCACATTCCTGATGATTCGATTTTATGAATAATAATTAAATATTAAAAATTCCATTTATAACATTTAAATAATTAATTTTATGTAACAATTATAATTGTAATAAATAGGTATAATGAAGTTTCGTTGAGTTTAAGAAATCGAAATAGCTGAAGAAGGAAAGCCGCTCAAACCAAAATGATCGGTGGCAGAGGGTAATAAATGCAAATTTAAATGACCTTCCATATCACAAAACAAAAGTCAATATTCAGTTTTTAAAAAAAATTAATACACACGAGCTAAGAATGTTACATAAAAAAATAATTCAAGGAAACTATGAGAAACAATTTTTATGGCACAGTACAACATTCATATTTCTTATCTGTAGCACGAAATATAAATATTGAAATTTGGTCAAATAAATGTAACATAACAAAAGAACTCCGAGTATGTTTACAGTAATTTATGTGGATGTCATAATCTACAGGAAAAAAGGTATGATTACTGAGAATTTAGTTTTAAATTGTTTCCCAAAGCACTAAAGCATAAAAGATATGAAAATATATAAAATAAAAACTTATGACAACGTTAATTTATTCCCTATTGGTCGATTTCAATTTTTTACTCATGAACAACATTAATTTTTTAAGTAAAAATGGATGAAAAAAAAGAAAGTAAAAAATATACTAATTGTAAAACATCTTAAATAATGTTTTATCAACATTATTTCTTTTACGAATAAGTAATGGGAGGAGTGGATAGATAAAATGTATTTTTAAGTTTGTTATATTTTTTAAGAATAAAAAAAAAAAGAACTAAAATCCACTTGGGTTTAGAAAATTTTTCATAATAAATTTACTTTTAACATGAAAGAAGAGTACGTATTATATATAAATAACCAAATAATCTTTTAAAATACAACCAATAACGAATATAGAATTTAATTTATATCTAAAATTTGTTAAAAGGTTAGCAATAGGGCGAAAATAGATTTTAAAAAGAAATGCTTCGATCATTTCAAACCAATGCTTTGTGTGAGAAAATGAAATTAGACAGCCAATCATCGCTAGAGGAGAGATCAAACAAATGAAAAACATCGTTTGTAATTTTATCGAGACAAGCTATACATATTTTTAAAATAAAATGGAAATTAACCGTCGGATAAAATAAGAGACAAAAACAAAACAAAAATCATCAACATAAAAGTTCAATAACAAACTTTTAAAAAATAAAAAAAAAAAGCTTTTAAACTCTTACCGTTTCCAGTGCGATGTTGGTCTGCTTGTTTGGTCAACAGAATTGAGGAGGACAGGTTGGGAGTCAAAACTCCGAATCTACATGTATCTAATGGAAGTTTGATGTTACAAAAAGTATGGGCCCTTCATCAGTGAAAAACACAGACTCATCCCGGCTGTCAAAGGAAAATCCTCTTACACATCACTTAGGGGAGTACTGTAGGGGCTTAAACTGTTATTTCCACGGCAGCCGGCCCCAAGAGGACTGCACTGATCATGTAGTAAATTCCAACATGCCGGTACAAGTACAAACACTCCGCCATGTTCAAACATTAGCCAACTGAGCAAATCTGTTATCCTGCAAGTCAGGTGCAAGCAATATCACCAGATTTATTTTCATTTATTTCAACCGATCGGGAGTGAAAATGCGGTCACGCCAAAATGTGGACAAGCCAAAGAGGATTATCTATTTTAAAGATAGGCCAAATCAATAAGTCGTCCATCTTGCCAATCAAAAATACAGATTCAAATAAATAAAAGGTTCGCAGATACAGGACAATTACAAACTAAAAAGAGATAATGAGTCAATCGTCTTTGTAAAGAATTGATTTTTTTATAAAAATCACACGGCACCTACGTGAATAGCTTGGCTTTCTTATGCGGAATCAGGTTTGATACAGATATTAACTATACTATACGCGAATATACTTAAAATAAAGATTATCCATGTTTCATTAAAGAAGAACATAAATAAGAGATTTGTTTTAAAAGATAAAATGGAAAATTAAGAGAAAAAGTCGCTGAGGCTTGCCGAAGGTGATCAGGGAGTAAGAGGTTGGGTAAGGTACTCAACTATCTTCGTGAACTCTTCATTAATTTTCAAAGAATATACATTAAAAAGAATATAATTTAAAAAAATATTACAGTTTACTAATATTGTACATTATAAATTTTTCCTAAACAGCAAAGAATCTATGATAATTAAATCCGATCTTTCCCACACAACCCACCACTTATCCGAGATTTCTGCTGGTAATGAATGCAGTAATCTTTTTACAAGAAAACCCAAATTAGGTTTCTTATTATCTTATTTTCATCAAAATGCTAAAAGTTTACTATTACATTTTTTTGGGGGGAGGGGGGTCGGTCAAGGTAGATCCAAAAAATACAACGTTAAAAAAATGAAATTTTGTGTATTTTTTAAATATCTGCCAACGTTTCGACTTACATTGTAGGCCACCTTCAGGGCTATTGAGGAGACGTCGTGTCACTTGGAAACCATATTCATGATGATATCCATGAATATGGTTTCCAGTGACACGACGTCCCCTCTCGCCTTCATGATAGCCCTAAAGAATAGAAGAAAACAAAAAAAAAAAACAATAATAATAATAAATTGTGACTAGCACTAGAAACATTTTTTTTCTTGGAATTATTCTTAATGTTTTACGGGAATCGAGAGATACTTAGTAGAATCAAATACAATAGCGTTGTATTTATAATAGTAAAGGTCAGAAAATAANTACAGATTTCTCTATTTAATCTTCCTCCTTCCCTCTTTCATTAGATTTCAAGTAACTGTTTTTAAACGGTTTAGCGTTCAAATTATTTCATTTTCATTAGGGCTTATTAGCAGATTTCACACAGATTTAAAATGTAGTAAAAGCTCTGGTGTCCACAAGTTTTAAAATAAAGCAACCAAATTTTGAAATTTTGGCACATTTTTGCAAATCGTTGGATGAGTTCTTTAATAACCAAAATCGGTGGAGGAGAAAGGAGATGAGGTTTATAGACAGAAAAAACATTTTTAACATATTTGATTAAAAATATAATTTTATAGCATTTTCACAAAATACTCATTTTAAGTGAAATATTTTATGTGAATGAATGAAGCTTCCCCACTATAGAATGAATTTAATTTCTGCTGAAATCGGATCATTGGTAGACTGGGATTAGAGGAATAATTGTCCGATTATAAGTGTCATGACAAAAGTCAAAGAACGAAATAATAATTTAAAAAAAAAAAGAATTTCTATTAACTATTATACTCTATAAGACTAATCTAAATCCTCTACTGAAAAGTATATTTAAGAATGTAACTATGAATGGTGATACACACATAGCCAGTGTGGATAGCATTGTGATAGATTTGCAACGTCACTTTGTTACTTACCTTTCCATATGTTATTTATATTGTTCTATGCGCAACCTTCTCTTTTGTTTACTTTTAGTTAGCTATGTTTGTTCTATCTCAATGTATCATTCTATCTCCAATTATCTATCGTTCTAATGTTCAATAAAACCTTTCTTGAGGTCAATTTTACATCAAGCATAAGTAACACTCGACCTCCCGAGTCAAAATATTATCTCATCCGACCTTGCAGATTACTTTGCCGACGTTCACAGGTCGCATTGGAGATAGATGACTCGAGGTTCTGCGAACAAGAGAGACAGCTGTGGGGATCTCAGTGCACCCACACTGCACGATGGTGATAGAAATGAGAGATCTCTGCAATTATTTGAAAATACCCCCAACAGCTAGGCAACATTTGATTGTTAGGAGTCAATAACTCAAAGAATAGATATCCCCTTAACTATTTGACGCAGGTAGGGCTAGTAAATAACTAAGGGCAGAGTCAAACTCATCACATATTACCAAAGAAAAAATAGTGGATTAAAATTTATGCAATAAAATTACCAAAGAAAAAATAGTGGGCTATTTATGAGTATGGTGCTAGAGGTTACAGACTTGGGAAGGAGAGCTCTCATTGGCTGGCAGGGGGCGAACACACCCTTACCCCTGCCTTTTAGTGCGCTGTGGGAATAAGCATTTCTCTAACCAAATCTCCTCTCAAATCCTGCCTTAGGGCACTTCCATGTTTCCTCTATTTTTTTTTTTTGTATTTGTTTTTCCCTCATGACAGTAGATTCAACTCCCTTATGGCAGGAATCTACACATAGCATACAGATATTGTATATAATGCATATGTATAGTAAATAAATACATTAGTTAATTACAATATACAATTAACAAAAAAAAATAATAAAGCAAACAATAACTGGCAACTAAAGAACAAAAGAATGAGAAAAGAAGAATTATAACAAAAAAGAATGAATGAAATGAAAAAAAAAGTACTAGGAAATAAATTAAAAATATGAACAAGAAAATAAAGAAAAAACAACACAAGACTGAATATTTAAATAAATATACTGTTTCAATTATATATATTGTAAACTCAATGGATAATTTAATTATAAGTATCTCTCATTTATATGTATAATTTTTTTTTAGAGAGATTTCAAGTAATGTTTTGAATTCTGGTAGTACTCTGTAGTAATCAATAAATTTGCTTCTACTGGCCATTTAACGTATTTAACCATTTCAATAGTGCCTTGCTTGATAATTCTGTGCAGTCAGAAGTGTAGAGCACATTCGTATATCAAATGTTGGTATGTCTGTTCGTGTGTAAAGTCACAAAGGGCAGTAAGGAGAATCTTTTACTTTAAATCTGTAAAAATAACTATTTGTATTGTATTATATTCATAATAATCCATATATTATGTAAAATTTATACCACTAGCGCAGTTTTTGAAATATAAGTTATTTAAAATAAATAAAAAATCTTGATGTTTATTGGCCCTTGGCCTGAAATCAATGAAGCATCATCTATAGAGTCTGACACACAGGAGCTTCGTACTTGAGTAAGCAAATTCGCAACAAGAGTAAATGACGAATTTATTTATTGTAAAAAAAGTAAAAAGTGACAGGCGTTAAATGAAAGACAACTAAACCTGACCATATACTGGCCGAGAAGGGATGGTTAGGGGCAGCCTCAGCCATCCTAGTTACATTCGAAAATATATTTCCTGGTAACACTTCTTCGAAAGAAAATAAAGTAAAAAAAAAAAATATGAATATAGTAAAATAAGGTCTTCCACTATAAACCCCTTATCTTCATCTGATCTCGACCGAAAATGAATTTATTCAAGAGTTTGCAGTTAACTCCCTAATACCGAATTAGGTTTCTACGCTTCAAAATAAAATGACCCGTTCAAAATAACAAACTTAAATACATTACTTAATAAAATTAGATGATTTTTGTTGGGGTTCGGTCAAGGTAGATCAAAAAAATACAAAATTAAAATAAAAAAAAAGTGTGTCTTTTAAAAAAATTATCTGCCGACGTTCCGGCTTACATTGTAAGCAATCTTCAAGGCAATCATGAAGACGAGAGGGAACGTCCTGTCCCTAAGATCACATTTCCATGACTGAAATGTGAACTTAGGGGCAGGACGTCCCCACTCACGATAGCCCAAAAGATATCCTACAATGTAAGCCGAAACGTCGGCAGAATGTTTTTTTAATATACTTTTTTTTTTTAATTTGTATTTTTTTGGATCTTCCTTGACCGAACCCCAACAAAAAGCATTTAATAATACACTATATATGTGTGGAATATATGTATCTCTCTCTATATATATAGAATATACGCACGAAGTTTTATAACTTAGAAAATCTGCTAAAATAAATAAGTCAAGTTCGTTTAAGGACAATGGCATAGTTTCAAGGAACACGCAGCAAATGATGTGAGTTCCAGCAGGCTGGGAGCCGCTCAGGACGAATTAGCCACTTAAGCTTAGGCGCTAGTGGGCGCGAGAAGATTCATTCCAAGCGCCACTTCCAGAGCGTCGGAGTTTCTCTCGTGCGGAAAGCTTATTATCCCGGCGCGATGGAGGGGGGGGGGGGCTAGATCGGCGCGATGCTCGGCGCCAAGTTCGTCCCGCAACCCCACTCGGCGCCCTCCGCTACCTCTAATTTGGCGGGGATTAATATTCTATGGGCGGCGCGGTGGGGCCCTCCGGGACAAAAGTTTGTAGCGCCTAGCCCTACGACGATGGGCCCTTCAAGTTTGATGTCTAAACTTTTGAACGCCCTCACCCCAAGAGATCCTCATCTCGGGATTAGCAGAACGACTCCTGTGCTCCTCTAGATTGCACTCTCCTTTCAGAGGACGACCATCCTTTCATATAACAAGGAAAGGTCCTTCACATAGGAACTGCCGAATCTAAACGGGTTAGTTATAAATGTTGATTACATAAAAGAAGGACACAAATAGGTTATACATGACATTTTCCACTCATCGACTATAAATATATCGTGGTGAATAAATACACTACTAAGGCTGACACTAGGACAACCGGCAAAGGAAAATCAGTAGAGCTCCTAGAAGCATTCCTAAGTAGCTTTCCTAATTCAGTTTTATATATATATATATANTAATCATTAGCAGGACAAGCAAACTCCAGTACTATGTGGGCTCTCTCCTTCCTCCTCATTTATCAGAAACTTTTCACTTGAGGTCTCAGTAACCTTCAATAAATTTTTCATGTAGGAGGATAAGAGCCCAAGTAATACAGATGATAGCACATCTGGCTAGTGATAAGAAAATAAAAATATGAATCTACCATGACAAAAAATTTTCATTAGAAATAATAATTGTAAAATATTCTAAAAATGTCTTCAGTTATCATTATAGTGGATTTCACCCTAATATGATTTCAGACACTATCGAACTTACAAAATTATAGAAAAAAATTATCATATCAAAAAGGTATTCAAATACTGATTGTGTTGAATAAAATTTACCATTAACCAAAAGGTATAAAAACGATAATGGAGTATTACTATACAGAAAAAAATAGAATGGAATTAAAACCCAATGATTCCATGCTAATTTCATTACACACACACACACACAAACAGTAATCAGGGCAAGGGAAAACAAAACCATAGTAGATATAATGACAATGCTTAAAGTTTTAAATATATATAAAAAAAATTAAGAAATCTGTAATTACAAATTTAACTAATATAATATCCTTAATAAGTCAAATGCAGTTTATAATACCAATATGTTATTGATTTATAATAAATAAATTATTAGATAGAGGATAGAACATATAACCTGGAGTATAATACTGCAGGTTAATCTAAAAATCAAATAAAAAATAAAAAAATTAAAAGAAATGTTCATCTATTTTGAATGGAAGATAGAAAATTACACTGTGTTCGTTGTAATGGACATTTACAGAAAACTGCATAATTTATTATGTTGATTAACTGTTAAGTTTCCCAGGGCCCATTAGCAAGGAACTTAGCACCTATCAGTACATTGCTACAAGGACCCCTGTAATATGTCGTGGCTAAGTTGTTCTTATCAACTGCTTTCAAAAACACTGTTAGCCAACGTGAAAATAAATTTACTCGGAGCTACTTAAGGCTGGCAAACAATAGCAACAATATTTTTTTTATGTTTGGACAACATGTTCCTCGAACAAGATTGCACGTTCGTAATTCGAACATTTCCCTATCGCCGTTCGGTAAAGTCGCCTAAGCTGAGTAGCGACGGAGTGAAATGGTACAGCGACCGCAAGAGCTGAACTGGTACAGACTTGGTGGAGTGGCCGAAGGAAGAGGCGTGCAACACGACCGTCCTGTGTACTGAGGCACGAGTACTCCTCGCTGCATACAAAAACAAGATGGCTACTCAGCTTTAGATAAAAAATAAATTGAACGATAATTTTCAATAGCTAATAAACATTGAATACTATACAAAAATAACTTGATATTTGTTAGTATTGGAGTTAGGAAAACAATTACACTGCACAACAAAAAAATATTTTTTGAATGTTTCCTACACTAAATTAGTCTATTTCTACTAATTTTGAGGTGATAAAACGAAAATAACATTGAAAAATTTTTATTATCTCTGGTTTTTGAGATATACAGCACTTAATCTTAAAGAGTAGTTATACTATACGTGAAAAGTGAAAGTACAAAAAACAATATTGTTATGTTTCTTTTAGAATATTTTAAGTACAAAATTGATAAAAAAAAAACATTATTCTTAGTGTTTTGACAAATAAAAGAGGTTTGTATAAGAGGTATATAATTTTTATGGCCATTTTCGGTTTTAACCCGTGGAAATACATTAAAATCAGCTAATTTCAACCCCGAAACAAAAACTTTGTTGTTCAGTATTATTTTTTATAAAATCCTCCAGCTGTCTGTACATGTGGCTCAAGGCGTGGTCCGGGGGAACGCACTGTGTGGGACGAGCCGGTCGAAAACGGAGGTGGACAATAAAAAAATAAAATTCTTTATCGAACCAAGTGGGAGAAACGATTTAGCCTTTAGCCTGCAAATTATTTCTCAATATTTCTTCCTTTATTTTAATTTTAATATTTCATGATCTATTTTAATAAGTACTTTTCCATTTCATTATTCACTATAAAAATTGAAAAATATGAAATTAGGTTATTGAATTTTGTGAATTGAAATAATATTTTTAAAGCTCTAACAATAGAGCTTTAAATACTATTATTAACAGTTATCCCGCTATATGTTTGGATAAACTTACTCCTATTCCTCAACAGAGATCTGGAAGACGTTCTCGTGCAAAAGACACCTTTCTCGTGATAAGACAACTTCTCTCTTAGTTTGGGGTTAGTCTGCGGTAAAGTAGGAGAAGGTAATCGAAATTATAGTTGATTAGTATCAGCAAAAGTTTGGCATTAAAAGGAAGGAAGCAACAAGAATATACATTCATAACGGAGATGAAATGGAAAAGAAGTCACAGACATAACACACCTACAAGCAGTTCTTGACTTGGGAAAGTACACTGGGGAATCTCCAACAAATTAATCATGGCAAACTCGGTCACTTACCAGATTTATGGTATCCCATTGTGGCATCGAAAGGTGAATAAGGAAGTTAAAATAGCATGGTGCGATATGAACTATAATAAAATAAATAAATAATAACAATGTCAGGAGATTATATCATTTTATTTTATTCACTAAATGTCAAATATTAACACAATCTATCTAAAAAATAAAAAACCATACCCTCCCCAATAAACAAAATTTTTGTAATTAAACTTTAATACAAATATCAAGTAAAATAATATCTGTTCAACGTGCTACGTACATTTCTCTGCATGTGCATATTTCAAAAACAGCAGATTTGTTGAAACTTGGAGTTTTTTTCTGTACATTCTGAATTGTGATTTATATCATACGAGCTTGATTAAAATTTTTATCGTTAAATTAATTTATTTTACAACAATTGGCAGCGTATTTTCATGTTACTTTTATTTTTATACGATACGTGAATAATTTTTTTCCTATCTTGAATTATGGTTGCGGATAATCTTATCTATAAAAATTTACATTGTGATTTCTCTGTATACATGCATATATATACATATATATTGTCTAAATTTATTAAGGAAACATTAAGCGAAAAGCCTTACATTGGCCTGTGAGTGAGGTTCAAGGAGAGGAGAAAAACAGCAGAGGTTACTGACTCCTCATACAATGGCAGCCTCGTGACGTGACGTAATTTATGTTTGACAAATATTCTTTTTTTAGAAGGTTGGCTGTATTTGGTGCGTTTCGCGACAATTGCTCATGGGATAACGAGAGACACACGATTGCTCAGGGACGGCCCGAAGAAGCTTGACATAGGCTCAGGATGGAATGAGATTAACTCATTGGAAATCAAAGTAGGTCCGAAATTTTGATTTATTAGCCCACAAAATTAATCAGTGGGTAGCGATGTGTGAATAGGAGACTGAAAAGTCAAACACCCCCCACCCCCACCCCTCTTTGATATTTCTACAGATTCTCTCTAGAAATTTGGAAGTCGAAAAATCTAATTGTGAAATATAAAATCAACTTAAATTACACATATTATGATTAGCTTATATGAGCCAGAGGTTTAATTATATTTTGTATAAAGCCTTTCACCTTTAAATAAATGAAAACATATTAGAGAAGATTTCTTTACAAACTATAAATAGATACTCTCATACCTTCTATTCTCCGTCTTCATTGGTTTCTGCAAATCATCTCCCGTTGGCGAGCGCTTTCGGACACTGTCCATCTTCCGGCCGAATACATACGTTCACTGTCACGGTCTGTATTCAACTGTTGAAACTGGACAGTTGAATACAGACCGTGACAGTGAACGTATGTATTCGGCCAGAAGATGGACAATGTCCGAAAGCGCTCGCCAACGGGAGA
>KZ807905.1:249399-272650 GCA_000696205.2 Oncopeltus fasciatus | reverse complement strand
CGACAAAATGTATGACAATGTCAGCTACTTCGAGTTTAAGACGAAGTTCTCGTCTTTCTCGTAAGTTAGGCTCTCGCTAATGTAGAGGGAATTGAATGAGATAACTGGCTAGTCCTTGTGGTGTAATGGATTTATTAGCATACCGGCCCGGATAGCAGGAGGTCCAGGTTCGATTCCTGGCGAGGACATATAGTTTTTTATATTCTGTTCCCTCTCATTAATTGTCTAAAACTACAAATTTCATCCAGAAAAAACAAAACACTAATTGTTGATTTTAAACCGTTAATTTAAAATTAAGAGTTTATGTTAACCCTAAAACTTAATTGTTAAATTTCACTTCGTAATCCTTACAGAATTATTTTATTAATAAACAAAGCAGTACTAAGTTTCACTAGTATAAAGTATTACGTATTAAAATACGTATCGAAAAACCTTCATTTTATCACACTTGTGGTAATCCTTCAATTATATTTTTCTCATTTTTCTCATTAACTTTATATAAAATATATGAACTGTAGGTTTCTACTAATCTTTAAAATAAAATTGAGGGTACAGGTAAATCCCACTCATAACTGTTCAATTTTGTTATCCATTTCCTAAAATATTTTTTTAAATCAATAGACTATATACTATACCTCGAAAATAAACCTATACCTAACAATTGTATTAAATAATTTATACCTGAACATAACAATAATCCTGGAACATAAGAAAAGGAGACACTCACGAATATCTACAATATTAATATAAATATTTGGCAATATTGATCATTTCAAGAATTGTAAAAAAAAAAAATAAAACTAACTATTACATATTAAATTTTCTTCAAAGATCAAATGGTATAAAATACTAATTCTGCAGAAAATGGCCGAAATTTGTCCTTTGACAGTAGATTGATTTTGAGAGAAATATGTGATTTAATTGTTTATTTTGCACCATAAGGTAAACTTCAAACCTTTTATTAGGAATAAATAACAAATTAAAATAATTAATTTTTTAACTTTAGTTGCCTTTAAAATTTCTCTACATAAAGGCAGTTGTTTTCTCTAGCTAATTAATTCTTATACATCTTTTACAGCAAAACATCGAACTCCTCCTCAAAAATTTCTTAAGAATGATAAAATATGATTTTAATATGTATTTTTCTAAGAGCTTTCTATCATGACATTTAAGTGCTTTTAAAAGCTATGATTCACAAAATATAAATAAGCTCAAGGAGAATTATAAATTTGTTGAGAAAACTCCATTTACTTTAAACTAATTGGAGATTTCTCCCATTCCTTGTATTTTCAGTACTTTTTCTCAAAATCCATTCCAATATTAAAATTAGACTTATTATTTCTTAAATTATTCAAATCAAAAGAATTTCCATTAGCAGGGATTTTGCACAAGTGTGCAGTAGGGTTTCTCATAATTTTGCTAAAGGTACCACTAGATCTACAGTACTGGGCGTTTAATTTTCATTTTGTCCATTTAACAAGATTTTTTTAAATCATTAATTTCGATTCTCCCTGATTTATGGTTTGAGTTTCAACTACTTCAAAAGTAGTTCATTGCCTAGAGCTTAAGTCGGTAGTCACAGGGACAATGCCATCCAAGTACATCAGGGACAACATGCACTCGTTATCCAAAAAGATTTTATCTTTTGAATGAGGAAAATCATTTATTATCGAAGAAAATAACTGAGGCAAAAGGCAACCATTCTATTTCACTTGATTTAGAGAAATTCACTTGATTTCCTACTAATTTTTCGATACCAGTGATATTATATAAATTCTTTTAAGTTTTAAGAATCTCTATGTAAAATAGCTTACAGAAAACTGTCGTCCGGTATAGAAAACCAAAAGTAGCTTTGACTTCAACTCAAAATACACCATTCCGCTCCCATTTACTTGACCATTGCTATTTTAGAGAAGAAATCAGCTCATAGATATTATACCACGACACCGTATCTTTACCAAAAGCCTTCCTGAAATTATAATAGAATATTGTTAATTTCCACTCAATAATCAAGGCTGTACAAAAGAAGAGTGATTATTAATGTAGAAATACAACCACAAAGAGGAATTCCTCTATAATTCATCACGTCATTTTTCTACCCTTTTTAAATAATAAAAAAACTATGGATTTCTTCCAGGAATTCGAAATATTAACTGTGTCAAATTATCTCACAGGAGCTGCGTAGTCTAAGAAGATTTCCCATGATTCATTAAAGGTGTGTGTGTGTGTGTGTGTGTGTGTGCGCGCGCGCGTGCGTGCGTGTGTGCGGAAATTTATCTAAGAAGTCGAAGAAGACAATCAGTCTTCGAAGATAGGGAAGGAGGAGTGAAGTTAGCGCTCAAGCATCGTTCTTAGATTCTTTTTCTAAATAGGCGTTATCTGTGAAACATTAAAAAACTTAAACGTTAGAAAATAACAAAATAATTAAGATATTACTCTTATACTTAACTGTGCCTATATCTAACAACAATTCCTATACCTACCAACTATACCTATACCATACCATACTCATAACATCGAAACAACACTGACAGTTCCTTTGGAGACAGGGTGAGCTTCAGGAGGAGGAGAACTGGAGTTGGGAATGGGTAGCCTGGCAAGGTTATGGATAGAATTCTTCAAGGTAGGGCCAGAGGAGGTTTTGAAAGAAACAACCCTGACGGTTCCTTCGGAGCCAGGGTGAGCTTCAGGAGGACGAGAACTGGAGTTGAAAATGGGTAGCCAGGCAAGGTTATGGGTAGAACTCTTCAAGGAAGAGCCAGAGGAGAATTTGATCGAAACAACCCTGACTGTTTCTTCGGAGCCAGGGAGAACTTCAGGAGGACGAGAACTGGAGTTGGGAATGGGTAGCATGGCAAGGTTATGGATAGAACTCTTCAAGGTGGAGCCAGAGGAGGTTTATATTGAATCAACCCTGACAGTTCTTTCGGAGTCAGGGTGAGCTACAGGAGGATGAAAACTGGAGTTGGAAATGGGTAGCCTGGAAAGGTTGAGGATAGACTTCTTCAAGGTAGAGCCAGAGAAGAATTTGATCGAAAGAATTCTGACGGTTCCTTCCGAGCCAGGGTGAACTTCAGGAGGACGAGAACTGGAGTTGGAAATGGGTAGCATGGCAAGGTTATGGATACAACTCTTCAAGGTGGAGCCAGAGGAGGTTTATATTGAATCAACCCTGACGGTTCTTTCGGAGCCAGGGAGAACTTCAGGAGGACAAGAACTGGAGTTGGAAATGGGTAGCCTGGCAAGGTTATGGATAGAACTCTTCATGGTGGAGCCAGAGGAGGTTTATATTGAATCAACCCTGACGGTTCTTTCGGAGTCAGGGTGAGCTACAGGAGGATGAAAACTGGAGTTGGAAATGGGTAGCCTGGCAAGGTTATGGATAGAACTCTTTATAGTGGAGCCAGAGGAGGTTTTGATCGAAACAACTCTGAGGGTTCCTTCGGAGCCATGGAGAACTTCAGAAGGACGAGAACTGGAGTTGGAAATGGGTAGCCTGGCAAGGTTATGGATAGAACTCTTCAAGGTGGAGCCAGAGGAGGTTTATATTGAATCAACCCTGACGGTTCTTTCGGAGCCAGGGTGAGCTACAGGAGGACGAAAACTGGAGTTGGAAATGGGTAGCCTGGAAAGGTTGTTGATGGACTTCTACAAGGTAGGGCCAGAGGAGAATTTGATCGAAAGAACTCTGACGGTTCCTTAGGATCCAGGGAGAACTTTAGGAGGACGAGAACTGGAGTTGGAAATGGGTAGCCAGGCAAGGTTATGGATAGAACTCTTCATGGTGGAGCCAGAGGAGGTTTATATTGAATCAACCCTGACGGTTCGTTCGGAGCCAGAGTGAATTTCCTGGCAACATTATGGTTAGACCTTTTTAAGGTTGAGCCTTGTCGATATTGAGACCTAAGAAGCTTGTCTATAGCGGTTTGTTTGTACCAGTAATCGTAAAAGATTATTCTGTAGTTCTTTTTAGTAGTTTTGGGTGTTAGCTTTACAGGACTGGCTTTCAGTCGCTATATCAATCGTCTAAACGCTGAGAGTTTGATGCTATTGGTTTGTTCTTATGGCAGATTTAATGAAAATTTTTTTGACATTTTCTCCAATCTTACCAACAAATGTAGGAATCCCGGAGTAGAAGCCACAGAGTTATAACAGGTCAGGTAGGAACTTGTAGTTGACAATTTTTTAATTTGTACTACTTATATTAACTAATTACTAATTTATCTTTCTTTCTTATTTTCTTACAAGTATATATAAGTACTTTTATTATTTAGTAATCTTTAACAAAGAAAAGAAAGAGAAAAATAAAAGAAAATCATCAGTTTACTACCAGACAAACCCCCTATATTATATCCCCCAAAAGAAAAAGAAAATAATGTGATAATATAACTAATAATATACAGAAATTCATAATTATTGATATAACAGAAGAAGGTGATTTTAAAAAATATATCACCTAATAATAAATTAATTATATCTTAATACAGAAAACTATAATAAAAAAAAACTTATGTGGGGAACCGAAAAATGTAAGGAAATTTACTATTGGAACATTTTTGATTAAAAACAATTCAGAAGAACAATCCAAAAAAATTAAGAAAATTAATAACCTTAGAAATCTATTGCTATTGATTTCCAATGCTGTGTAGAGTTTGTAATAGTTAATTTTAATAATTAATAGTTTTGTGAAAATTTTCATGCTCTGATATTTCCAGTAAGTTCCTTACTTCTAATGGATTTCTATCTTGATTAAGACACGTCAATTATAACATGTGTATCTTATAGATTTGCAAAATAGTCAAATAATATTATTTAAAAAATGTTAAAAGTAACTGTTAAAAATTAACTATTCAAAAAACTGTTAAAAATCACTGTTACAAATTCAAGCTAAAATCACTGTTAAAAACCACTGTTCAAAAAGAACTGTAAAAAAAAAATCACCGTGCAAAATCGCTGTTAATAATCACAGCTTAAATATCACTAGTCAAAAAGAACTGTTACAAAGTCTAAAAGTTCTAAATGTTCGAAAAACACCTTTAAAAAAACAGATAAAATTTACTGTCCAAAAAAAAAAAAAGTTTTAAAAGAACTCTTGAAAAGTGTTCAAAAAGTACTATTATAAAATCGCTGTCCAAAAAAAAATTGTTAAAAAACCAGTTCACAAAGAGAAAAAGCATATACAAAACACCTTTCAAAAAGAACTGTAAAAACAGTGATAAAAAATCATTCATCTTTTTTAAGAGTTATATTTGAACAGTGATGAACATTTTTTTCTGAACAGTGATTTTTGAACATTGATTTTAGCTGTGATTTTTGAACAGTTATTTGTTAATAATTTTAAAATATTGGTTTTTATTAGTTTTTTTAAACAATGATTTTGAATTTTTTTTCAACAGTACTTTTTGAACTTTTTTTTTATTACAGTGCTATTTTAACAGTTTTTCAACTGTGATTTTTTAAAAGTGATTTGTGAGATTTTTTTAAATTTAATTTTGATAAATATTTGAACACTACCTCCCCCTCAGCTAATTTCATCTATAAACAAATTCAACCTAAAAAGAAGCTTAGATTCTTAAATCAGTTTATCTTAAAAATTCCAAATATANTGCATGATATATATAAATTTTAATGGGAATAAGACATTAGATTGAACACATCTAGCATCTTTTATGAATTATTGGCAACCATTTAATTTGGATTTGAACATTTGTTGGGGGCTGGTAGTACGTTCTTTAGGAGGCCTTTGGCATTACATGCAACTTGTTTCATTAATAGTAATAAGTACTAAAATATTATTTTATCCTTGTATTCAAGATAGGATTAGACAGTCATATTTTTTTTTCATCTCACAATTTATTGAAGATTATGACAGCAAAAATTGTATGCCTAGAAAGCCAACATGTTTTAAAATAATAACTATAAATTATATTTTAAATCATATAATTCATGATGTAGTAAAATATGAATCAAAGTATGAAACATTCATTTTTTTAAACATAATTTTCATTGTGTTTCTTCTATATATTGGACTCTTTCACATACAAATTTTTATTTCCATGTTTTAATTACATAATAAAACTGGAAGTATGGTAACACTGTGTAAAATTTAAGTATGATAAAACCAATAGACATAGTGCGCTGATAACCTCTGCAGTTGAGCGCCATAAATCCCCAATAAACAATAAATAGACATAGTACAGAAATGCTCATATAATTCTAAACAGTTGAAGCCTCTAATGCAGATATATTTAACTGTCTGTCGCATTAAAACACTTATAGTTTCCCTTCTAATAGACATTTTTTTTATTTGTTAAATCTTGAGGGTAATGCCACACATGGCTTTTCAGGTTGAAAAAAAAAATGAGTAAAGACATATTTTCTTGTTTTCGGATTTTACGATAACTGCCTCTTAAAATGAATTTCATGTAATATTAAAATCATTTTTATACAAGATCTGAATTTTTCGGTAGTTGGGTCAAACAATGTGTTAACACTTTTTTTCCCTTTAGATTTCTACTATTAGTTTTAGATAAGTCCAAGTCTGCATAATGCTGTAGAATTTAATACAATAAAGACAATTCATTTTGTTAAAAAATAAGTAAGATATCAAATACATATTTACAGCAAAATGTGCTTGATACTTTATTATTATTATTATTATTATTTATTTTTATACACTTTAAATTGTAAATTTGGGGAAGAGTCATTTGGTGAAACTGATCTTAATCCACACTACTGTTTTCAATTATTGGTATTCGCTTAATTTTATGCTTTTAACAGATTACACTCAAGGACTTCCAGCTGCAAGCTATTTACATTGGGACCATGACATCAGAAAAATTTCTAAATGTTATTATGTCATTAATAATTTGTTACAAAAATTACAGAACTTAATAACAATGGTGGAAAATGTGTTTATTTAATGTGCAAGTTCTGTAATTTTTACAACAAAAAAAATATATATATTAAAAATATCTTTAAGAACATAACTATACATGTTGCCAACATTCTTCCCTCCTGGACAGTCAAGAGCCAGCCTTAATAATCTTACTTTACTCTGATTGTCTCAAAGATTAATATCTCCAAATTTACATAATTTCATAATCAGATACTGGATTAAGGAAGATAATTCTTGTTCTCATTGTCCTCTCTAGCTTGATGTGTCATATTGACACTAATTTAATCTCCATTTGTAAAGCAACATTTGAAATCTACTTATTTACACTGATCCTTCATGAAGGTTTTTAAATAGGAAAATATAAATAATGGGATAAACTTATATTCAGGGTAGGTTATTTTAAAATATCTTTATAAAATTTTAAAAATTAATTTGCATTCCTTTTCTTACATATAAGATATTTAATCAATTTTGTTTAAATCATAGTCATAACCCTTTTAAAATGTTATTTCTTTTGAGTAGATGTTTTTTTGTTGAGTTTCGGTCATTGCTGATCCAAAAATACTATTTGGTAAATGTGTATTTTTTTATTATCTGGTGACATTTCAGCTTGCATTGTAATATAATTTACAAGTAAGCTGAAACGTTGGCAGATTATTAAAAAAATTACCCATATATCAAATAATTCTACCTTCATAATCTCTATGGTCCAAAACTCTTCATTCGAAGTTTTTTCTTTTGTTTTTGGAATAAATCAGATATATGCTAAATTAATAATTTGAATAGTAAATTGTACTGTATTTTTTTAAAACTCATTGAGCAAATTTAGAACTGGTATGAAAAAAAAAATTAGTCGTGGTTTTATCATGCAATTTTCTATAGTCTGAGTCCAAATTAAAAAAAACAAAAAAAAAAACAAACATTAATCTTCCTATTTACCGTTTCTTCTTTCGGGTTGGACCGTGTCAAGTTGTTGATATTTGCCGAACTTTCGTACATCATGTGATGGCTTCTTCAGGGCTGAAAAGAGAATGAGAGCTGTAAAAGAGAGATTTTTTAACAATTTATAATAAAATAATATAATAATTAATATTTCTATTTTAATTAAACCTATGAAAAAAGTTTATTTAATTAAGTCCTTTTAGTAATTTACAACTATTTTTTAGTCAATAAATGCTCTGAGTGTATAAATTATTAGGTGAGCCAAGTGATGAGCAAATCTTCCTTGCTCTCATTGTTCTTAATGAACTATTAAGGGCAAATTAGTTATTTAAAAATATGCTGTTCTCATCTCCTGAATCTTGAGTTTTACTTATTTTATTCGTTGGAAAATTAATTGGCCAGTCCATTTTGTCCCCTCCCATTTTCCAACATTCAGGGTCAAAATAGACAGGAATATGGATATTTGTATTGTACAATAATCACAGATTGTGAGAATTGTGTATTACAAACACTTCCAGTTTTTGTTTTTTGTAATGTTATGCATTAAATAAATAAATGCATAATAATTTTGTTAAAAATATATTTGTCAAATAAAATCAAAAATACTACTAAAAACAAGAGACCTTACTAGGTATAATGTCATATTTAAGATTGTTATATAGGGAATATTGGTGATTTTATTTTACTTAACTGTAAGGATATATACATATCAGACAGAAGAAATAGATAAATTTTTCCCAATGCTGTCTTGAACAAATCTTTTCCAGCCTTTCTCCTTTGTTAATCCTCTGTCATGCATATAAGGAATTGAAAAGCATTTTGGTGAATCTCAATTTATTATGTATTGTATATGGGTTCGCATTGGAATGACATCGATTCATAGAGATGAAGGCTTCTTCAGTGAAGTGGTATGTGTCTGCACTAAAGAAGATTCTCAATTAAGTGAAATGTTTGGCAGTTATTCAAAGGAAATGGTTAATATTCAATGAGATTTTTTTTAAATTATGTTTCATTATTGATACAAGTTAAACATAATGAATATATATATATACATCCCGAAAATTTTACTCATTTAATTTTTTCTTTGTGTGTGTTGACTATGTCCTTTCTCCCACATGTTCTTATTCGTTATGTATATCACAGCCGCCAATGTTAGACCAAATCCAAGGGGTTAGACCACTCTAATAGAAAATATATGTTTATATTAAAGATACATATGATTGTTGGAATAGATTTCAGCAATGATTTAGGTAGTGGCAGTATTGCTTGCATAAAAGGAAAAAAGTATGGCACTTTAATATTTTCAAACGGTAAGAAACCATGATACCAGTTCAACGAGAAGCTCCAATTAATTCAATCTGGCCTTTTGTGGACAACAAGTATCCTAAATTAGGGTCAAACTTGGCATGTTTATCTTTACGGATGATTATGCCAGAAAACATTCTGCTACATGTTAAAGAAGACATCACAGGATGTGTGAAAACTTGGCAAAAAATAACTATCTATCTGTATGTGGGTGTGTTTGTGAATATATATATATATATATATATTCTATTACCTTGCCTCCACTTCCAGTTCAATTTCACTAAATTATTTTATATAATTTTTATGTTTTGATATGATTTGTTTTGTAGCTAAAAATAAATATTACAGCAGAATCAAATTTTGAATGTCTGTCATTTAACTTTTCTATTAGATCTATATGAATTAATTAACTTAAATTAAAATGATGCATAAATTCAATTATGAATTTTAAACATTGACTTTTCCTAGTTGAGAAGAAAAAAATATCTGTACTGTACTAGTTTACTATAAATTCAGGTAAAGCATTTCAAATATTCAAATTGTACTTCGTTGACAATTGTCTATATAGCAGTGGACATCTGCCTTTTTTTGAAACAATAGCATCACTTTCTAGTAACTAAAATAGTATATGTTGAAAGACAAAAAATGTAGTTATTTTCTGAATTATGTGTGTACCAAAATGATATTCTTATAAATATAATTTTGAAAAGTTTTAATAATTCTTTAGTAGTCTAAGCCCAACCATAATAAAGTGTTATATGGATTATTTATTTATTTAAATAAAACCATGTATTAATGCAAGCATACTCATGTGTGTGCGTGCATAAACACAAACACACACATATAATAAATAAGAACAGGTGGGAGAAAGTGTGGTGAACACAAAAAAAGAAAAAAATAGAATGATTAAAATTTTTTTTTCTTCTCCCTTCACTCCTCGTTGACAAAGGGCGAGAAATCTCCCTGAAAATTTTACACATTGTAATTTTTTCTTTGTGTGCGTTCACTATGCTCTTTCTCTTAAAATTCTTGCAATCATCTCCAAAACACCTTAACACCTAATTCAGATCAAGACAACCCATCCCCTGAGTCAGAAATCGCCCTCTCCCTCTATCCTTACAACCCAAATCCATCAATCCTTCTGAAGTAAAGATCTCATATCCCGTCTACCCAAAAAGAAGGCTCTCAATTATGACCTCATCGCTTCCACAATCCTATGACACCTTCCTCGAAAAGCTCTCATCTTCCTGACATATATATAAAACTTCATATTCCATCTTGCTTACTTTCCAATACTTTGGAAATTTTTTACAATAATCCTCTTCCCCAAACCAAACAAACCACTCAAAGACCCCACCTCATCCTATCGGCCTGCTCCCCATCCTTTCGAAAATATTTTAAGAAATCCTATTAAAGCGAATGTTCTCGATCCTACAGTCCAATAATCTTATCCCCAAACGTCAGTTTGGATTCCACCCTCGTCACTCTACATCTCTTCAATTTTTCCGGGCCCGACAGCGATCAGATTGCTCCTACTACTGCCCTGTAGAAGCTGGAGTTCCTCAGAGCAGTGTGCTCCAACCCATCCTCTACATTTACAATTTATACTTTTGACTTTCCAATGGCAGCTGATACCCTCTTTGCTAACTTTGCCCATGATACAGCCATCATTGCATCAGATCCTGATCCCGTAGTTGCTATTAATATCCTTCAAGCATACCTCAACCTCATAGCCGCTTGGTGCAAGATGTGGCTATAAAAATAAATGAAAGCAAGTGTGTCCACGCCACATTCACTCTCAGCACCAAGCCTCCACTTAATTTATCTTCAACAAAATTCATATTCCCCAATCATTCACTTCATAAGATACCTCGGTTTCTACTTGGACTCAAGACTTACTTGGAAAGAACACATAAGGCAAAAGAGACAAAACCTATACAGATGCTACGAAATATTATATAGACTTCTCAGATGAACATCAGAATTGTCAGTAAACAATAAATTAAGAACATACAAGACTATTATTAAACCTATTTGGACATACGATATAGAACTGTGGGGCACCGCTAGACCTTCCAACATCAAACGCATCTAATCCTTCCAGTCCAAAGTCCTCAGAACCATTGTTAATGCTCCCTTCTATATATCCAACTCTACCCTTCACAATGACCTCAAAATCGACTGCGTCAATAACATAATACCCATCCAAATTCCATTCCCCCCTCATCCAACATCCTAATCCCTTAGCCAATGAACTATTCTCCCAAACCCATCCCGATAATCCTACATGGCAACTTAAATGGAGATGGCTCCGTGATCTCTTATAAAAAGAGAACCCAGTTAAATTTATTTAATTTACATAGTTTAGTATTAATTTGAGAGTGGTGTCATTGGTCACCTTCTCTTTTCAAGATTGTCACTTTTACTTTTCATTGTAATCAAATTACAAAATGTTTTTACTTAACAGAAAGTAATAAATAAATATAGGATTAAAAAAACAACTTATAATTAGGTTGTTTTTTTTTTAATTATTGACAGAACTTACTTTTTTATGTATAATTTTAATGGTACGTCATGTTTCTTCCCATTTAAATATACATTACATGCACCTGATAGATATTCTATTATTATACATTATTTGGGTTTCAGTTTTTGTTTCTAGTGACTTGATATTCATAAAAATGCAATAAAATAAATCACATATTGTTTAATGTTAGTATGCTGAGTTTCATAGCGTCAAATTAATATACGAGTATCAAGTCATGAAGGGGGAAAAACTTATAATGAGACGTGAGGTAGCAGATAGCTAAAACCTGAATTTAAAAAAAAAATTATATTGTAATGTACTATCATTATAGCAATTGTAAGTATGAAATATAATAAGTTTAAAAAAAATCAATACATTTTTTATCTCAATTTAGGTGGCTCTCAAATTTAACCAATTTTACCCGAATAACTAATAATAAAAATAAATGAAAATACCACCTGTAATAGACTTAACTATCAGTTTTGATAAAAGAGTAGTCAATTTCAAGTAATTAATATTAACCACATATCAAGTTATTATGGACTAGGTATTAACTTATGGACCTTAACAAATGTGCAGTTGAGCAAATTAAATAAGTCTCATTCCATTAAGTCCTCCTTTCTCTCTGTTTTGCTTTCATTTTAATTCATTTTGTATTATATTCTTTTAGTCATTACAAAAAATTTAAATATAAACATTGATTTATATATATCTGAACCAAAAATAAATACTATTTTTTTAAACTCTCTACTTAAGCACTACTACTACTAGAAAACCAATATTTTGTTATACTCTTCTTGAAGCACACTTCCCCGGTTCCAATTTTATGCAAAATCTATCTCTTCATCTTAAAAAACGCTATTTATATTTTGAATTTCAATTTGTCAAAGGTTGCATCAATTAAAGTGACCTCAAAATTATTGGTATAGTCAATACCTGCTCACAGACATCACGGCGAAAATAATGAAAATGGACATAGGGGGCCAGAAAATATAAAGATTCAATGAAAATTTGATTTTTTCATTACTACTGTTCATAAATTAAAAATAATAGAAACAAATACTAAGGCTATTTCTAAAGTACAACTCTCCTTACTTAATGTTTTTGAAATTTCTGTCAGAGCATACCAATATTGTAGCAATATAAGGTATAGAATTTAAATTTATGCTGATTAATAGATTTGCTAAAATCATTATTTTCTGTTAATACCCTCTCTGATGTACTCTTCCGCCTTTATTAATTTTATTGAAATTCTCAAGTTACTTATTATAATTTTGTCAAACTTAAATCTAAAATTTTAACCTTGATTGATCAGAAGCAGGGAAGAAAATGAATTTCTATTTAAGATTCACCAAAGTTATGATCTTTAAAAATAACTTGTCAATATACTATGGTTATATTAATAATAATTTTGAAAGGATAAGAAAAAAAAAATTATATTTTCCGTTTATATCTTTGAAGTATTCCCTATTCAGCTTAAATAGCAAAAAACTAAACAACCCTTAGTCCCTCAAAAGGATAATTTTTTCTCAAATTATTTAATGAAATCCACGAAATGGGGTGAACTATAAAGTTCAAAAAATACGGGTGGTATACCTTTTTATCCGCCAATAATCAGACATCATGGCGAAAACAACAGAAGTTAGACTAAGAAAACTTCAAGAATTACAAATTTAAAGGAATTTAAAATAATTTTTTTATTTTGTAAATTAGATTTAATAAATTAAATTAGAAAAGGCTAATTTAAAAACTTGATGAAGTATTAGTTTATTTTTATTTAGCCCGAAGGACATCAGATACTGGTAGGTTACATTCTTATTTCCCCCCTCAATTACTCTTTTTTTTTTCATTGAGCATTTTTATGAGCATCCACGCCACATTCACTCTCAGCACCAAGACTCCTTTAAATAGGAAAATATAAATAATGGGATAAACTTATATTCAGGGTAGGTTATTTTAAAATATCTTTATAAAATTTTAAAAATTAATTTGCATTCCTTTTCTTACATATAAGATATTTAATCAATTTTGTTTAAATCATAGTCATAACCCTTTTAAAATGTTATTTCTTTTGAGTAGATGTTTTTTTGTTGAGTTTCGGTCATTGCTGATCCAAAAATACTATTTGGTAAATGTGTATTTTTTTATTATCTGGTGACATTTCAGCTTGCATTGTAATATAATTTACAAGTAAGCTGAAACGTTGGCAGATTATTAAAAAAATTACCCATATATCAAATAATTCTACCTTCATAATCTCTATGGTCCAAAACTCTTCATTCGAAGTTTTTTCTTTTGTTTTTGGAATAAATCAGATATATGCTAAATTAATAATTTGAATAGTAAATTGTACTGTATTTTTTTAAAACTCATTGAGCAAATTTAGAACTGGTATGAAAAAAAAAATTAGTCGTGGTTTTATCATGCAATTTTCTATAGTCTGAGTCCAAATTAAAAAAAACAAAAAAAAAAACAAACATTAATCTTCCTATTTACCGTTTCTTCTTTCGGGTTGGACCGTGTCAAGTTGTTGATATTTGCCGAACTTTCGTACATCATGTGATGGCTTCTTCAGGGCTGAAAAGAGAATGAGAGCTGTAAAAGAGAGATTTTTTAACAATTTATAATAAAATAATATAATAATTAATATTTCTATTTTAATTAAACCTATGAAAAAAGTTTATTTAATTAANTATTTTAATAATAAAATTCAAATAATATCGATAAACTATTTTAATAAAATTTCCAAAATGTTGAAATTGTAGAATCGACATTTATTGAAACCTTCTGGTAACACTGACTACGTATTTCAGTTTTCTATTACGAGTTGTCTTGATTGTTATTTTTCAAGACTTTATGTTACTTAATATGTGACTTATATGGTTGTGTCGTACTATTTCAATGACTATTTGTGAGTTAAATCGCATGAAATTCAAGGACTTAGGTAGTATAGTTATTTATTTGCATTGCTATAGCTGTTAATTGAGCATGCATTAGTCAATTAATTAACTCTGATCCATAATTATGTCTGATTGAATCTTTGCCTCTATTCAAAAATTATATCAAAGTATCTTAATTTTATTCATAGTGTTATTTTATTAACTGATATTTCTTATTTGCTTAGTTACTTTTTGTTGGTCTTATAACCTATTCCTATTTCATGTTATTATCCTTGTGTATTACATAGATATGAATTATACTTGCAGATGATCCTTTATGAGAGAAGAGGCAATGAGTAACGAGAATAACAGCAATGATGTGCCTGAGGATGGAGGTGATACTCCCTCAGCAAGTTCGGATAATGAGGCTGTTGGTGTTAGTGATGTTACTCCTAAACTGAAACGTGTTGAACTTACAAATGAACAATTGGATCAAATTACGCTAGAAGATTTAAAGACATCGTGGAAACAACAGGACTCTTACATCAACTACTTACAATCACTCAACCGCAGCTACGAAGGTAGACAACTTGTGCACTTCATTATTTATGTGTTTTTACTAGGCAGGTTATAAAGTTCAATTTGACCATTTGTGCTCAGCGAACACAAGTTATTTAATGGAACCATAAAAATATTAAATATTTCTCACCAGTGTTAAGCAACAAATATCTTATTCTGTATTTTTTTCCATTTAGTGACTCCATTTTTAATTTTCTCTTGCAATTGACAATTACAAAACTCTTAGTGTCAAGGAACCTTTTTTTTTTTTTTTTTTTTACTTCTATGAAGTGATTTTTTCTAATTACCTTTGGGAGATAGTGAAATTAAAACAAGAAGGTTAATGATTGGTTAATTTGCTATGTTGAAATTTAGTTTATCGAGTGTGTTAACTCGTGACCAATTGTTTGTTTGATAAGAAAGTGATAGTGTTCATAAGTTAAAACATATGGACATATTCTCATTGAGTAACCAATGGAAAATAATTCTGTTGCTTGTATATTCTCTGTTGATTTCAGACAACAACATTTAATACCTAATATGTGAGTGACCTCAGTGCTCCATGTTTTTTATATATATATATACATATATATTTTTTTTTAATGAGGTCAGTTTTATAATGCATAGTTGTAAGTTTAATGTTTTAAGCGACCACTCAATTGTTTATTTCTTTCTAGCAAAATTATAGACTGTATTATTGAAATTGGGTGGAATGTATGCTTTAAGCGTGTTAATGAAATTATTTATGGATTAAAAAGTCTTGAGACTTTTGAGTATAATAATTCCAAGTTTTGAATTCAGGCCTTTTAAGTCTGCTAAAGTATTGGTATTATTTATTTATTCTTTTTTAATAACTTGCCTATACTTAGTAGTAAATATTACAATGTATTTATTCATACGCAGTGTATGAAGTCATAACTGCTTGTATCAAAATAAACATTTTTAGTGTATTTGTTTTGCCATTTATTAGGTAAATTTATTTGTGTATAGTTTTTCCCTGTCAATGTGCCATTTTCTAAACCAATCTTTCAGTGTCATACAACAGGGGTGAAATAAACAACAGTATGCTTTTGACTGATGCCTATAGTTGTCAATCCTACTCTTCATTTTGTTACACTTACAAAAAGAAGATAACTATTTAACAAAAATAAAATGAAGAAAACAAAACATTACAGATTAAACCTGTTTATTATGATATTTAATGATTGGTAAATTGTAGTAGTTCCAAAATATCTTCACATCCATTTAATTAAATCTATTTAGTGTTAATGACTTTAAAGTTAATGAAAATAACTGTTTAACATTTGACTTCTTGTAATTGTTGTTTCAATTACATTATTGATATTTGCAGTAAGCTAGCACTTGTTTCGTGTAAATCCATTAGCCTTGAAGGGAGTTGTGCTATTGGATTTAACCTTATTACAGGCTTTCTTCTGAATTAGTTTTGTCTTTCGACTACTAAGGGTTTTATATGAAAAAAGCTTATTGTTTTTCTTTTTTCCTGCTGTAAGAAGTTTATTTTTATTTATCTGCCAGGTGCACAGGTTGTTTAACCACCCATGGACCAGGGCAGGTTTTCATTTATCATTAAAAATTGTCTATGGCAGGACTTGGGCCCACAGTTCCAAGAATATGGTTTCTACATAGATTCCTTGAGTTAAGTTGGGTTTAGAGGGAAAATATAATTTTCTGCATCAAAATAACCCAAAATATTTGAAAACTAAAACTATTATATTGGTAGGAAATTAGCAATGAAAAGACATACCAGGTATGCAAGTTTAAAATGTCATTTATTTCTTAAAATATATACACAGTAATTTAAAAAAAAGTATAATATATTTTATTCAAAGTACTGGCCCTCGCTTTCTACACATTTTGTCCATCTCTCGGGCAATATATGGATACCATTCCAAAAGAATGCTTCATCTTTATTTAAAATCCATTCATCGAGCCATTTTTCATACGTTTTCAAAATTGTTGAAGTGTTGCTCCGCCAATGAGTGTCCCATCGATGAGAAGAGGTGATAATCAGAAGGCGCCAGGTCAGGTGAATATGGCGGGTGGGGTAGGAGTTCCCAACCAAGCGAAGAAATCGTTTCCTTAGTCAATCTGGCTGAATGTGCAGGAGCGTTATCATGCTGAAGAATGACTTTGGCGTGCCTGTGAGCCCATTCTGGGCGTTTTTCGATCAATGCGTGACTCAAATTGATCATTTGTTGTCGGTAGCGCTCGGTATTGACTGTTTCGCTGGGCTTGAGAAGCTCGTAGTAGACTACTCCCTTCTGATCCCACCACACACACAGCATTGTCTTCTTCCCAAAACGATCCCAAAAAGATCGCCATAAGTCTCAACAAAAATTCGATGACATTCAGATGCCTTTTTCTTTTGATTAAATAAGAAAATCATGACATGCCGCAAATGCTCTTTATTTGGCTTAAAATTAGACATTTTTAACACCAAAGAAAGGTATGATACGTCCACGTAAACGACTTAAAAACAACTGACTTTTGTAAACAAATGACTAACAAACAAAATAGCGTTTAGAGATAAGCAAATCCTTCAATAGGCTAAGAGCACATTCTATTGGAATTAAAACGACATTTTAAACTTGCATACCTGGTATAGCAGGCCACCTTCTTTCTAAACAATGGATTCAGAATACAGTGGCCAATATATGACTCATCATTGATATTTGGAACACCCCCTTTCCTAATTAGAAAATTTAATTTAGATGGGTTTTTACTTAGCCAATATTATTGCTCCATCATTTGGAAGAACATTCTATCCTTTCACATAATCATTATTATTCAATCAATATTTTATTTCAACTGTGCTTTATTTTACTCAACAAAATTTCAACCTTGTGAATAGTAGCCTTGCTAGAAGCAGCCAAATATAAATATATATATAGGTGATACTCCCTCAGCAAGNGTATGTTAAAAGTGAGAACTGTAATAAAAGTTACGCGATTTAATTTAGGAATTGAAGATAATTAAATTATATATATAATATTTTTTTTGTATTTCAAAACAATGGAAAGAATGTCACGAATACAAAATTCACGTAACTTGTCTGAAGTTGGCTGATATTGATAACAGCTATAACAAAAATTTTTACACAATGGTGTATAAACACATATGCACATGACTGGTGAAATTCTATGCATTGCTAATTTATCAAAATTTTGGATTCTTCTCAAAACATTTTTATTGAGAAATAGTCATTCAATTTCTTTTGTTGCAAAAGAAAAAAAAAATCCTTCCCTCCTACATGTTCAGTCCGACACAACATTGCTAAATGGCATTATAATGAAATTATGCCATCATCATGAGCTATATTTCAAATTAATTTTAAATTTTTGAACAAAAGTAACATTTTTTCTGGCAGTTTACTGAAAATATAACTTCATTAGCCTTTACCAACCCTACTTAGGAGAAGTTAAAGATATGGTCTGTTCAAAATTTCTATATTTATATACACATACAGATTATATATATTATATAGTAATTTGGAAAGTGTTGCAGCAATTTTTGGCATTTTCTTATCCCTTTCCAAATAAGAAGGAAAGTTATGTATTTGTTTAGTTATATAACATTGGAAACAGGAGATTTTTAAAGAATAGATTTTTTATGCTTATTTTGCATTGTAGAATTATTAAAATAATGAATCTTAAAACAATTTTAGAAAATTTTATTATTTATATGAAACATATTTTGAGATCTTAATTGATATTAGTTGGATGCCAGAAGTAATGGTCAAATATGGTCAGGGTTTCAGCGAGGTTGTAAATTATATATGACAAAAAAATTTATTAATAACTAAACGCAACTTTAATATAATTTTGAATAGTATAATATACATTATAAGCTAATTATAATGAGCTATAAGCACCTATAGTGATGCAAGGAATAATCTTTATCTGGAATGAGTCTTTTTACATTTAAGAAGAAGAAAACTGATTTGATATTTATATTATATGTAAATTAACTAATAATTTATATGTAATGTAATAATAATATTAACAATTATTATTAATGCAACAGAAAAATCTGTCACAAATACTGGTTGTCTCTTTTCAGTTTTCTTTGGAGCAGCTACCTGCCTTAATTCCTTCTTTTTTTTTTTTTTTTGTATGCTCTCCGACTATCACTTACATCCTCTCTCCCTATACTTCTTTTGGATTTTCAATCACTTCATCTATTGTCTTAGATGTGAAAAGTCTCATACCTTAAAATTCCTTCATACATTACTGTAGGTACTTATATATGTAATTATAGTTAGCTTATAACGTTTATCTTATTATTTATTGTTGTATCTTGTTCTCACATTATATTTCAATTTTAATTTCCTTTTTCTTTTTTTTCTTACATTTGAAAATAAAATAACATTAAATTTCATTGCATTCTTTCTCTATTATCATATTTATACTTTCATTATTGTATTTTATATTATAAACTTAGTTATATTTGCAGTTTAGTGTTTAATTTCAGCCTTAATGATGGCTTACATCGTAAGATTAGGTAAATGCAATTATTAAATAAAATACTGTTTCTTTGGTATGTTTACACCCTGGCTGAGACTGACCATCTTTGTGGGTGAAATAAATAAAGCAAATTTCCATAATATCTTGAAAAAATAAAAAACATATGTAATTGCCATTTATGCCTCAATCTAAACATTTATAATATAGACACTTCTTTGCTCTCTCTCCCCCCAAAAAAGAAACACTGCATTTATTGTTAAGCAGGTTGCCAGTAGCTTTGGTTCAATTTCAAAATATGGAAAATGAATTAGATCTAGATCTGTAAATGTGAAAGAAATTTTATGATTCTCATCAAATGTGTATTTCGTACCTAGAAATTTTAGAGCCAGCATGTTTTTTCATCAGTTTATAGTTGGAAATTTATAGTCACTAGTTGCTGAATTTTTTTTTTTTTTAAGCAGGAGGTTTTTTGTTTATAGGTTTACCCAATTAAAAAAAAATCAGTAACTGGTGACTAAAAATTTTCAACTATAAGCTGATGAAAAAACATGCTGGCTCTAAAATTTCTAGGTACGAAATACATATTTGATGAGAATCATGAAATTTCTTTCACATTTACTGATCTAGATCTAATTCAATTTCAATATTTTTATCAAGTTTTGTTTATGTAATGAGTTTTCATGTTGTAATATTTTATTCAGCCACTTCTATGTAAGATTTTTTGTGTTATCCTCAATTTTGTTGTTTTTGCATTTAAAAATCATTTTAATGCCCTTCAATCTAAAAATATATTTTCCTATTCAGAATATGATATTGAAAAAAATTTATTATTTTTAGATTAACTATTTTAAAGCTAAAACTAATGGTATTCTTAGTTACCTGATGTGCTAAGGAATACTTTTTTATTTGTTTCCTACTAAACTGTTAATTGCTGCACTTATTAAAGTTTATTAACAAAAACTAATTGTTTAATGTAGAGCAAAAGTTTGAAGTATTATCATATTTCCCTTCTACTTAATAGGAATATAGAATTAATACATTGTATGACTATTTTATTAAGCATTTTAGGTTAGTTTCCCAAACACCTGATCATAAAATGTACCTGCTAACTATTAATATGACTACTAAATAATTCATATTTCTTCTCTCCAACTATTATATTTAACATTATTAAAGCTATTCCCACATGATAATTTTTATCTCTGTTTATTAAATTTTTATCTATTTGAGTAAAACACTAAAAAATACTTTTTTTTTTTACTGAATTAATTTTTTGTTTTGTAAAGGTGTTTCTTTCATTTCATTTTCACAGTATTGCCTATAAAATGAGAGATGATTATGGGATGGATCCCTGATAAGAGCATAAAATATGTTAGGTTAATGATTTATTTTTCCTTATAAACAGTCAGTATTTATATAGTTGCTATAAATCCTGGTCATTAATTTCAAGTGAAAAGGCTTTTCATTGTTATCTTAACTATTGCTGATGATAAAACTTCTTAGACGAGATGTATAAAACAGTGATTTAACATTTCTTTGAGAAGGAACTCTAATTAAAGTACAAAATATTTTGTATATTTTTCTTTTTGTTTTTACTTTATATTTTTATAAAATACATATCAGATATCTATTTATGTCTTTTTGACGTTTTAAATTCTTCCTGATTTACATTTTCTTTCATCTTCAGGATTAGTCTAGTATTTCATAAATTGTGTATGCAAGAAACTATAAAATTTTGGTAAATAAATTACCATTACAAATTGTCCTATAAATATTTATTTGGGACAATAAGCTTTTTGTTTTATGCCTATGCCAGGTGTTTTGAGAACATAATCACTAATCAGTCAATGATAAAATGCATTTTCTTTAGTATAATAGTTTAATTTATAATTTGTGTGTTTATCAGTTTTATATAATTCTATATGGTGCTCCGAACCCTTTCTATGAAAGGTCTGAGAAAATAGGCTGAAGTCTAAACAAAAATAAATAGTGCTCTATTGAACTCTAATGTGCCTGTTCCACATACAGATATTACACAAAGGAAGCTCAAAATTTGTTATAAGGTGTATCTGGGGGAATTCGTCTATCTATGAGGGAAATTTGGAATTTTCTTGTAAGTTTCCTGACAATTGGCTCAGATACCACTGAGTCCAACTGCGTAACAAATCTAATTAAATCACCTTCAGAAATAAGTTAGATTTGAACTGACTGATCTACAAAAGAGTGAGCAGTGTGTGTATTAATAAGATGATTTTATTTATTGTGACTGCTGGATGTGTGTAAAAATGTTTTTGTTGTATATGTGTGAGCTCATGCGGGACTATAATTTTTGGTGGATAGTAGTTACATTTCTCATGAGAATAACCTAAATAGCTATATTATTTTGGAATTTGCTAATATTGATTCGATGACATAACATTTTTTGAATATATATATATTCAGATATTGATTCTTAAAGCTCAGGAATTATATTATTGATTGTATTGAAAATATTTATAATTTTCAAATAAACTGATGTTATCTATGTCTGTCTTTCTATATGAAATCAATAATTTATTAATAATAGCTGTAATAATAATAATATTTATAATAATGCATGATTTATTTATTAAAAAAAAAATTAAATTTGTCTCTGAAAAAATTCATGCTAAAAAAAATTCAACCTATGGCATTTTCAGTATCTTCTCATTATTTTATAATACAGCTTTGTTTGTTCATTATTGTGCCATGTGCTTAAACTGCATTTGTGTATTTTAAAGTAATGTAGTAAATAATTGATAAGTTATTATGATAGAAAGCAAAATAATTCGAGGCCCTTCTACCTAGGCTGATTCCAGTAACCTCTTGGACTAGCCTGAGTAGATGAGATGGCTCGTGTAGTGACCTCAAAATATTTTGTTTCCTTACATAATAATTAATAATAATAATAATTTAATAATTAATAATTTATTCATCATATACCAAATAACTTTTAAATGTGGACATGCTAAGCTCATAAATAATAAATTATAAGAGAGAGTTGAGTTAAATTATCCAATGGACAGATTCAGAATATTAATATTTTATGTACCTATTCAAGTACCTCTTGGAATGATTGTCGATATAAGAAACAATCACTTTGATCGAATACACTTGTTTCAGGTATGTCCCAGATTATATTGTAATTTTTAAGATGTTCATTTGTATTGTTGAGTGCCCCGTATAGGGTAATAGAAAAAAAAAACATTCCTTGTATTTTCATCCAGCTTTTTGATTTATGTCCATTGTTATTATGCTGTTAGGTAATTAGGGAAACCTATTCCATATAAAATGTGTAAAAAACATTTTCTTTATTTAATGGTCAAAAGAAGAGAAATTGAGAAAAACTAATTTGCTTGTTATTAAATTACTCTATTGCTTTTCCAAAAATATTTTACATGAGTTTTTATTTCAAAAAAATTTCTGAGTACTATTACTACATGCAAAGTCTGTCATGCAGAAGTTCAGCGAATAAGCGAATTTCTCTGTTCCATAAAAAAGTAATAAAGTGACTTGAAAAATTTCAACTGATCTTATAGGAGCTATTCCTACTTCTATATTGTCCGCTAAAAATTATTACGTAACCAAAATTTAAAATCTTAATATCATAGTTATTAACAATGTTACAAATATATATATA
>KZ807905.1:223185-249373 GCA_000696205.2 Oncopeltus fasciatus | reverse complement strand
ATATATATAAAACTAAATTAATGTTAAATTTAATTGTGTAACATATTTCAATAAATGCACATTGAAAAGATATTTAAGTATGTAATTTCTTGTGTTAGACGGATCCTCTAATTTTCAAGGTTTAGAAAATAAATTTAGTAATCAGGTTTTCTTTGCAAACCCTCAAAAGAATTCATTTTTTGTTAAAATGAAGGAAGACATCAAAATTTATAATTGTAATATCTTTTTTGTTATTTGAGCTATTACAAACTATATAGATAATGATAGGTGTAAAATGTAATTTTATAATGTTTATTTTCTGACACTGTTAAGTAAGGAATTTATAGTGAAAACTTCCCCCACTCTTCCTTTTCCTCTAATCTAGGAAAAACCTATTTTTGGTTAATTAATGAATTTGTGTTAAGTTTCATTACTATAAACTAAAATCATGTGAGAATGGTCGGGGTTTCGGCCAGGAAGAAAAAATATACACCAAAATTTGGAGTAATATTTTTATTTATGCCAACGTTTCGGCTTACCTAGTAAGCCATCATCAGGGCAATGGTGTTGAGTGGAGAAATCACCCCAGGGTGGTTGTTCACATTGTAAACTGCAGAAAACAACTGACAGTTTACTGTTCAGTTGTTTTCTGCAGTTTACAATGTGAACAACCACCCTGGGGTGATTTCTCCACTCAACACCATTGCCCTGATGATGGCTTACTAGGTAAGCCGAAACGTTGTTGGCATAAATAAAAATATTACTCCAAATTTTGGTGTATATTTTTTCTTCCTGGCCGAAACCCCGACCATTCTCACATGATATTCGAGACGGCCAACTAACCATCAACCATGACTATAAACTAAACTTAATGTCAGTTGCAGTGTAAAGATTCACACTTGATATTCCAAGTAATGCACCCTTCTATTGGTTCTATTTTACACAATAATGAACTCAGTCCTTTAATTTACATTTAAAAGTGGTATGCTAGATTTAATTGTGAAAGATAAATAATTATGGGTTCTAAGCTGTAAAATTAATGCTTACAGCACTAATAAACCCCCACTCCTATTGTTAAATTTCTTTGTATAACTCCAAAAATATATCTTTTATTCATAAAAAAGTATATGTTGGGTTTCATTAGTTTAAAATTAAATACCTGCTAAATAAGAAAAAATTGCATTTACTTGAATTTATGATAGTCCCCCATTCCTATTAGTTTGATTTTGCTCAATTACAAGCTTAGCCTTTTGTTTAGCATTTAAAGAATATATACATTCCTCCAGAATTTGACAAAATGTTGAAAAATATTATTTCACAGAGATACAGAGGCAGAAAATAGATTAGTTTCTTACATTTTTTAAATATAGATTTTCTATTTTTACAAAAAAAATTTTAAAAATTATTAGAATGATTTGAATGTGAAAACCATATGATATGATGAGTATATGACAAAAGCTATGAAACGAACAATGAAGATTTCAGTACTATTGCATTCTTTGGTTTTACTCATATTTAGTTAGGCTGCTCATAGAAAAAGGCACTATTTACTTTTCAAATTCCATTAAAAGAGTACTTTTTGGTTTACAATTTTAAACTTTCACTCCAGTAGGTTAGTAATGAATTAAAAGCACACGACTTTAGTGTATTTACTCCTGCAGTATACTACAAAAACCTTCTCTTAAATAAATATTGGAAATACAGCAAAAACTAATGGAATAAAAAATTAAAAGTTGTTTGCATTTGTCAAAATGCAAAGTTAGTTATAACTCCAAGTCCTTAAGTTTGACCTTCAGAGCTTTTTAAAACTTTTATCCTCAATTTAACCCCCTTAGAATTAGCAGATCAGTCTCTTAAAAAATCTGCACAGTGTCTAAACAGGTAGACGCTAAATTTCTAATTTTAGATAATTTGATTCTGATGTATCTGGGACACCCTAAATTTATGACAGACCACATGGACAGGTGGGGTATAATTTTGATTTTTTAGGTCCATTTCAATGCTTTATTCCCAACTTAAAAAAAAATTGAACTCAGCTCATTAAATGTTCTAGCAGAAAAAACAATATTTAATGAGTGAAATTTTTCTCTTGTAAGGTTTTTATTTTATTGGACCTAATAAGCCTTTGCTTGTATTTTGAAAACATTGTCTCATCTGAAGCTTATCATCAGTGGAAGTGTCTTTATATCCATTAAGTGCATTTATAAAGTGTCTTTATAAACTTCAGGGTGATGAGTTAAGTGCATTTGTGGAATTTAGTAAATAAGAAATCACTTAGTTTTAATGATAAGTGTATTATCATTTTTTATGTTAAATATGAGCATATCTAATTGATTGTTCCATCTTTCCACTGAAGATTTTACATGCCCTATTATTTCTTGGTCCTGTATACTATACAGATAATTCCATTCTTGCCGGCTGTTGCTCCCTTTAAAACTATTTACAGTTCCGGGCACAAATTTCGCTCTTTTTATATTTAAAACTTTTTTACTTAATAGACAGAATCGTTAATTTTTTGGCAAACTAGAAATACTTCTGACTTCCATTCATTCACCCACTTTATATAATATTTAGTTGATAGTTACTGGTCTTGAAATCTATTAATGAGTTGTGATTTCTACTTCGATGTTAATTATTTTTCTTCAAGGTTTTGCCGAATTTTAAAATAAGCTTGTATCTTGGATTGTGTGATAACTCAAGGTAAGGTATTTTCTGTTTAATTTTTGAAGAACTTTCCAAAGCAAATTAATTCTATCTCTCAGTTATCTCTCGGCATGGAATCAAATACCTGTTAGGCCAATCTCCCTTACTAAAACTAAGATTTTATAATATAAAAAAAAATTTGTATATCATTAGTTGTGAATCTTGGCTAAGTGATTACCCCTTCAGGAACTCTTTATGAATGAGATGTCATTCAATGACCATTAGTAGGTATATTTGTAGACTAAATAGAAATTACACTAAGTATTGATACTGGGAGTTCCTATAAGTACAACTATACATGAAATAGAAATTATTCAAACTCTTTATAGGATCCTAATAATATAAAATACTCCATAATAATGTTTAATTTTGAAAAGATGCCAGAAGATATGAGAAATTATAGAAATGTACAAGATCTATACGAGATTTATCTATCTATACAAGATTTATTAGTTATTATCAAACTGCTTTGTATCAACCCTGGCACTGCATTTCACCATTGTTATGTCTGAAACACACTGAAAAAGTTAATTAATTAGTATTAGTTGTTTTTTGTTGGGGTTTGGTCATGGTACAAATTTTAAAAATGTGTTATTTTTAAGTTATCTACCAACATTTCTTAATTAATTAGATTTTCTTATTTATATTTAAATTAAAAAGATAGAAAGAATAGCACCTTTTTACTTAAAAAAAAAAATTATTTTAATAAGCCTCTCTCAGAAATGAGAATCCTCACGGCTTTTGTGATAGCATAGGCTTCCGATCTGTATATCAGAACTGGTAACTGTTGGCTGCTTGATTTTGTCATTAGAATAACATCTTGTACAAATAATAATCTCAGTCCCATTCTTGAATATCTTCTCCTGAAGTGTTTGAAGAGTCCAAGTTGGTCGCTGCAATTTTCATGGTTCTTGGTAATGTAATTCATGGAGTTCACCTTGGTCCCAAAGTATACTAAGTTTCTCACCCTTTTAATTTTTTATGATTCCTCATTAAATATTCTGGCCCTTGCCCCATTCCTTCCAACTCTAAAATATTTGGTCCTTGACTCATTAATTTCTAGTCCAAGTCCCTTAGCTTTTGACTCAAAAGCAAGAAATGCTTCTCTTAGGGAATGCTATAACCTGATTGTAATACTTTGATATTGAAATCATTGGCATGACCTGGATGCTAGACTGTGGCTGTTAAAAAGGGCCGACTTAGGCTGAGTATTAGACATGCTTACTGCTTTCTCGACTCAAGTTAAAAAGAAGGCATTTGATTGTCTCACTCCACTAATTGTAGTAAAAAAGTCAGGCATGTTAATTCCAAAACAAACAATGCATGTAGAGTTTATCATTGTCATCCACAGAGTATGAGTTGTGACATGCTGTGGTGCACTGGTAAGAAGTCTAAATTCCATTTTATCCATATTTCCTGCATTATCTGCAGTGAGAAATGCATAATCTGTCATGTAAGTTTCTTATCCCTTGCCTGGGTGGAGCATCAGTCTCTCAAATAGTATGTTGCAGAGGATTTTATATGCACATGATAAGAAGACCATCAATTAAATAGTTCGCATATTTAATCTTATTTCTATTTTTATGGAGTGGTTCAATTTCTCTTTGGATCCAAATTTGAGGCATTTCTTCATTTTCTGAAATGGATAGATCGAGATAATGAAGTCCCTTAAGTGTACAGGACTACCTGAATACAGCTTTGCGAGTATTTCGTACTAGCCTGTAACCATTCCCTTAATGTTATTCTACACTGTTTATGAATCCCAATATACTGGCCTGGTATTACCTCTTCTACTTTATTTTTCTTGTAGGGTCTTACTGGAGTAGCTTCAAAATCTCTTGTTTGATGTATTTTCTTTCCTTGAAACATTGTGTTCCTGTTTGCCAGAACATGTGCTGGGGTGATTCTTATAAGATGTCCATTTTTTTTTTTTTTTTTAGCTGTTTCATGTAGGCAGTATATAATTGTTGGACAGTATGCAGGTTCCTAGCTTACTTGGGCATTTAACTTCTAAGGACTTTGACATAATTTCTTGAGCAGTTTCTGAAGGTTTCTCCTGTACTAAATGTTTCTTTTCATCTCAGATGCATGTCTATTAATCAAATAATAATTTATATTCTTTCCTTTCATACATATGTAGCATATTCAAAGAGGTGGATTGGTTTGAAGAGCAGAAACTTAGTTCTGAATGTATGATGGTTCATCTGTAGTAGTTACCTACTTGTGTACCCCTTTTACTGTGATTCATTTCCAAGCCGGAAAAGTTCCTGGATTACTGCTGTGTCCATGTCCATTTGTGTATAGAAAGCCCAATGGGCTTCTGTTATTTTTATGTATTAAACCACCCAATAGGCAATTTAAAAGTAATTGTGGTGGTTCCTAGGCCTCTTCCTTGAGTTAAATCCAGTGTTTTACTTTGTAGAGGTTATATAATGGTATTTGTTTTAAGTAAGAGAATCAGCCAACTATCCCTAAGCCAGGTAGTAGAGCTACCTCAGAGCCTCCTGACAGGTCTGTAGCAAATTGTGAGTATCTGGTGTACCACATGAGTCACAAACTGCCTAAGAGGTATTTCCCATCTGTAAATCAAGGAGCCACCTCAACAACTCTTTCCGCCATCTTCTCTTCCTCCTCCTAGATGAATGCCCATCATGATATGGTTCCACTGCTCTGCAGAGAAGGGTTTTCTGCATATTGTCAAATGTTGGCAGATTATTAAGGCATACTGGAAAAAATTATATTCCCTTGCATAATCTTTCATTACAATTAAATATAAAAAATTTATAATAACATACCTTCTATTATCCATCTTCATTGGTTTCTGCAAACCATCTTCTGTTGGCGAGCGCTTTCGGACATTGTCCATTTTCTGGCCGAATACATGTGTTCACTGTCACTGTCTGTATTCAACTCCTACAGTGAATGAGTTGAATACAGACAGTGACAGTGAACGCATGTATTCGGCCAGAAGATGGACAATGTCCGAAAGCGCTCTGCAACAGAAGATTGTTTGCAGAAACCAATGAAGACGGATAATAGAAGGTATGATAGTTCTATATTCATTGGTGGTGGAAATAATCTTTTAAATTTCTAATATGGTTAGTATTAAATGTTGAATTCATTTTGTCTACAAATTTTGTGTGTGTATATATATAAATATATATATAAAGTATTAGCTTATTTTTAAAATTTGAAAAGTGTTAGTGAGCACAAGTGTGGGCACCCTTAGAATTAGTGCTAAATAACGTTTCATTTAATATTAATGTTGTGTTGCAACAGATGGCTGAGATTGTAGTATTTTTCCAATTGTCACAAATTTTGAAAATCACTTGAAATAATATCAGTTTTTGAAGTTAATTGACTTCTCCTGCATACTCATTAAAATATATTAATATATATGTTCTTAAACAAATTAATGAGAGGGAACAGAAAATAAAAAACTATCTGTCCTCGCCAGGAATCGAACCTGGACCTCCTGCTATCCGGGCTGGAATGCTAATTAATCCATTACACCACAAGGACCTAACTAAGTTAGTCATGGAGATGTGAACTTAGGGACAGGACGTCCTCTCTCATCTTCATGATAGCCCTGAAGATGGCTTACAATGTAAGCCGAAACGTTGGCAGATAATCCTTCATTAAAAAAAATACATTTTTTTAATTTGTGTTTTTTTGGATCTACCTCGACCGAACCCCAACTGAAATCATCTTAGGCTAATCACAACTGCTTGTGAAATATCCTTACAATAAGATTTTTTTTTTTCTTTTTTGTCCTATTATCTATTTGAATGTCTTCATTGTGATTTTACACAGTATTTCTGCTTAAATAATACTCTTTTTTTAACTACATAAGAGGTCAGCATTAATTACCACTTTGTTTCTTAATTTGAATTTGGATCTTAGCTGAACACCACCTATAGTGGTCCATAGAGTATGTAAAAAACTAATAATCTATTCTAATCTGTTCTAGAATTTACAAAAAAGATAAAAATTATCTATTTTATACAATAAATTAATGTACTCATGTAATAAAAATGTTTCCACATATAAATAAATGTAAGGGCAATTACTCATTTAAGCTGGAAATTATTCCTTGTATTGCATGTTGTTAAATTGAATGTTAAGCTATATTAATATTATATTCAAGAGTATCTCTTATGTGGGACAAATTGGATACAATTATACTATCTTGTTTGTAAAATAAGAATTATTTGTATTATATGTTATTGTTTCAGATGAGAGAAAATGTTTGAAAGAGTCAGAAGAGAAGCTTAAAAATCAAATCAATGATCTCTCCCTCAAAGAGAGGGTGTTGATGAGGCGCCTTGCTGCTAAGGAGCAGGATATGCAAGAGTTTGCTGTAAGACTTAATACTTTTTTTTTTTTTAAATAAATTTATATTGCAGTAAACTATGATCTATTTATTCTATTACTCTGGAGTATAATTTTTTATGGGTACAGTATAGCACCAAGAATATTGCAACTACTAAACAAACTTTGCAAATAAATTAAAAATTGAATTGAAATTGAAAATTGAATTAAAGGAACTATTTTATTATTTATGTTAAGACTGTAAAATGGTTAATAAGTAATTTATTTAAAAAAATTGTATGTGAAGTAATAGTAATGATAATACTAGTGTTCAAAATAAGTAGCCGCCTTCAAAATTTTGTTCAAAATGTACGCTTATAATAAATTACAGTCTAAATAACACAATATTTTCATACCATTAATTCAATTAACATTGAAATGTACTCAAACATGGTAATTTACAAAATAATGATTGCAAAGTATACATATACATACTTTTCCTAATGTTCTTAACAATCATTGGGTAATTGCCATTCAGGTCCCCGTCTAGTTTACTGCAGTCCACAAAAAAAATATTCATATTCGGCTGATAATTGAATTATATTCTCCCATCAGATTAAATTATGATCTTTTCTTATGAAAATGATGATTTATTCTTGGTTATAATGATACACCTCTTATTAGTAATTTCACCCATAAGCTTCTCACATTGGTACCATAACTCAACTTATGTAAAATTTGGAAGTATCTTTACTGATCATAACTAGGAGAAGTTAAAAATGTGGTTCATTGAAAATTCTCTCTCTCTCTCTCTCTCTCTCTCTCTCTCTCTCTCTCTCTCTCTCTCTATATATATATATATATATATATATGTATATATATAGTTCATAGGTTAGTTTTGAACAATGTTCGATANTATATATATATATATGTGTGTGTGTGTGTGTGTGTGTGTGTGTATATATATATAAATGTTCCATATCTTATGGGCTCGGTTGAGTTTTAAAAAAGATATATTTTATTTTACATCCAAATTCACAAATACAATTATTTATACTTGTTAACAATAGTTATTACTGGGTTTCAAGTAACTGATAGGCAAACTCTTGTTGAACTGACTAGGACACCTACACTGGAAAAATGCAATGAGGATAGGTTTGTTTGGTTGGAGCAAGGATATGAAAAGAGTAGGGTATACTAGGAATGCTTGGAACAATGTTTACAATGTCAGCATAATTTTTATAGTACTCAGGAAAATAATAGTATACATAAGGGTTTCCTAATACATGACTTATGTATTTATTCATTTATGCACAAATAGTGTTAGCAATTTTTAAAATAAAGAAACTAAATTTGGTATTTAAGCTTAAATTTACAAACTTTTTGATGATTTTGTTTATAGCTGAAATCATTCGGGTGAGTGGGAGGATAAAGAGATGGACCATAGGTAAATATTTATCATTATTGTTGTTGGAGAAACAAAAAGAAGTGGAACGTAATAGGTTCAGAAAATTATTTTCTAACATCTAATTCTTTACATTTTTTAGATAATGAGTGCCTTGTTCGGGAAAATATTTCAGATTTTAACTTTGAGGGTTACGAGGCCATTTAATTTTGAAAAATAGAATCTAACTTTTGTATTTAGTCTTTCCATTGTAAATTCATTTACATTTATGCTTTCATTTGCTTAGTGAATAATCAGAATTTATAATTATAATATTTTCATTTTTATTAGAGGTAAGAACTATTTTATAGAGCTTGATAGGTTTAAAATTAAATTTTCTAACATTTATTTCCCATAAAAACACAAAAACTAATTTATAAGAAGATATTTAAGTATGTAACTTTGAGGGTTGAACAGGCTTTCTGTGACAGATGGGGGCTCCTCCCACTCTTCATTATTGAAGTTTAAATTTGCCTGGAAGTGATCTCACCTTTCATGTTCATTGATCTCTATGGCTTCTATGATCAAATTTTTTCATTTACTTACATCCATTTTTAATGAAACATGGGAAATCTGCTTTCTTTTTTTATATTTTAATTACTAAATTACTCAGAATCATTTTTTGCTTAGCTTAACAAATGATTGATTATAACCCTTTATTATTTATTTAATTTTTAAGTAAGTGATTTAACTTAAATAATATTGTTTGATTGGTTTATAGGGTCAGCTTTCAGAGTTGAAGTTAAGCCAAGTACCGGGAAATGTAGCTCTGAGAAACAGTCTCCTTGACCCTGCAGTGAACCTACTACTTCACAGGCTGAGGCAGGAGCTCATGGAAACCAGGACCAGGCTTGATGACACTCAGAATGAACTCTCTGCTTGGAAGTTTACTCCAGACAGGTAGGTAACTTCACCTCTTATTTTTAATAATGCGAATAATTAATAGAATCTTACAATTTATGTAGTAGTATTTTTAGATCAAATGCTGAGTTTTAAAAATATTGTTATATTTATATATATATATATATATATATATATATATACATATANATATATATATATACATAAATATAACGATATTCTTATAACTCAGCATTTGAATAATCAAGTGGTTGTTAATTTTGTAGACGCCTTCATATTAAAGGCGTCTTCAAAATTTACAACCACTTGATTATTCAGTTGATTATTCATAAATCAGATATCTTACTGATTGGTTTACTTTATAGAGTCCTTGTAACAGTGCCTTGTGAGACAACATAAAAATAGAGACATAAATTAAGTAAGAGTTAACTGTCCTTTGTTTATCATTCTGAGATCAAGTTAAAAATTGTTTCTTAGTTTAATTGAGCATTAATAAAATGAGTTCATAAGCTACTTGGAGATGTCTAGAGATTTAAAAATTTTATCTTATATTTGTTTCACATTTAAAAAAAAGAAAAACATTCTGTCAATTAGTGTTAAAGTGAAAACATAATTATGCTGACATTCAGTTAATTAAGGAAATGCTATTGTTTTTATGGCTCCTTCAAGGCTATTCAGGAAAAACAAAAATATAGAAAATTTAATAATTTAGAGCAATAAAATAAGTTAAAAACCAAAAAGGATTAATATTTGTCTGTTATTAACATAAGACACCATTACTTAATAATAATCTCATAATTTTATGATAACTTATACTGCACCAAATTCTTTAATTGCAAAGATTAATCTAATGAATAAATGTTGTTTGCATGGCTTATTTATTCAGTTTCTTCTAAGTTCTTTATTTTCTTTGTTTCATTTAGTAATACTGGAAAACGGCTCATGGCAAAGTGTCGAATGCTGTATCAAGAAAATGAAGAACTTGGTGCAATGGTGTCAAAAGGAAGATTAGCCAAACTTGAGGGAGATCTAGCTCTTCAAAAAAGTTTCAGTGAAGAAGTTAAAAAATCTCAATCAGGTATCTCTCCTTTCTTTTTCTTTCAAATACTAAACACTAACCATTTTTGAAGACACAAATACTGTCCATTTCACAGATAAAATTATTTTCTACAACCATATTGTTATTTGAAGAGGGCCTGATTGCTTACTTGGCCTTTATAGTCTCTATAGCCTGTAGAAAAATCCATTATGCAGAAGCAGTATAAAATGAATAGATTTTTATTAAAGATAAATAAATGTGAACGACTATATTAATCTATTATGATTAAGCTGAAAAAGACCATGAAGAGAACAGTGAAGGTTTCATAGTTTGGCTCTAGAGTGGTGAAGAGGGAAGCATGGGAAATGCAGTCCTCAAAGATAAATTTTATAAGAATCTTCTTTAATATTCATTTTGTGTAAAAACGTTATTGAATTATAGAAAAAATAAATTTAAAAAAAAGTCATAGTAGGTGTAAAAATACAATAAACCTACCATGATTATAAATTTTTAGTATCAATTTGGATCTTAATACCCCTTCCACACATCTGATTTCAGCCAAATAGAGAAGACAATCCCTTCCTTTAAGTACATCCATGTGTTTCTTTTTTAATATTATAGAAAATAAATTGTAAAAAATTACATTTTTTATGTAATATGTTTTGTACTGCCTTATCTTTTAGAATTTTCTTAATTCTAACCAAAAGGAAGAATTAAGCAATTTTCAATTTGCTCTCCCCTTCTATCCTTTTGAACTCATTTCAGCTATTGATGAACTCATCCAATCATATGTGGAAAGAAATTCCACTGATTTGTTTTCTATATTTCATAAATTGTGAGCAAAATATTCGCCGATCATATTTTAGTTTATTATATCTGTAGGATTATTGAAGAATTAAAAAGATGTTTTTAAAGAAACGTATTGCAATCCAATGCAAATAGCTTGATTTCTTTATGGAAAATCTTATTAAAATTTATGGAATTATGGTTGTAAAAGTGAGTTGAAACTTGAGTGAAATGGTTCAGTTCATTACTAGAGAGTTAATATTTTTCGGAACATAATTTCAGCTCTTCTCTTTTGTATTTTTTCCTCTACCACAATTAAAATATAATAATGCAATCAGCAAAATACCAAATTTATTTTATTTTATATAAAATATTACATGAGCTTAAGTAGGGTTAAAAATCTCTAAAGTATTTAAATGTTACACTAGATAGACATAGGTTGTTTATATCTGCTTGAAACTCACACATTAAAATTAAGAAACGACAAAAAAATAGCAGATAGTGAATTGTCAAAAACACTTAATTACATGAAATATTTACAGCTAGTGTAATATTTTCATAAGTGACTGAGGAATTTTTTCTATACCAATATGTATTATAGAGGTAAATTTGTTAACCATCAAGTTTTATGAGAGGGTTATCAGGAATTTGGTTTTGGTAGTTGAAGAATTAAAAACTAATTTGTAACCCAAAAAGTTTTTATTTTAGGCAATGTTTCGGCCTGAATTTCAGGCCTTCATCAGGGCTGAACATGAAAAAAAACATAAAAAAATAATATAGTAACAAGTCTATATGACATAATCTAACAAAATAAATAAATGAAAATATAAAACTGTATTTAATCGACTATAAAATAAAAAAAAAATCTTGAAAAACTGGTTAATGAAGAAATTGGAGAGAAAAAAAAAAAAAATTTATAATATTCTGAGAGTAACATACCAAATACGGTGAGGGAAAGAGACTCGTGCTCAACAGTGTCTACATCATGACTGATCAGTTTAAAATTTTATTTCAGAATTTTGGAAGGGGACAGGAAACGGATATAGGAGTGGGTTAAGGATAAGAGGGTTTTGGGTTGTGGAAATATCACTTTAGGAAAGGAAAAAAATATATATAAAATAAAATGCTATGAGGTGATCTTATCGTAATTTCTGTTTTAAGATGTGAAAAATATTAATGTATGTGAAAGAAATACAGTTTTGTCTGTTTTATCATTGGTGGGGTTTTTTTCTAAATGTATGTGAATATACTCAGCTAAAAGTCATTTCTAAAGGTTGGGATCAGTCACCAGAATTGTGAAGTCTCTCTCTCTCTCTCCCCAACACCCTATTTGGTATGAAACTCTCAAAATATTATAAATAATTTTTCTTTTCTTTCCAATATGTTCAGTATCATTTTTCATGCATTTTATATAGTCGATTACACACAGTTTTATATTTTCATTTATTCATTCTTTGTCAGATTAGGACATATATACATGTTTCTATATTATTTGTGTTTGGTTTTTTCATATTCAGCTTTGATGAAAGCCTGAAATTCAGGCTGAAACATTTGCTAAAATAAAAACTTTTTGGGTTACAAATTATTTTTTAATTCTTTAATTACCAACTAAAAATTCCTGGTAATCGTCTGTTCACAAAATGCATTATGTGATTTAAATCCATTAATTTGGGTTGTTAGAGTGGTCGAAATAATCCTTATTCCTGTATTTTATTAAGTAATTTATTGTAAATATCTCATACCTTATATTCTCCGTCTTCATTGGTTTCTGTACACCATCTCCCATTGGCGAGCGCTTTCGGACATTGTCCATCTATACGGACCGTGACAGTGAACGTATGTATTCGGCCAGAAGATGGAGAATGTCCGAAAGCGCTCGCCAACGGGAGATGGGGTACAGAAACCAATGAAGACGGAGAATATAAGGTATGAGAGTTCTATATTCATTGGTGGTAGAAATAATAATAACCCTTTAGATTATTGTAAATATGTTGAAGGGTGTTTATAGGGTGTAATAACCTAGAAGTTGATTGCCCTCCATTATGATCTACTACTACTATATATTTTTTAAACTAATTTTTTGTAAGTTCTCAACTTTTTTTGTTTATCTTTTGATACCTCTAAATTAATAATTAGTTTCATAATATTTAATTAATTAATTCCTACTTTTTTCAATTATAGAGTTGGAAGAGCTGCTGCAAGACCTGGATGAGGATGTTGAAGGGATGCAAAGTACCATCTACTTTCTCCAGCAAGAGTTAAAGAAAGCAAAGGAGGCGGCTGCATCACTTGAGCACGAGAACTCGGTCTTGAGGCGGTCAGGAGGAAAAGAAGGAGGCCAGGTAAATGGTCTTCCCCCTACTCATGGCAAATGGAGCCATTCCTCTGAGTCCCTTGACTCCACGGCTGCTGATGACTTGCAAAGGACTAGAGATACAGACTCTGCTAGTGTTGTGAACAACAATGTGGACGGACAGAGGAAACGGACGTCCAGTGAGAATAGTGATGAACATACTGTTATCAAAAGAGTCAAACAGGAAAGCGTTCATTACAGTGACGATGGCGTTGTCACCAATGGTGACAATGGAGGACAATAACCAAAATGTTAAACTAGCCTTTATTGTGATCCTTTCGTTAAATTTTATTTAAATTACCACCAATGACTTGTTTCTCCCATTTTGAACATAATGTAAATAACAAATAGAGCAATTATGTTATATATGATAAACTAATATTATGTGATGTTACTTGTAAATACAGTTACATATTAACCTTAATTAACGTTTCATATAAGGAATCATACTCTAGATATAAGCCTGCCATCTTATTGAGATTGTAAGGATTGGATAAGAGTAGGGATCAAAATATAGAAAGAATTATAATTTTTTATTTTGTTTTATTGTGTACCTTAAATTATTTGTATTTCATGGTATATTTACAAAAGTACCATTTTTTTATATTGAATTTTTTTGTTTATTCATTTTGCATTATAATACTTTTCAATAGAAAAAGAAGATTTTCTACTATATTGGTTTTCATTTTTTTAATAGTATTTTCAATGTGTATGTTGAATTAAGTGACTTAATATCAGAGAAATGTATAAATGAAACTTAAGGAGCTACTACTATGGCTTTTTGTCATCATGTCCCATTCTGAAGTTTTTGTATCATTATTTTAGAGAATATTTATAAACATTAATCATTAGTTTGCGCTGTAGCATTCAGTGCTAGGTTGCCTACTAATTACATATTTAATATATAGAAACATAGAGCATCTAAATTAAAGCATATTTTTTAGCAGGAAGCTAGTTAACTCATTAGCTTATTTAGCTTGTAGTTTTTTTTTTTTGTTTTTTTTTTCCATTGGCGTCCTGTTCATATTCATATGCATTAATTAAATATTAAAATGATAAATTGTATTGCTTTAAATTGGCACTTTGATGGATTAAATTAAATACATATCTTAAGAAAAATTAATCGTAATCTGTTTTATTTTGAAAAACATGAAAATTTACTATTCTAATTTTTAAATTTTTGACAATTATTTCAACTAAATGAATATGAAACATTTTATTCAAGTAATAATAACTGTAATGTTTTTCATGAATATGTTAATGTTTTTAAATATTTTCTAATTGAATAATTTTTACAACCACCTAACTTAAAAAATTATTAAAAAGCCCAATTTATATTGTCTATACATGTAAATCAATCTTTTATTATAATTTACATTCTGTATGTTTTTTCATGTGACAATTTTTTTTGTTTTTAATTATTTCTTATACTTAGGCTTGATTTTATTTTGTGTGCATTGTATACTTACAAGTGTAATGGTTGATATCCAATTAATATGGCTGTGATTTATGCTTGGACACATTGAATTGGGTGGTCAGCCATTTTGATGCAATCAGAGGGACATGTACTGTACCCCCTTTACTAAGCCTCTTCCACACTGAAGCAATCATGAGAAACATACTTTAGGGATTTAAAAAAAGTTTATGTGTGAGTGTGTGTGTTTTATATGTATTATTTGTCAGTCCAATATGCTTCTGTTTCTTCTACTACTTCATAATTTAAATCTATTAATGATCATATTATGTGATGGTATAAACAATTTATTTATATTTAGTTAATTTTTATCTCAAGATTCATAAAATGTGTAGCTAAAGCAGCAACCCTCTGTTTATTATTTGATTTGATTTGAAATAAGATTATTAAGGCTTTAGGAATATTTAATAATTTTCATAAGTTGGTATTAAGTGCTATAAAATAATCACCTACTCATAAAAATAACTTCTATTAGAATTTAATGAAGGCATAAAATACCTTTCTCTATTTATACTTTACGATTACTTTTATAGATAATAGGTGACCTATTTAATTTTTTTGTATAACTGATTATAGTGTAACTAAACTTGTGTTTATGAAGGACATGGGAAAAATTTCAATATCATGATGGGGAATTTTTTTTCTTTCAGTCTCTTTTGAATCACTATTCTTAATTTTTCTTCTGATTGAATTTATATCCTATTTATAGTCAACATTTATTTCTGAATAGTCTTACCAAAGAGCCCTGGCTTTCAAATTTATGCATTAGAATAGCTTATAACAAAATTATGTTAGAGTAATGAATTTTGATTTATAAATAATTAAATTCAATTATACATAACAACTTTTTTTTTAAATACAAGAAAGTGATAACTTTGCAAATAAATAAATAAAGACCTTAGAATATCAAAATGTTACAATTTATTTTTGTAAAAATTAAAAATTTCTGACAATTTGTGTAGGACTCTAGTCTGTGCCATTTTATATATGCATCTAATCTCTTATTTTATATGTGCATTCTTATTTTAGTACTTGCTACTATAAATATCCAGTGTTTCACAGATTTTCAATATACCTCTTGATTTGTATAAATTATTTCAGAATTGAGTGATTAATATTATAAATTAATATTTTTTTTACAAGTCCCACTTCTTTTGAAACCAGAAAGCTGACCCATTGACACGACTTCTATCAAACTAATAATTATGTATTGAGTTATATGTTAAAGTGCATATATCTATTAGTGAAGCAAATAGGGATCTCAGCTTATTAAAAATTTTAAAAATAGCCGTTTTGCTATCAATAAAACATTGATTGTTCAATAAACTTGAAAAATCCTTTATCTTTATATGATTATTCATAGGCATGGGGTTGTTGTGGAGGTTTTAACTATTATTTTGAATTTTTAGAAATTTATAGTTTTGATATGGCTGTTGCATACTATTTTTTACTTGTACATTTTTGCCTGTCTATTGCAATTTACATTCTATTATTTATCAATTGCAAAAAATAATTAATTTTTTTATCAAGTGAAGGAAAAACCAACTGTCACTCTGAAAGTTTTGGAGCAAAAAAATGTAATTCAAAATCTTATGCATGTATTTTTCAAATATAGCTGTTAATATAATAGCTGTCGAGTCCAAAGGTCTAAGTATAGCAAATCAACAAACAAAATCAGAATGATATAGAAATGATTTTCTTAAGCAGATTTACATTACAAAAATTTGTGGATGATCATTAATCTTTGGGTATAGAATTTTTTTTATATAAAAAGAGCCCTATGATCTATTCACCTTATTCTGTATTCAAGTAATAAATGAAAATATTCTAGACCATATTATATTAATTTCATTTTAACCTAGAGGCATATTAACATCTTACCAGAATAAAGCTTCATGATTGCCATTTCAGCTCCAAAAAGATCTATCACCATTTATACTACTAAAGATTTCTTCAAATCATAATTTTTTACATTATAATGATTTATAAAATTCTAATGAATAATCCGAATGCGATAAGGAATTTAGAAAAAGTAAAACTTATCTAAGCTGAGAAAATAGATTTTTAAAAATCTAACTTATCTATTATGAGAAAATAGATATTTAATTGATAAAAATTGTTTTCTCTGCCTGGAAATAGTCTCCTAAAAGGCTATAGTTGGCTACGTATAATTTACTTAAACATTTGCTAATATTCAGCTTTCACTTACATCTACAAATGTATTTAACTTTGAATATTTTATACATTGAAAGTTATTTTTTAAATTATATACTAATTGTATTTATGAACTGAGATACTTATGATTTGTGCTCCCTTGATATGTATGAATGTACTTATGAGTTTATGTTTGTTCTCCTGAAGGACTCAAAACATCATGTTTTCAGTAGTATCTGGCTAATTCCATCATGACTAATTGATATTAGTCATGATGGAATAATAGTCATTGAACTGATGTTCAGTTTTGCCAATTTAACTAAATTGTTTCTCATTATTTATCAAGTGTGGTTTAGGCTTTTTAAAATTATAATTAGATTATCTAATGAAGTAATATATTTATTAATATTTTAATTATTTTAATGCCCTTAAAGGACAACTTTTTTTCCATAAAGAAAAAAAAATAATATGAAAAAATAAATAGAACAGAAAAGTATAACTGAATTGTTTCTTTCTTTTATAATTTCCTTTCTTAATATGTGAAACATCAATTGAACAAGAGAACTTATGAAATAAACATTTCTTGTAGCAAGTTACACTTTGTAAATAAGAAATATATTTTGCTTACAAATATTTTGCACTTTTATTTTGTGTCTATTTTAGTTATATATTGTTGAATTCGTGACCCTTTTGAAGGTATATTTTCTCCTGTTAATAATATTTGGTTAAATGGAATTCCATGTTCATTTGAATTGGTTATCTTAATAACAAAACTAGCATTCAGTACTTATTATTTGGAGGAGAATTATACTACTGAAATATAATGAATTTGAGGAATTATATTTAGTTTACTTTTCCTCATTTCCTGTTATTCGTAAACAGTACTACTAGAACACATCTCATACATCTGTCCCGGGGCTTAAAAAAAAATTATTTGTTGTATTGGGACATGAAAAAAAAAGAAATTTTATAAAGATATCTAATATAAAATGCAACAAGTGAATTTTAATTCAAGCTTTTAAAATGGGATGTTATTGGGCAGAAAGATTTTAGTTTTTTCATTAGTAAAATAATAAGTTGAGGCCTTAAAAAGTTTTCCAGAAGTTTATTCTAATTTTTAAGAAGAAAATACTGAAAATAACTAAATAATTGAGATTTACACATTCTAGTAGATCTGAGAAACAAAATTTATTTAAAATTAAATTAATTTATTGAATGATTTTCATTATAAATCACTATATATTTTCAATAGAATTTTAAATTAAAAGTGAATATTTTATTCTTTTGCTTTGAAATTTTAATCTCACTCATCTTATTTTTCATTCACTATTGTTTATTGAAAATAAATGTTCATAGCAATATTTATTTATATTTTTGACTATTCACTATCTGGTGTTTTATGAAAATTTAATCTATTTTTTTTTAAAACTATTTGCCAGAAGGCCTATTTATTTAAAATAACAAATTGATAGCAAGTTGCTATGTAGTCAGGGAAGGATGGTTGTTATAGTTACTAATAAATATTATGTTTTAACAGTATAAACTGAAGCATGGTTCTATATACTTCTGTTTAATTTAAATTGTATTCTCTATCAGGGAGTTAATATAACTTGATTCATTAGGCTTTTGAAGATGTCTGAGAGTATACTGACCACAGCAGAAATAGAACATATTATTTCTAATTTCAAACCTTGTTTTCTTTATGACATTGGCTCTGTAGGTTGGTTCAAAAGGACTGACAAATTATGCAAGTTATACCAAGTGGCTGTTCTTGAAGTGAGAATTGAGGGCCCAGAGAGAATCAAGTCTATTCTTTCTGTTGAAAACAAAATAGCTGACTTTACGAAAGACATGATTGTGATTGCCTTGTGGAAAGAGAAAGTTCTTCCAATAATTTTGGGTTACTCTCCCAAGCCAGAGCAATCTTTTCCTATTTATATGATACTTTATCATGAAGTTATGTTAGTAGGTTTAATTGAAGCAATTTTGTTCCACGGTGAAATGTTTTGGGACCTTGGAGACATGTGTATTGACTTGATTGACTTTGCCATAGATAAGTTAATTAGTATTAGTTATAAAAATTTCACCTGTGATGATATACCTATTGAAGATTGTGATGCTTTACAAGAAATAAACATACAAAAAGGGAAGATGAATTTAACAATCAGTGCTTCTTGTATTACAATTTTGAGATATATAGCTGAGAATTTTGACAAATTGTCACTGAGTGTAGCTTCTAGATTATACACTAACTATGATACTCCTCTAATTGTTGCAAGCCTTCTCAATAATGAAGTGTGGTCAAGAAAGAAAGAAGGTAAGACTTTCAAATTTGAAAACAATAAATGGCGAGAATGGCAGGTAGATGATCCTATTCTTAGTCATTTAGAATGTCAAACCTGGCTTCTTTTAAGACAGGTGTTATTAAATTCCACATGTGACACAGTTTATGGTTACTCTGATCACCGAAAAGAACATCTTTCAAAGTTAAACCGTCTTCTTTATGATGGTGTTGTGGATCAACTTAGTCCCTTGGCAGACCTTAAAATCTGGCTTCATCGGCTAAGCATTAATGCACACCAAAAAAATTCAAATAATGGTTCCTCAAATCCACTAATTATGGAGATATTTGAAAGTTATCGAGATAAATTATTGATTGAATATGATGGTAAATGGGAAGAGCTAGCTTCGGATAAGGCAAAGCTACTCTTATATCCAAGATCAGATGAATTAAAGAAATTAGCTAGTTATCTTAGTTCAAGTTTTGATGGGATGGTGCTACTTGATGAAAATATACATTCTTGTAATTTCTGCTTTGCCAAGGCTTTGAAGCGTTGTTCCAAATGCCAGAAAGCATGGTACTGTTCAAGGAAATGCCAGGTTGAACACTGGAAGATGCACAAAACGGTATGTGTATTATGAAAATGTAATGTAATAATGTAAGTTATTAATTTGGAAGAAAACTATTCATTATCTGTATGTTTATTTATAGTAAGAAAAGACAACTTAATTATCTATATGTTTACTTAATTTGTTGTTAATTAGCCATTTAGATGTCCTTTAAGACTGCTGAATTATTTCTATGAAATATAATTGTGTCCCCAAAATTTTTGAATTATTTGTGCAGTATGTATAAATAAATATTGGTAAAAACTAAAATTTTTTCTTAGTGTAAAGTTAAACACATACTAGCCTTTCACATATGGAATAATCTATGTTTAGATGATGCAGTTGTTTCAAAAAAACAAAAGATTCTACCAACAAATCGTTTCTAAGAATACCAGTCCCAATTATCAGGGCTCATGTAGTTGAGAATTGGTGGCTTAAAGAATAACCTTCTGAGAGTTCTCAAGAGCCACCAAGGACAGTTTCTCTTACTCCTCAGGAATCAGAGCACTTTTGATGGACCCTTTAACCTTGAAAGTTCTTAATTAATGAATTTAATTAGCACACCATTCTATCACTGTCCCTAATACTGAGGATTAAGATATAGGCTACTTTCGCTTGCTGAGTATGATTAGTTTGCCTTTTGTTAAATTTTATTCTGAAGAGTGTAGTCAAACCTTTGTTTTTTTTACAAATTAAAAAAAAAAGTTGAGGAATATATTTTGTGTTCGGTAAATATTATTTTACCGTGATTTGAATTAAGANGTAAAATATAGGCGCTGATAACCTTAATAGTAGAGCACCTTAAAACTACAAACAATTAATCAATATCTGACATCATTAAACCAATCATAAAAATAGAAGAGAAAAGCCTAAATTTTCAATTTTGGTCCTTCATCTGAAAAAGTGAGAACGCCGGAGTACAAAAATGAATGGATAAATAAAACAGACGCACACAAATAAGCACGCGCCACATATACATGGGCAGTTATCACCAAAAGAAATGGCCAAACTTCGGGAACAGATAAAGATTTCATAAAAGTAGAAAAAATACGTTTGGTATATGCCACGTGAAAAAAAGAAAAAAATGAAAAATAACCAATTCTGGTAAATGAATCCTCTTAGAATAAAAGTCACTTGCTTTTATTTGTATTTGTGGAGTCTGATTTTTATTGAATAATAACAATAAGAATACATTTTATGGAAATACAGTATTAGAAATATAGTCCTTGTGGATACAATAGGTTTTTTTATTGAATTTTAAATTAGTTCATTTTAGAATAAAAAAATTGTATGCCTCGTATTTCTGAAATATTAAGTCTTTCAAAGTTATTCTAAAATAATGAAGCTGTGAGGGTGTTATTATGAAAAATTTATTAGAAAAATATTTCAATTTTTAATAATTTTACATTGAGACTTTAAAAATAGTTTTTCTTCTTGTTTATAGTATTGAAATTAGTTTAGTCAAAAGAAAATTAACACGCTTTCATCTGATAATATTGTAAGATTTTAAATTACTAGGGGAATTTAATATTATCTGGTGGATTATCAAGTAATCAAAATTTGTATTTATAGCAATGTGCGCTTCATCGAGAAAAGTAGTGTGAGAAATTATTTCCTACACAATCATCTTTTCATGGACTAATTTGAAAAGTTATGGAGCAATTATTAACCGTCAAAATGAGACGACATATTATCTGTGCGAGAGAGTAAATTTGAACTGTCCAGGAATAAGGGCGCGTATAGTAAAAAGGGTTTGACTTCCGTATCTGACGTCACGAATCTCTATCTCTCTAGGAGCATGGTAGATCTAAAGCTCTGTCCTCTTTGGAGGGTTCGTGAACGACAAGCAGGGACGAGCCTCACTCCGGCTGATGATGTCTTTGTTTACATCCCTTAAATAGGGGAGGGTCACATGTCGGTCACTAATAAATTGGGTTTCCAACATTTGTGTGGCTCTGGCTGGGAGTAAGCAATTTCCTCCTCCACACCAAAGCATCCTGGGGGAGACGGTTTCACTTAATATTTGTTTAGCCCAGTATATATATATATATATATATAAATATACACACACACACATAAATGTTAATGTAGCATTTTTTGCTTCCGGGTTAAAAAAGTGGGGAGTATGATTAAAATTCATAATTGAATGCTTAAATATGGATTTTTATGAGTTCTTGTTCGTAAGCCTTTCTCTTCGTACAGGTTTCAGAGCCATATGGCAAAGGTGGGCGGATAAACGCCATGTAGTGGCGGATCTTAGTACTTCGAGGGAGCATTCCTCGTTGTCTCTTCGTAGCGAAGTCGTCTGTCGGCCACTTTGTCGTTCTGGGTCACCAGTGAGCCAGAATTCTTCTACCGCACCTAGGCATTCTGCCCATTTGTAAATACTTCTTATTTGCCTGTTTACTGCGAATATATCCTACAAATGTTTTTATAGCTCTGATGTCAATGGAGATATTGAAGATTTCTAATTTTTTTATCTCTCTAAGCTAATCTCTCTCTCTCTCTCGACCAAAGTGTGACACCGAGCACACACTTAACCCCAGACCAGACTGCCCCAGCTCCCAAAGATGTGAGCCTCCCAAGGCAGATCTGGGACCTGGGCTTGGTGACATAAGCCCTTGACTTCTCTCATCTTCCAAGATCTCCAAGTAAAGTAGAACCCACTTTTATTTACAAAATACCAACATAAATGAAGGGTTACTTGAAATGAAAGTACCAATAAAAAACATTTTTCATAGTGATGAAAATAATATGTATATTTTTAATTTTGTCTGGTAATTTTACTACTTGTCCAATGAAGCTCCATTAGGATTTTGACTATTCATCTTCTGTTGAGTCAATTAAGGTGACCAATCACTGACACCCACCTATGTAAGATAGTGCTAGTGTTAAAGACAATCTTCACTCCTCAACCTTTCCCTACCCACACTGCCAAATTCCTATCAGTAGCATGCGATCTCATTTATTTCTCTCTTATTCTATAAATAAATTGATTGAGAAAAAAAATATATATATATATGTGTGTGTGCATGTGTATATATATATACTGTACTTATTTTCAAACTTCTGATAGGCCTTGCATAATTTTTTCAAAATTTCTAATTTCCATCTTATGAGTAAACTATGGTTTTTTTTTTCATTTTTGGTGTGCTACACTTTTTTTGATTTTTGGCATTTTTTATACATTATTTTTGTTAAATTGTTTATAATATTTGTCTGGGCACTAAATCCATTTTAAAATTGCATTGTTTTTAATATTTATTAGGGTAATAAATTAAATTTAAAATTTCATTCAATGTGTAACTTTTGGTCCAACATACATGTTAAAGTTTCAGCTGATTTCTCTTAATAAAATGAAACTAATCACATCCATGAATTAACTTTTGAAAAATTTCTTTGATTCTTCAACCACAGAATGGGAGAGGCAAGGAGAAAAAAAAATTATCCTTTCAGAATTTTATTTCACCTATAAATTAAAAATTAATATTTATTAATTTATTGCATTTTATAGTAATGCAATTTTGTCGGTTTATGCCACAATGTCACTAGGTATCCAATATGGATAAAGTCACATTTGAAATTAAAAAAACAATTTTTTTTGTTAGAAAACAATTAACAAAAAATATTAAAAATAGACAGAACTTATATCAATCCCCGCCTTAAAATACAAAGCTTAAAGGCATTTGGGAGGGTAGTAATGTAATGTATGAGAACAATTTTTCTTTAGGAAAACCAAATAATTGATAAACTTTTAATATTCCTGTATATTTAATTTTTCCTGTTTTTTTCATTTTCCATAATAAATATGTTTTCTTTTATTTTTATTGTGTTGTTTTCACTGCCTAATATTTGACAAAGCTGAAAATCAGGTTCATGAGAGAGAGCCAGTGAATATAACCTTGTTTAATGCTGTTTGGTTCTTATTATTTTGTAATCACTATTTTAAAGTGAAATTATGTGTTGTTTTAATATTTTTCTCTAGTTTCGTGAACTATCGCCAAGTTCGGTTTACATGAACAATTTATTTTAGAAATTGAGTTGGTCTTTTCCGTTTTATCTTTTGTCCTGCTATTTATTTATCTTCTCTTTTATTTTATTTATTTATTAATGCTATTTCTCTGTACTATTATTTAGATCGTTATTTTGATAATGTGATATTTGATTTATTATTTATTTAACCTTTCTACCATTTAAGGTCATGGAGAAAGAGATTATAACAACATGGTGCCCCTGATTTGTTTTTGTTGGCTCACTTTCAGAACTATCAATTTAAATAAAAGGTTGCTAATTATTCAATTTATAATATAATTTAAATAACATTTTTTAATATTAAACAATAAAAATTGTAGAAAATGAAATAAAACTATTAGAACATTGTGAATTTGAATACCATCTCTTTGAAATACAAATAAATAGTATTCAAATTCACAATGTTCTTATAGTTTTATTAGTTTATATGATAGAAAAATAAGATTAAAAATGTTGATTTCGAGACTTTCAAAAAAGAATATTAATCCAATGTTCATAGGTTTATCCATCTTGAAGTTATAGCTATTTTAAGAATTTAACTCTTAATTTAGCCATTTTGGTGACATTTGATCAATGTACCCTTATTTCATTATGTGCCTTATAAGAAAAGGCACAATTTATATTTAAAATTTCATGAAAATCAGTCATCACTTTCCAGTTTACTATTTATGTAATTGCACTAAGTAGGTTTATTATGAAACACATTAAATAGCAAACACATGGATTTTTATGTATTCTAGGACAACCACTAAAGATTAAAACGAGATCTTAAGTGGTCAATAAGCTATTTTTTATCCAAAAGTAAGGCCATAATCCACATGCTAATTAACAATCTATCACTACTCCCCTTATATTTACTACTTTACAATGATAAGTCCTAATTTCAGAAGCACTATAAATTATCACCTCAATCTATTTATCTGCAAACTGTCACAATGTAGTTGTCTCTGTCAGAATTTGTATATCACTGGATGTCTCGGAGCTAGTGGAAACTTAGGACTGACTCTTCTCAGAGTGCCTATCATATTAGTTGTAAATGAAACTTTAAATTGAAAGGACAAGGAGGGATAGGGAAATATGGGATTTACTAAAATAGTCTTAAAGATCTTTTCTCAATTTGACTCTCTGCTGAAGGGTGTTTAAGTAGGACCAAATGCGCTGAACATATTTATGGACCTGCAGTACTCTAGACAAGGGATGTGATGGAAGATTATCAAGAAGCTCTCTGAGTGATTAAGCAATGAGAAGTAAGCCACTCACTAGCAGAAATACATAGTTTTTAAATGCAAAATGAATGACTAAGTCGTGTAGACCAACATAAATGAAGGGTTACTTGAAATGAAAGTACCAATAAAAAACATTTTTCATAGTGATGAAAATAATATGAAGTTCACTGTAATACAACTCAACAAGAATTTATTTTATAATATAATATTTATTTTAGGAGTTTCTTTTCAAAACTGAAGAATTAGAAGTGGGGTACCTTTAGCATGATATATTTTTAATTTTTCGAATTAGAAACCGCAATGAAATTTCTTCATGAGATTTAGCAGCCGTTTTTAAATGTATATCATTTATATGGTGAGTCCATATCATTTCATATCTAGTTCAGAGTAATGAAACTCAACCTAGATTATTGACGAAATTTCAAAGAGAATATGTTTTACTTAAACCGTAAAGCTTAATTTTACGGCCAGAAGCCGCAATTAATAGTTTTCCCAATGAAATTTGGCATATTGTTTTTAAATGTAAACTGTAAGGCTGAGGTAGTTATTGCAAAAAATCAATGAGTTGAAGTGGAAATTTATCTAAAATATCAAATGTAAAAATAAACTTTTTTTTCTGCAGCGGTCATTTAAGTAGTTACCAGATTTGTTTATTGAAAAAAGATATATTCTATTACTGTGGGGGATTATATGTCATAAAAGTTCTAATCCTAACTGAGAAATTGCTTAGTTTACTCAGCTCCAGCATGATGTATTTGCGGACGCCGCCGTTTTTTAAAGGTCCATTCAAATTGAAAATTCTCGACTGCAATCCCGGTTTCAGCCCAGATTAGGAATCATGAATCTTCGGGGCATGTGTTCCAGGAGGTGGGGAGGATCAAGATATACCTCCCGACAAAAGGTCCGTGAGAACTTTCGTAATGCAAATCCGATATAT
>KZ807905.1:211875-222954 GCA_000696205.2 Oncopeltus fasciatus | reverse complement strand
ATAATAATAATAATAATAATAATAATAATAATAATAAAAGCATAAGTTATAATATATATTCTAATACATATGCTTCTCATAAGTAGGACTAGTAAAGATTAGTACAACAGTAAAAATTTTTCCAAAGTTCTGTCATGGTAATAATGCGAATAATTTGATTTCCCCGAGAGAAATTTGCCAAAATAATGACAAAGAGAGAAAATGGATGCCTTTCTTTTTTCCTTGAGAAAAGCCTCGTGTAGGAGGCTGTGGACGAGAAGTTTATGGATACAATTCCTTATGTGATATCTTTACTTTCTGACCCTTGTCACCATAAAGTGGGTCTCCTGAATAAACCTCTTCCCCCACACTTTCCCCCGAATATGACTTCAGAGGCTCCGGCTTGAGGAATTGGCCTTTTTCAGGGAACCACCCTCGCCCTCTGTCACGAGGACCAATAAAATTTTCATATCTCCGGGACAGTTAGAATATATTTGCAGGGTCTCTACCTCGGCTCGGGTATATTTCTCTACAACCTTGTATTTTATTTATCTGAGAACATATCAACCTTCTCTCCAAAAACAGATGGCTTTATTTATTTTCCGTCTTGTGGTTTTCTTTTTAGTAGCTTCTCTCTCTCTCTCTCTTTCTCTTCCTCTTTCTCTCTTGTGAAAATTGTTAGGTGGAATTTATTTAAAATGTAATCTTGTTCTTCTATTTTTAAAACATAGATAGAATTCAATTGCCTCGGCCCTTCTTTACACACATTTCCAGTAAAAAAAATTATGTCGACGCGATGTAAAAAAAAAAAAATTTTTTTTAAATCTTCAACGATTCTATCTAGGGTATACTTAAAATACAGGGCGCATCGCAAGTATATGATAATATTGAAAACGGTGAAACCAGGCCAAAATTGTTGATAAATGTCAGAAACGTTACATTTCTATTTAGGCTCGTTCCAGATGTACTCCTCAGACTCCAGATGTGCTCGGTTGGACTGCTAGGACTGTCGATGTCCCAGACGCTTGGTGGACATTGTCGCTCTGGATAGACAATCCAGCCTAATGCATCCCCCGTCAGGATGTCAGATATTTCAGCCCTTGAAATAGCCAAACTAGTTTTTATTGAAGAGGCAGTCCTCTGGTGTCTTTGCCTGGTCTTCCTGGCTCTTTGGGTTTCCCTCTCGTTCTCAGCTATCCTGTGGAAGCCACTGACCGCTTCTTTAAAACATCTCCCTGGCGTCAATGATAAAAGTTTGACAAGCCATGAAAAAAAAAAAAAAAAATAGAGAACACTGTTCAAACAGTTGATGTTTCCAACTGTTACAAGGTAACCAAAATGTCTTAATGAATATATAAAAATAATAATTGATAAGTATTATAATAATATGAACAAAATGTTTGAAATATTGCTACTAATTTATTATAATGAATGTTATAATATATAATATAAAACTTATTTTAATCAATTTCATAAAGTCTGGTATATTACTTTGTATAATTTTTAATTTGTTTGTTTCACTGGTAGAAATCCGATTTGACATTTTCAACTCTCTGCCGGTTCGTGTTTCTTTTTCACTCTTAATCTCTTTCTGTTTTAATCTCACCGTCCCCAATCCCAAAGGTATTGCTAAATTCATGGAATTCCCTTAGCAGTCGCCAGCTCCGGCGGACTTAACTCTACCGCCCTGGATTCCGAAAGGGGAGCCCCCCCTCCCTCCCGGAATCACTATCAGGGGCGATAACTGCTCGAGCCATTCAAGGCAAATGAATACCTGATAAAGGCTTGCCTGTATTTATACAGCAGAAGGATTGGGTGCTCTCTTTCATCTCGGCCGAGTTAAGAGTGACTGCCGCATTTATATTTATTTTATCGGGCAGAAGTTAATGATTCCTCCTCCTAACTCTAAGCATTCAAAGTAAACTCTGTTATTTTCAGTCCGGATATTTATTTATACTAAAGTCGAGCTTTTATGCCTAATTTTGTAGCTGAATCATAACAGGCTTCATTGAAAGAGTGGGGTCCCTGTATAGGTTGTTCATGAGTAAAAAAAATAGGAATAAAAATAACGATCACGCAAAAAAAAAAAAAAAAAAAACCGCAGTCCAAAATATTCAGAATAATTGCTAACGCTCCATATTATTTGTCCAACTCTACAACTTTAATATTCCTTTCCTCCAAGATCCGATCTCCACCCGCTTCAAGCTCATCCATAGTAAACTCCAATTTCATTCTAATCCACATGCCCAATCCCTATCGTCGGACTCCAATCCTTACAACCCTCCCCGGTGACTTAAACTGTGATGGTCTCGCAACCTCCTGGGCCTTAATGCCTAAACCAATTAGTAGTGGTTAAGACGGGCCCCTTCTCTCTGCACAGTGATGTTCACTTATTTATTTTATTGTTGAGTTTTTTATTTTATTTATTTATTTTACTAAGCCTGCCTTTCAACGACTTAGGCTCATGGAGGGACATTTACAGTTAGCTACCNAAATAATTTATTTATTTTTTCTATTGTATTTTCCCTATGTCATCAAATTATAAGATATTAAGAACAGAATGTAATAAATAAAGATTTATTAATCATAAAAAAAAAAAATACTTCCAGAATAGTTCACAGGATGTTAGTTAACAACTGTTATCATAATTGTGAAAATAGTCGGAATATGGTCAATGATTCAATAAATAAAAAAATTACTTATATTTTCTTTTACTCTGCCCAACATTTCGAATTAAACTTCAGGTTTTGTTTAGAACATGATGATAATGAAGGAAGATAATCATGGCTAAAATTCAATAGACTCCTCCAAATTTATTTTAATTATATATTTATATATTTTTTTTCAGCTTTGAAATTAAAATGTCACTTTTTTTTTTTTAAATTCAGATAGCCGTATTTTTGTTTTTGTTCTGAATTTGGTTGAATTATTTTCAAAGCATCATTAAGGGAAATAAATCCAATTATCTACGAAGATAAAGAAAATTTTCCTTTAACTTTGATTTGTTGAGGTTTTTATTGAGCGATCGAATGTGACTATAAGAAAAATTTCAAATAGGACTATTGATATGAGCACAAGAGGGTGAAATGTAACCACAGACTCTCTTCTATATAAAGGGGTGCTGCTAGAGGAGGGTGGGACGAGGGTGTCCTGGGCGACTGGGGGCAAAGTCTTTGGAGTCCCGGGAGTGTTGCGTACGCTCTGTCGGGATCTCCGGAAGACAGGACTGGAGTGTTTGTGCGGAAGTAAAGTGACCTTAGATTCTGTCCAAAAGTCTTCCCCTTCTCCGACTCTCTCGCTGGGGCACTCTTCCTTTAGGCCCACACGCAAATAACAACAAACCGACACAATAACAACAAACATTTTATTGCCCTTAATAAACTAAGGGATACTAAAAAAACAAAAAAACAAACAACATATTAACAATTTTTAGTGATAGGGAACAGAATAAAAAATCTAACTGTCCCTGCCAGGACCTGGATCTCCTGCTATTCGGGTCGGTGTGTTTTCCATTTACGCTAACGAGACAAGTCTAATAAGTTATTAAATTCCCCGCACTAGTGTCAAGAGTCTAACCTGGCTGGGACAATTGGATTTTTTATTCTGTTCCCTTGCACTAAAAATTGTTAAATTCACGTGGGATTAAATACAACAAAAAAAATATTAAAAAAAAAAACAACTTATTCATAACTCAAATAACAACAAAGATATTAAGTTTATATATTTTGGTCTTCTTCAAAATCCACTACTTTCCCTCACCTTATTTTAACCAATAATGAATTCTTCCAAACTTTTATAATGAAAAGCCTAATTTGTTTTCTATTTTAAAGAGAAGAAATGGCTCCCAACTCTCGAATTACAAACTTAAAGTTATTTTTTGCAAGCATTTTTTATTAAACGTTATGCAATATAATGTTTAAAAAAAGTATATTTTACACCTCAGTTGCCCAAAACATTTTTCCTGAACTCTAACAATAACGAAGGCATTGAGATTTGTAATTTTTGTCTTTCTAAAAACTCTCTCTCGACTAATTTATCCATTAATGAATCCATTTAACAGAGCGCAAAAAAGAAGCTTAAATACCCTGATTAGTTTCATTATTTTGAATATTGCGAAAGGTAGAACACGTACAGACAAATATATATATANATATTCTTTTAGGGATCCTAAGTAATCCTCTGATGTTTCATGAGAATTATAGATACGGTGTTTCTTTATATATATATATTATTTAAACAGGCTATATGTTTAATTTAGTTTAATCAAACGTAGAATTATGGTATTTCGTAAGTCGTGTCATGAGGACAACAATAATAGCTTAATTTCCTGAGAGTATTTGCTAAGATTCCAATGGGTTCTTCATGATAAATGCCTCAAAAGTTAAATGACTTTGTATTTTGCCGAAATGATATGAAAATCTCTGAGTCTCCCTATATTCCTACCCTTTCAGTACGTCTATAGATCCTCCTCTGGCTCTCTTCCTTTATCTCTCTTCTTTCCCGGGAACTTTTCTCTTATCTACCCTCTCGTTATGCGAACAATTTCTTGTAAATCCTATCCAGAAGTTTGTCCGTTCGGGAGATGACTTTTAGATAAAAAGACTTTTCTAAGTGGATGTTCTCTTAAGAGAGTGAATCGAGCTAAATTTTATTGATGGTCCCCCCCTTACTCTTTTTTTTTTTTTTTAATTTCTTTATTTATATATGGTACATCTCACTTCTTCCAAAAATTTTAAGACATTATTTATTAAATTAAATAGTATTACTTAAATTAAATTTTTGGGAGTATTCATTACAAAGTAGAATAATTGAAAAACTTTCAAATCACAAATTATTCATTTCACATGTTCTGTAGCGAAGACTATTTTACTAGGAAGAAATAAGGAAAACTGATTATTCGTGGCATGATTATTTATTCAACGGCTTGCCTTACGGAATGCTTTCAAGACCTTTCTTTTTTTTATTTTTAGAGTCAAATTCAGTTCACCTCGAAGTGGGAGTGAACCTGAATTTGCTCCTGTGGCTTTGAGAATGGGACCATTGACCATGAAAGTCCTGAACAGTTGTAAAAGTAATCAAAAATTATTCCTTAATTGCGTCATTCCTTATTGCTTCCTATTAAACCATAAGTTATTGCATAACTTCCTTACTTAATATTCCTTATTACATATGCATAAGTTTTAACCATATTTGAGTAATATGGCTCACCCCAGGAGAGTAAATTTAGATAAGCTTTAGGGATTCTTAAAATGCAACTGCTCGCTATTAGAGCCATGTCAAGTTTAAATGTCAAGACATCGTGCAGAGGTCGTTTTAAATAAATGAGACTATGACCGCTGTATCTCATATCAATGCCGTATGATTAAATACATTAAAAAGAATAATATCAAATACACAAAAAAAACGAGGATACCCACTCTTGTTCGATTAGTCAATGAACATTTGAGTTTGTTGGGGAGTTTTGTAGAATTCTTAGCCTGAAAAACTCCAATCTCATGACATTAAGAATATCCGAATGTAATTAAAAATAGGCAAATTCAAAATTAACTTTTTGAAATTGACATATGCTCTCATTTAATTACAATTAAAATTGTATTATGTACTTTTGAAATAAGTGTTTCTGTTGGTTATTGTGATATTACGTTACATAAATGTGTGATATTTGTATTGTATATTCTTTACAAATACCGTTGTGTATTTTAATTTTATATTAACATGTATGCGATGAATCGTTATTATGTAAGTGGGTTCTATGAAGATTTCCCATTGTTCACTAAGGATGCATCTAAGTAAGAGTATATAAGAAAATTTGATTTACAATTCGCAGACAAGAGTAGACAGGATATGATCACTAAAGTTTTTGAAGATTGGTCAAGAAGATAGAGTAGGGATAGCCCTTTTAAAATAATATTTTACAAGGAGAAATATGGAAGAACTATAAAACATATGTATTGAAATTAGAAGAAGACTTCGGTCTTCTACATTTTATTTTATTGTGATGAATAGCTGATGCATAAAAAAAAAGAAAGAAATGTAATGCATAAAATGTCAAATTATTAATCACGTATGTTCTTTATTTATATTTGGAACATAATAGATGAAAAGTATATTAAAGAGTTAATTAGTTAACTAAAGACAGAAGTATTTTTGAAAATAATATACATGATTCGGCATATAATTCTGAATCATAGAGAATAATATTTGTGCATGTGTTTGTGTGTGAGAAAACGACAGTGTACCAACAGATACAATTAGGTATTGATTTACAAAAAGCACTTTACGTTAAATAAATAATATTATTCGGATGCACACTGCATCCCGTTTACTCTGACTTTCGAAGAGAAACACTAAAATGTGTTTAATCCTGTTTAGGTTTTGTTGAAATGGAAAGTTCACAATTAATTACGGCTAAATATCCAATCTGATTTGTGCTCTTTATCTCAATCTAAAAGATAAATTGAATTAAGTCCAATGAACGCTCGATTAAGTCGTTCTTGCTAAAATACAAAGTGATCAGGCTACTGTGATAAAAAATGTTTATTATTATTTTTATGTTATCATAATTTATAATATAAAAATAATAATTATCATTAAATAAACAGAATACTTCAAATTATTATGAATAATAAAAAAAAATCATAATCAAAACAAAATGAATGTTAAAAGTTTATCACGTAAGAACTGTGAACTCGATCAGCTTTTTTATGATTAATTTAAAAAAAATATGAGTGATTTATCAGTTTATCTATAAAAAAAGAATAATTAAAAACAGGGTATATGTAAAATCGCTAAGACTGAAACTAGTCTAACCAGAGGTGTTTAAACATAAAATTACATTTTTAATTATATACCTTAATATTAGTCATATCATTGTGAAAGAACTTGAAAATAATTTAACACATTTTTATAATTTTAATGTTTCAAAAATATTCGTTCTAACATTAACAATAAATAAAANTAAATAATCTGGCTGTCCTTGTGGTGCAACGGTCAGCATACCAGGCCCGGATAGCAGGAGATCCAGGTTCGATTCCTGGCGAGGACAGATAGATTTTTTTTTGTTCTGTTCCCTCTCATGAATTATTTATAATTTACGTGGGATAAAAAACCACAACCAAAATAAAATATTTGATAATAAAAATAATTCACTTTAATAAACATTGAATCTCAGACTTAAGAAAAGAAAATAATAACTTAAATGGAGTTCAATTTGATATATAATGATTATTATTGATGAATATTCACTGCTGTAAGCTAAAATATTAATAAAAAAGATTGATGAAACAAATTCTTTACGATTTTTTTTTTCTTGCTGAAACGTAAACACTATATACTCGGCAAGGTAATTCTAGGTTATCTCAGTGATGCTGGTAAATTAATTAATGCTTAATTAAATTTTTTAAAAAAACTTGCAACGCAATTGAGGGTTGTAATAGATGGGCGTAACCTTCCTGTCAAGAATGAGGTACTAACCTCTATTAAATGGCTACATATTAGTATGAAATCGGAAGGGTAATTGGAAAGTGAGGTTGGACCAAGTTTGAAATTATAATCCTAATATGTTTGTTATTAATTCAATTTCAATTTTAAAACATTTAATCATTTTTAACAACAGTGACAATATGTTTTTCATTTGCTTACACTTATTTTTGTCTATAATAATTCAGTAGACAGAAATCTGCATAGTTTTCACAGCTCCAGGGAGAGGAAAATTTGATGTTTCAGTACATTTATGTAACAATATATAATGTTAAACATTACATTAATAAATTTCGAATAATCTTTTAAATATTTTTGTGTCATTTATATTTTTGACAGAACAACTGAAGGACTTTTTGATATTCAAAAAGTTATCGGGAATGCGATTTCTCTCGGTGCTTAAATTATCTACCCGCCTTTTGCTGTGAGTCAGAAATTTCGAGGATTACTACGACAAATGTGAACTGGGTCACTCTTTGAGCATTTTTTTTAATGGCTTCTCAAATATTTCTGAGCCATTCCTGAATTATTAATACAGGAGAGATATTTAGTCATATCGCTTCCCCTTTGACACGAACATTGACTCTGAGGGGTGAACTCGCACTGAATACTAAACTTATATTTAATTTTGTGTTTAATCTAATGCAAGAATTTTTTGTATCTCTAAAATAATTTGAATTTTATTTTAATCATCAAATATTTCATATTACTCTTTAGGAATGTAATTAAATACCATATTGGTAAAGGCAATCTAATAAATAAATGTGTAACATGTGATATCTGCAAACTGACTCATGTCAGAGTTCATAAATAAACATTTATTTCTAAGCCAATTTGAAAGAGGCAGTAGTAGTAAAAAAAAAAAAAAAAGAAGCCAATTTGATTGTAGGTTTCTTTATTAGGATGAAAAAATAATAAATAGAAACTCCTGAATGAGTTTAATTTAGAATGAAAGAATAAGATGTGTCTTCCTCACACCTATTTATTTACCGCCCGAACACTTACGGGCCTGAAGGGTTATCTAAAGAAGGCCTTCAGTTTTATGCCGAAATTACCAATGGGTGCCGAAAGGCTGCTGAAACTCAGAAAATTCTACACCATTATTGATGGACCTGCACTTGAGCATATGAGTAATTTGTTATTAAAATCCAGAAAGAACATAAAGGGTTATAACTAAGGTAAGGTTGGCTCTAATACAAATAGGATAGGTTTGAAAGGGGATATGTTGGCAGAGGATCTTCGCCTTCCTTTCGCATTAGTTAATTAAGAAATAAGATCCCAATAATAAGAAATAAGGATAAATTTTACTCATATTATGTTCTATAAGTTTTTTGTAACTCAAATAACAACGATGNCGCCTTCCGAATTACATTCTTAAATATTTTCTTTATTATGATAGACAAATAGAACGTAATTAATATTATAAATTTTAATATACTTTTTATTATATATAACTCTTTATTTAAAAAAAAAAATTATTCTGTACATATTTCATAAACTATAATTTTTGATGGGGTACATAATAATAGTCCTTGCTCGTCTATCCCGGGACGTAATCCGTCCTCCGAGAGGAGCCCAGGTTAATCCGCGATAGACTATCTGGCACCCATCTTCTCCTTATCCTAGGATAGGAAGGAGACTAGGCAGGGAGTCAAGAAGGGAGTGAGACGGGGAGAAAAATGCCAGTGCATTCACTCCTTTGATATTTAACTAACTGGCTGGAGTAGGAGGTCCCTTGGCCACCTCCTCTTGAGACGTCGGGGAGGGTAGTCGGGATGAACGTGGGATGCCAGGGAGAGGACTAGAGGATTTGGATGTTGTTGGAGGTTTGTGTGGAACTTATCAAACCTGGAAGGGATGAGCTCGGAAACAAAAGGTACTTGCTTGGATGGGTTTATTGGATACGTAGGGGGGAGTGTTAAGGATTGTGCGAAGGACTTAAGACTGGAATCCCTGGATACATCTAATGTTTGATGGCTTTTTTTTTTTTAGTATACTGTGCACCTGTTAGTGAATTTTAAAGGAATTTTAGAACTGAACTTTTTCTTGATAGATATTTTTTCGATGTAGTGGGCGTAATTTGTAGTTTAATGCAATGAAGCTTAACCCATACTTGTTGAAGGTTAGAGATCTATGTTTTAAGAGTGTGGGAATACATGACATGGAATACATTCCTCAACTCTACTGAAGAAATCGCTAAGTTTATGCAGCTTCTGATTGCCAGGATCTTAAAATATTGACAACTTATTCATAACGCCAATAGTACTGAAAATATTGACGATCAGTCAATTTTCTCTTCCTCATATCAAAATGAAAAAACATTTCATCGAGGAATGCACATATCACACTAATCTATTTACATGTAAAAAACTCCGAAGACAACTGTCGGCATCCCTGGTAGGCCATGAATCCAATGTAGCCAAACTTATGTGCATTTTAAGAGAAACAGGCATATATAAAAAAATTTAATCCCCCCCACCAAAAAAAAAACTGCCTTTATTATTTATTTTGTTGTTGTTGTTGTTGTTTGTTTTTGTTTTATGTTTTATTGTAGCATTCACTATATAAATCTAATTGTATTATATTGTTGCTATATTAAAATTGTTTATCTATTGTTTAAATTTTAATTGTTAATATACTTTTTAAGTTATATAATTTATATTTCTGCTTTTATAATGGCTTTGTATCTATATTTCTGTATGTCTGTGTGTAGGTGTGTGTTCACGAATAGATAAACAATTTTAATAGAACTTATTGCACACTAATTTAAAAGAATGAATAACAGTTTTAACCCTAGATAAACCCCAACAGTCAGGGCGTAATAACCATTATGTTGATCGCCCTATAACCTGATCCTAATACTAATTAATATGAAAAAATACAGAATTCTTTTATCTTTTTGAGTATTACTGCACAAGTACCTTAATATTCTTTCCTTTTTTTTCAGCCTGTGGGGGAAAATCGATTTAATAAGTTAAATTCTTAAATATCTTCTTTCACAATCGATTTATGAATGCGTTAGAAAATTACGTTTTACCCCTATTATATTCTAATTTTTCTTCCGTACAAATGTAATAACTATGCTAGTTTATTCTTCCGTTTTTGAGACTAATACATTTTAGTAGGTAAATAAAGACTATCCTAATTCTTAACAATATTTATTTATTGTTCTTCATATTAAATTATTTTGGCCGTTTCGGCTTATTACGAACCACCTTCAGTCCTGAAATAACCAAAAATATAATATATATCCTAATATGAGCCATTCCTGAATTATTAATACAGGAGAGATATTTAGTCATATCGCTTCCCCTTTGACACGAACATTGACTCTGAGGGGTGAACTCGCACTGAATACTAAACTTATATTTAATTTTGTGTTTAATCTAATGCAAGAATTTTTTGTATCTCTAAAATAATTTGAATTTTATTTTAATCATCAAATATTTCATATTACTCTTTAGGAATGTAATTAAATACCATATTGGTAAAGGCAATCTAATAAATAAATGTGTAACATGTGATATCTGCAAACTGACTCATGTCAGAGTTCATAAATAAACATTTATTTCTAAGCCAATTTGAAAGAGGCAGTAGTAGTAAAAAAAAAAAAAAAAAAAA
>KZ807905.1:131798-162069 GCA_000696205.2 Oncopeltus fasciatus | reverse complement strand
ACCAAATCGTTAGTGAGAAAGTCCTATTTATTTATATTTTTTTACTAACCTTTATATTCATATTACATTCTGTTACGAATAAATTAAAACATTTTGTAATTTGATTACAATGAATAATAGAAAAAAAAAAGACGTTAATGAAAGTCACATGAGGAGACCAGGGACACAACTCTCATATTATTTACAATCTATGTCCCCAGGAGGTCGTGGGGCCATCTTCTTTCGAGCCGACGGGGAGGTTTGTAGGGGTTGGAGTTGGAAGACAAGGTCTGTGCTACTGGATTAGGTTGGAATGGCAGTATACTGTGGAAAAAATTAGATCCTGAACAAAAAGAATATTAAAATCGTGGTGAAGAGAGGAATTGGATGCGTAATAGGGAGCATTTGCGATTATTCGGAGGGTTTTGGATTGAAAGGACTGGAAATTCGTTAGATGTTGGAAGGCAAAAGGCGGCACCCCAGATTTCTACTCCGTAAGTCCAGATTGGTCGTAATAAGGTTTTGCAGAGCGTCAGTTTGTTTTCGATCGTAAGATTGGAGTTCTTATTCAGGAGTCTGTATAGAAGTTCATATCGTCGATTGAGTTCTTGTCTTTTAATTTTAGTGTGTTCGCCCCATATAAGTCGTGAGACAAGATGGAACCCAAGGTAACGAACGGAATTTGAATGTAGTAAAGGAATATTGTTAAATTTCACAATTTCAGGGAAGTCTTTTTTCCGCATTTGGAAATACATTTATATTATAACATTTTTAGAATTAGCATAAAATTATTTATGCCTTATATAGAACAAGAATTGTGGTTGAAAAGTAACGATGAAAAAACTGAAATATATCAATCTTTTTCTTAATTGACTAAGATATTCATACGAACGAACAATTGACTGGACAATAACATATTATGAGAGAAACAGATTTTTTTTGCCACCTGATCGTTACGTTGGCCAAGTTGGAAGGAACGGTGGCGTCTTTTAAGATATCCCAATCTAATGATTATACATTCATAAGTAATTGCCACCCTCCGAGTGTACTTGGAATATCGCACACTATAGTTTTCAAAGTTCTTTGGGAAGGGAATTGCTGAACCATGATCATCAGATGATACCATGAAAGCCGTACACATCCTCATCACAACAATCTGTCCTAAGACTGATGTAGCAAGTACATACATAAAATGCCACGCAACTCTTACCGCTTAAGGTATAAGTTAAAGAAGACATATCATCTCCAGTTTAGTACGAATTAGAGGAATTTTTGAAACCAAATGACACTACACGTTCTTTTTTACCAGGTCGATTAATCTCAAATACTTATTAATAAATATTTTTTTTGGTTATGGTATTTTATCCCTCGTAAATTTTAAACAATTAATGAGAGGGAATAGAATATAAAAAAATATCTGTCCCAGCCAGGAATCGAACCTAGCGGCTAAGCACGCCGGCCCGGATAGCAGGAGATCCAGGTTCGATTCCTGGCTGGGACAGATAGTTTTTTATATTCTATTCCCTCTCATTAATTGTTTCAAATACTTATTGTAATCTTCTTCACAATAGTATAATAGAAACAGAATTAAAAAATTGCCTTTACAAGTAAGTTTAAACATAAATAATTATGTAATTATAATAAAATCATGATGACAGTTGTGGTAAAGTAATTCCACATTTCATTATTGATTTGAATCGTACAGGGAGCTAGAAAAAAAAACTCTCAACCTCAGCCGGGGTGGTAGTAGTGGGATTACTTTACCACAATCATCATCATGATTTGAATGTCAGATAGTGGTCCTTTGTTAAAACGAGAGTCTAAAGAATAGCTAGCAATTTTAGCTCCTCCAAGACGATATATTCGTCATGCTTGGCGGTCAGACTCGGAGAGATGTGAAGTGCGCGGAGAACTTGAAACTATTCTTAGCTCCCTGGGTGGCGTAGTTGGTTAGCGCGGATATTGAGGGACCCAGGCTCACTCCTCGTCTGAGGTAGATTGTTTTTTTTTCTAGCTCCCTGTACGATTCAAATTAATTATGTAATTATAGTTGACATCCACTTTGACAATAATAAAACATGTATTATTATTGTTCAACATTTTAATTTGTTTTAAATTGTAATTATTCATTTTCATTATAAAAAATACAACGAGGAAAGAATAATTTTAAAAATGAAAAGACCCAAGAGGAGTAAAAAAAAAAAAGGAAATTAGTGAAGCAATTAAATGGCAATGGGAAAAGAAAGGAAAAAGAGTAAGTCAGTGAGGCGGAAGTCGAATCTGAGGCTTATTAATCGTGGTCTTAGGGCCCAGTGAGAAGAGCTCTGAAGTCCTATCTCTTCCAGATTGAGGCTGGGATAATGAGATCACCTCAGTTCCCTGGAGTGACCCCAACAATGGGCTTTATTCCATCTTCATCTCTTCTCTCGTCCTCTTCCTCATCCTTCAATCGTCTTGCTCAGCTCAGATATGCCAAGAGTGGAAACCCAATCACTTTTTTTTTGCGGCTGGAAAGTTCTTCAAATTCGGACATAATTTGGATGATGGAGCTGGATGGGGATATTACACTTTTACATATCTGAATCTGAATTTGTAGGCTTCTTATAGCTGGGATATGCGGAATATCTCTAGCAATGGAGGAGAGGGACGAGAGATTCCGGACGACTGCAGCTACTAAGGCACTAGCGTCCGAGTCACCAAAAAATAAGTCACCAAATCGTTAGTGAGAAAGTCCAGCAATGGAGTTCAATCTGTCCCTAAAGGTTATCTGCTCTTCATAGAGCGAGACCATGAGATCATGTGATTGGTTTACACCTCTTATTCACGACCAATCATTTTTCTTAAAGGGAAATGCGAGGAAAATTCTTTCGCCTTTAAGACATAAAAAAGAGGTATATACATACACACACACACACACACACACATATNGCAGGTATCTCTTACTTCTTATTTGGATAATTAATATTTGAATAAAACTAATAGAATACCCCAACGTTGGTGTTCCATCAAACTCACTAACAAACAGCAATGTTATAGTTGCATTACACCACCGGGACGAGCTAGATAACTTATTGAATTCCCAACACACTAGCGAGAGCCTAACCTACGAGAAAGACAAGTACATCGCCTCATGCTCGAAGGAGCTGACATTGTCTAGATATTTATCGACTCTCGTTATTTAATTTTTTTAAATTTTCATTTATAAATATTAATTTAGTTGTGGTTTATTATCCCACGTAAATTTTAAACAATTAATGAGAGAAAATAGAATAAAAAAATCTATCTGCCTCAGCCAGGACAGATAGATTTTTTTTATTCTATTCCCTCACATTAATTGTTTAATATTGGCTGATATTTTCCATACCAAAGCTAATGAGTAATTTCCTGATATTACTTTGGAATTTAAACTGAAGGGGAAAGAGAGGGAGCATATATTCATTTACACTTTCAAAGCCACTCCACACCCCCTGATATTAACTTCTAGCTATAGAAAAACTTAAAAAAAAACAAACTCACCACCCCCTTCCCACCTTGACTACCTAACAAGTTCCTCTCTTGTATCCCCTCAATTATTTTCTACTTCTCACTGACAAAGGGCAACTGGTTTTCTACATCCTTTTAATAAGGATTGTTTATCTGCCTATTTAAGGATCATGTCTGCGAGTATTATGTAGTATATATATATTAGAAGATGTTAAAATGCAAACTGTACTAATAAAAAGCCTATTCCTATCCATTCTATCAAGAAAAAAAAATTAAATTTTTTGGATACAAATGTTTTAAAATATGTAATACAACAGCTAAGTTAAAAATGCTATCACTGTATTTTTCGTAAAATCAAGAAAAATACATTTAATGACATTAAATTAGTCATCGATCAATTGTAATACACAATAACTTAAATTGAGGAAGCACGAAAGAAAATAATAGCTATGATAATTAGCTTATTATGCTACAATAAGAGCTCATGCTATAATACGCTCACTGTTTTATACATAGAGGTCTCTTCAGGAGCTTAAAATATACAATTTATGAAGATGAACCGTTCAGTCATGATGTAGCTAAGGGTTCATGTTAATAAATTGGATAATTTAAACTCCTGAATTGGTAAAAAAAAAAAAAAACGCAATCGATTTGTGTTTATAGAATTGTTGTCAATTATTTTAACTTTCCTTTGCATCAATAAGTAATAAATCGTTTCAATTCAATAGACCGTTTTCAAAAAAAAAGATAACAGGCAGGAATTTTCAAAACAACCTTCAAAAATGCTCCGGGAACGACCTGAAAATATATATATACACACACTCCACCAGAAAACGCCTCGAGATAAGAGTTGTATTTTTGACGTCACTGTTTAACTCAATTTTCCGAACGACACATTTCCCAGTTCAATAAAAACATTTTAACATAATAATGAAGCTCAAAACATACAAATCTGAGCAAAATTCTTCATCATTCAGACTAATCAGCCTCTTTTCCAAACTTCCCAAAAACGTTTGTAATCGTCTTTTCCCTCAAATCAAGTACATTATATTATTCCTCAAAACCATTTTGGGTCTCCACACCTTTACTCAACAACTTCTTCTAGCAACAGGCTACATATCCACAGCTCTTAAACAAAAGCTCTACGCCAGCGCAGTATATATATATAAGCATTTTTTTTTTACAAAAAGAATGTATTTTAAAAGTTTCTGGGTGGAACCCAATAACATCTTAAATCGTCTCCCATATTGCGTATTTGGGAATGTGTAAGGCAGGTAAAGGTTTAGGAGTCGTGGCCAACGCATGTTAGTACACACATGGCAGCATATTTCTTCAGATTTATGAAGAACGTTACCTTACAGATCCGAAGAACATATTGCCGCCTCAAGGCATATAGGGATTGATTCTAAATGAGATGTTTATTCTGAAGGATATATTCTCAAATCATTACCTGCTGATGGTAAGTAGATTACAATGGAAGCAGATTGAGATCTCCTGTTCAGCGTAGAGCGTAGGAGATTGTTGTGTTTACTAAGTGGGTGTTGTGTTTAGTAAGCGGCCAGCCAATCGGAAGCAAGGAACAGCCTATACTGACGGTACATAGATCTTGTGTTCTAAGATGATTTTAGTTGGGGTTCGGTCGAGGTAGATCCAAAAAAACATAAATTAAAAAAATGTATTTTTTTAATACAGGATAATCTGCCAACGTTTCGGCTTACATTGTAAGCCATCTTCAGGGCTGTAGAAATACAATGTCATGAGAATACAGTAATATTTGAAATTAGTATAATAGAGAATTATAATATAATGTGATGTGGCAAATTACTGTTTTAATGATATTTCAATTTTTTTCTTGTCAATAAGTTGTTTGTTTGCATGTTTTTTCAAATTGGTTCTTTTTCAAATTGTTTTCATAAACTTTTAATTGTCTTACATAGCTTTCTACATTCATACTCTTAATATCACATTATATTATAATTCTCTATTATACTAATTTCAAATAATATTGTATTCTCATGACATTGTATTTCTACAGCCCTGGAGATGGCTTACAATGTAAGCCGAAACGTTGGCAGATAATCCTGTATTAAAAAATACATTTTTTTAATTTGTGTTTTTTTTGGATCTACCTCGGCCAAACCCCAACTAAAATCATCTTAGAAAAATATCTGCGGTCAACAAACTCTCCTTTTGAACATAGATCTTTGTATGTCATTTACTCCATATTAGGGAAAAGCTCGTTTGTTTGATATGTACCAAATTTTATTGTACTTAATAACATCTACATGCTTCAGGTGTCTCGTAACATTAATATGTTTACGACAAACTGACAATAATATTGATATTTCTAATATTGAAGGTATGCAGTCTAGGAAAAGGAAATTACCATTGAAAATAGAATGAAAATATCTTGAAATCAAAATATTGCTTATTCCGTTAATTGAAACAAATAATTTAAATTCCCATTGCTTTTTAAATTAACTAAATATTTTTAAAAACACACTGATATAATTAGTTTGGTTGTGATAATTTAAAATGATCAAAAAAATTTACAATTTTCTTCAGACACCTTTATATAGTAAAACATAGCAAATTATTTATTTATTTTAGTTTAAATTATAAAAATATTCATTTTCGGAGAAAATTCTTCTTAAAAATGGAAAAAAAATATGACTGCACCTTTTTAGAAACGCGACTTAAATTTAAAAAAAAATCCTTTCATCACTACTAAAATATAGCTGGTTTAAAGTTACAATATATTCACACCCACCCATATATATATATATTCATTAGTGTAAGTATTTTTTATGCATATCGTATTAATTGAGGGCGTATTGAAACGTATTTATTTTTTATATTTAAATCTTGTGGTCCTTTTTTCTCAATATTTTCAATTTTTTTCATCCTAATAAATTGTATTTCCATTATCGGTTATTACTTTATAAAGTTGAAGTAACCGTGGAGAGACGTCATAGGACAGTACATAAACAAAGCTAGTTTTTAAGAGGACATAACTTGTACCTCCTAAGAAGTTGAATTTCTAACCACTAGTGCATCTAGCATTTCATTTGATTAAAGATTTGTTGCCGAATAGATCAAGTTATAGGATTTCAAAGCGACTTCCAATAGGAAGTGAATTTTATGAGTTAGGTCTGATATTTGACGCGAGCGTAGTTTTGTACATACTGATTGAAGGGGTTCTAAGGGGTTCGTAGCCCTACCATATATTCGTACAACTATCTTAACTGTCTACATCTGCATATTACGTCCTACTGGCGAGCGCTATCGGAAAGCAAGGCTTTTATCGATAAAGCGTATGTCAATTGCCATGGGGAATTAGAATAGTGTTGCAACTTCAAGTGGTATCAATTTCACAATATAGTATGATATTATATTAACAAGAAAAACATCTTCAAATCACAATAAAGTCAAAATTAAGTTTATACTGTATAATTTTTATGTACATTATATTAAGTAGATTTATTTACCTGAGTGATTTCATAGTTGGAAGAGCAGACTTTAATTGCGTCCATGACTGTGTTTATCGTGCAACCTAAAAAATAAACAAAGAAAGAAGTAAATTTAAATGTGAACGGAAAAAGTACCAAGTTTTGTCTGAACCTAATTCAGTGGAAAATACCTTCTTTGCGTATTGTTCTATTTTAGTTATGGACTATTGTTTATATTTTTTTTATTTTTAGCCATACATTTGTACTTTAAAATCCATAAAGTTTAGAATACCTCATTATAAGGTGCGAAATTGGCGGAGAACAATCAAAATTATATATATATATTTTTTTTACCAGTAAATTTTAGGCGTAAATCCAGAAGATTTTGACGCCAACATTTCAAATTTCATTTATACAGGATACCTTGATCTAGCACAATGAATTTGCTCAGTCGACAAACATTCAGATCGCTATTTACGTAAGTATATTCTAAAGTCAATAGATACTATGATCTGAATGCAGGCGAGAATTATCGGACATGCGCATTGCATTGTGTCAGTATTGTTTACCAATTTCCAACTTTGTGAGTGTTTTATTTCCAATTTATTTATTGCCTAATGCCTAAATCGAATATTGTAATTGGTTTATGGTATTAAAACCAATAATGGTTCAAGAAAGTAGGAAAATGTATAAGAACGTTTTTAACTTTAGCAAGTACCTAGCAAGTACCTAGCGTAAAGGAGGCGTTATCCACCACCCTGTTCAACTTTCACATCCCATTCGAAGGTTTTTTCATTTTAGCCTTCAAAGCTCTCTAAGCTCATGTCCTGGCAGGGCCAATTGATAAGAGGGTAAGGTTTGGAATATGTGGGTTAGGTGCCGTCAATAGGACCCAAGCCTTGAACCCAAGCTATCTCAAGACACTTATAGCTTATTGAAAACCCATGGCTTTTCAACTTAGTTTTCTTCTTTCTTTTCCCTTTTTTTTTTAATAAGAAAATCCAATTTAACGTAGAAATTGAGGGTGTTATCATGACAGGTTAAAAAAAAAAAAGTTTTCAATATATATATATTTCAATATTCTTACCTGATAGACACCAAAAATGAAAGTCATGTGTATATTATATATATATATATTAGGTNATATATATAATAAAGTGTGGTAAATACAAAAATTAAAAGATTACAATAAGATAAATTTTCGGGGAGACTTCCCGCCCTTCGTCAGTGAGGAGTGAGAAGTCTCCCTGAAAATTTATCTTATTTTAATCTTTAAATTTGTGTATTCACTTCACCATTTCTTCCTCTTGTTCTTATTTATTATATTCAGCCGGACATTGTTGGAGAACAGCAGTTAGCATTTTTCTTACGGTTTTTTAAATATCATATAAGTTCTATGTTGTCTTTAGGCATTTTACCATAATGTATTGATAATCTTAACTGATAAATTTATATTAAAAATAATTTATCAGTATGTTATCTAGTTTTTAAAGTTAATTGTGAGCATTTGACACATACTTTATTTAGAACCTCAACTCAAGAACTGCCTTTCGTTTACATTAAATAATAAATTCTTGATATTTTTTCCATGCAAGACCATTCATTATTCGTTCCAACCAAACTTCTTAATCAATCTACATATCATTTTTCACGTGATATATTTAAGAATAAATGTAGGAACAAAGTCTGTAAAGCGATAAATTACAGTTAATTGGCAATAGTTAAGGTCCGTAAAAAAAATTTGATGCATTAATGAAAATATATATGAATAATAATTAAGGATACAAGAGAAGACAGGATATATAAGAAGAAGAAGTACATGAAATAAATGAATTGTCTTTCAGGAGAATGAAGTCTTCCAAAGGAATCGCTGGAGAAGAATCATCGGACCTCTGGAATTTCGGTAGGCGAAGGAAAACTTGGGGGGATTCGGGGTGCTTGCCGAGGCAGAACGAGAAGGACAGGGTGGGGACGGCCCGGGATCCTGACAGATGTAGGGGCTCCTGCACCCTTATTTATGACCTCCAAGACAGCAGGAGTTCTCCCTGTCTGTGTGTGTGTATTTAAAGACATAAACTCTAACTTATATTTAAAGCTATATGAATTAGTTTAATTAAAAAAAAATTTTTATTTACAACTAGTTTTAAGTATTTAGCTTCCTATATCCAACGAATACAATCCTTTCAGTCTAAAATTCTCAGAATAATTGCTAACGCTCTATATTATGTGTCCAACTCAACCCTTCATCACGACTTTAATATTCCTTTTGTCAAAGACCTTATCTCCACCAGCTTCAAGCTCTTCCATAGTAAACTCCAATTTAATCCCAATCCATATGCCCAATCCCTGTCGTCAGACTCCAATCCTCACAATCCTCCCCGGCGACTAAAACGGAGATGGCCTCGCGACCTCCTGGGCCTTAATGCCTAAACTTATTGGGAGTGGGGTCGANCATGGTTATGTAAAGACTTATCTTTTCAGAATATTAAATGTGACAGAAAGGACATAGTTTGATCTTAGTTTGGTCTGTCATTAATGGAATAAGGATCAAGGGTGAAAATGCGCCTTCGACAAGTAATCTCTTTATGCTGAAGGGTTGCAATGGGTATGAGACTTTGTGTCAAAGGAGTTGGATTTTAAAGGATGACATGGTGGGAAAGGGATGAAGCATTGGGCTTTCTCCCTCTACCCCAACCTTCTCTCTCTCTTGCTACCTACTCACATCAGCCATCTCTCATAAGCCTTCTCTTCCACCTCCTGTGTCTCTCTTCCCTTTCTGTATACCCGCCACCCTTCTGTTTCTCCCCACTCTCACAAACACACGCTCTCTCTCTCTCACTTCCCTTCTTCCTCCCTCCCCCTATCCATGACTATGATTTTATTTAGAATATCCTTTTGATGTTTACTCTAAGCACAATTAAGCAAGGATAAAAAAAATAAAAGGATAAATAAATTAAACGCCTCTAACAATAGTTTATACATACGTATAAAATTTTAATACTATATATATGCCAATGTTTGCAAAAATGTATTTGAATTAACCCGATTTTTGACATTTTCTAATTAGTAAGGGTAGTTTTAAAATCGAACTTCTCTCAATAAGTTACGCGAATAGAGACTGTTCTTTGTCGTTGAACCCATGCATTTTCAAGGCAATAACTGAGATATTAATGAAATAATTGAATAAAATATAAATAAATGGCCCATCAAGTCTATAGGTAGATTTGTCAAAGATGTCTTAAGGGATTAAACATCTGGTTTGTGGGCCAGTTCTGTTCTAAAAGAAAGAGTATACAATTATAAAGGAGAGTTTTAACTCTTTTTTGACCGTAGATATTATTCTTAGATGATTTTAGTTGGGGTTCGGTCAAGGTAGATTCAAAAAACACAAATTTAAAAAATGTATTTTTTAATAAAGGATTATCTCCCAACGTTTCTGTCAATAAGTTGTTGTTTGCATGTTTTTTAAAATTGTTTTTTTTTTCTTTTTTTCTTTTTCAAGTTGTTTTTCAAAATCTTTTTATATTCTCTTACCATACATAGCTTTCTACATTCATACTCTTGATATCACATAATATTATTGCAATTCTCTATTATATTAATTTCAATTATTATTGTATTCTCATGACATTGTATTTCTACAGCCCGAAAGATGGCTTACAATGTAAGCCGAAACGTTGGCAGATTATCCTGTATTAAAAAAATACATTTTTTTAATTTGTTTTTTTTGGATCTACCTTGACCGAACCCCAACTAAAATAATCTAAGAGTGTACAATTAGATAGTTGTTTATGTATTTCAATAAATTTTTATTTATTTATTACATACAGTTACATATAGCTATTGACTAAGCTGCAATAGCATGGGGGGGGGGGGACAGCCAGATTGCGAGACCGAGCGGATCCCATAAGCTTCCCTGGTGCCCCAAATTATTCCTTAAAGTAAGCCTTTCTGTCTCTGATCCTTTTTTTTTCTTTCGCTCTTTGACCTATCAACCTTTAAGGGATCTCAATTGCCTCACTCAAATATCGTCTAACAAAGGAGAGACAAAGCTCGGAAGCACATCTATACATAGGTTCGGCTGATTTATCGTAGAGCCCTCTTGAAACAAAAGAGCGACGCGGCGACCATAAGGGGTAGTAGAGCCATCTGTCAGCAGTACTTCGGATAAAGGAGGACAGAGAATGGCGGAAGAGGGAAGTGAAAAACAATTGAAGGCAGGAAGAAAAAGAGACTGTTAAAGAAGAACTGCCCCTTTTATACGGTTGTTTGCTGATAAGAGGGAGTTTCTTAGGTGTTTGACTCCGCCTATTATTTCTCGAGAGTTAGTTCCTTGTTCACCGCTTGCTGTCTTTTCGCTTGCCTAGACTTTCCTTTATTTATGTGTAGAGCTAATTTAAGAGTAAAATAATATTGAGATTAAATTTGAGTAGGAATATTAACTTTAACCCTGACCAAACCCCAATAAAGTAACATCGACTTATATTTTCTAGTTATATTAATTTTTTTCTACGTATGCTTACAAAGCGATGAAATAATCATTTTATTTATCTTTGTTTGATTCTAAGTTTTTTAATTACAGGTAATAATAATACAGTCGAGGCTAGTGAAAGGAAGTAGTGAATTTCGTTTCCATAATTAGATGATCCTCTACTCCCTACTTAATAGCACGAAGCACTTCCTTTTGAAGGGATTTTGTCAAAATGATTTTAATAAAAAGTTTTTAGAAAACTTCATTTTGGACCTATTTCTATTATAGCATTTTTATAACTGATAATAATAATGTATAGTAGTAGAATTTGATAATCAGGACAATTTAATAATTTAGCTTTGCTCGATGGGAAATAGAATGCTCAAAATGAAGGATCCTCTCTTGACCTTCCAGTCTCTCATATGTTTTCCACCACTCTCTAAAAAATACTGAAGTGTAAAGTAATAGGTTGTCTTTCTACATAAGCGTCCCCAGATAGGATGCACTCGAAGGCTTAAGTATTAAGCTCTTCTGAATTAACTCGACCAGGGCATGGGCTTAGAGAGCTTTGATGGCTGAAATGTAGTAGCTTCGAATGGGAATTGAGAGTTGAATAGGGTGGTAGAATACGCCACTTGACATGTATTTTTTTTTTTTTTTTTTTTTTGTGGATGGATTAAGAAATGGAATCTGGAATCATATAAGAATACTTGGAGATGGGAACAGTAAGTACTGAAAGGGCCACTTCAACTATACTGAAGGTAATAGAGCAAAAGCTGTTTAATTTAAATGCTTATATTTTCGTATATGGTTTGAAGGAGAGCGCTCAAAGAGAGAGCGGCATGATGAGATAGGATGAAGATTCAGTGTAGGACAGCTAAGTTGGAAATCCATGGTTATGTAAAGACTTATCTTTTCAGAATATTAAATGTGACAGAAAGGACATAGTTTGATCTTAGTTTGGTCTGTCATTAATGGAATAAGGATCAAGGGTGAAAATGCGCCTTCGACAAGTAATCTCTTTATGCTGAAGGGTTGCAATGGGTATGAGACTTTGTGTCAAAGGAGTTGGATTTTAAAGGATGACATGGTGGGAAAGGGATGAAGCATTGGGCTTTCTCCCTCTACCCCAACCTTCTCTCTCTCTTGCTACCTACTCACATCAGCCATCTCTCATAAGCCTTCTCTTCCACCTCCTGTGTCTCTCTTCCCTTTCTGTATACCCGCCACCCTTCTGTTTCTCCCCACTCTCACAAACACACGCTCTCTCTCTCTCACTTCCCTTCTTCCTCCCTCCCCCTATCCATGACTATGATTTTATTTAGAATATCCTTTTGATGTTTACTCTAAGCACAATNTATTGTTTGTCACTGATTAGGTATGTAAAATATAAAATATCACTGTTTATAATTGTGTTTTATTGATAGTGTCACAATAAGTGGCATTCCTTTGGGGTCCATGACAGAAGTTCCTTTGTTGCCCCTGAATTTTAAAAATCAGAATGAGAAAAACCAGTATTTGCGAGTTATAAGCTTTAGATATTAAGTTAATTAAGGGTGTGTGTGTGTGTGAGCTATAATATATTGCATATAAAAAATTAAAATTCAATAATTCCACACAACAAAAAATGAAAAAATTTTAAAACCGTTTAAAGAAATATTAGACAAACGCAGTAATATAGATTAGGTGGAAAACTTACAGAAGAATATTCTGGAGGGCCTGGAAAGAAACTGTCAACTGTGGTATGTCCTCAACCTCCCTAAAAACTGAGTTCCGTATACCATGGTAGAACCATGGGTGCCATTCTGCCACTTCTGCAAGTCAGGCTTCGAGTCGCGGGTGCCATTCCCCTGAGTCTGAACTGCACATATTTACTTTCAATATAGGCTTATATAGAAATGTAGAAACTTCATATGATCTACCCACCCACAAACTCTTCCCATTAACTTTCATGTCCACTCTCTCTAGCACATCTCTTTTGGTACACCTCCACTGTACTTTTTTTTATAAGCACTTATTCCATTGGTTAACTTATTGTTCGTCAATTTATGTACATCTGATACAGGCCAAAGCCTCTACTTTCATTAATTCACCTGACTATAAAGTTTCGAACCACACCTAATAACCTTGAGTGCATCTAATTTCTTTTCCGAAAAGGATCACTAAAAAATAAATCTAATTCTATAATTTCAGGTTAAAATTCAAAGTATGCAGTACAGCGTGTGTTTAAAACCTAATTTTTATTTTTTATGAAAATTTGAAAAATAAATGAATCAAAGAAGATTCATTTAAAAATGTAATCCTGAGTGGTGGACAGATCTTCTTATCATACCTTCTATTATCTGCCTTAACTCATCATATATAGTTGAATAAAGACAGTGACAGTGAACACATGTATTCGGCCAAGAGGATGGACAATGTCCGAAAGCGCTCGCCAACAAAAGATGGTTTGCAGAAACCAATGAAGACGGATAATAGAAGGTATGATAGTTCTATATTCATTGGTAGTGAAAATAACCTTTTAGATCTTCTTATTTTAAAGTATACGAGAAAAAATTGTACAATGATCCGTTTTTGTTTGAAATCTGATGTGTAGGAGCTGTCTTTAGTGAAAGACTCAAGTGAATAATATTGGTATTTTATGAGAAATTTTCAATAAATAAGGGCAGCTTAAGCAGCAACATTGTTCTGGAACTCGCTAATATTTTGAGGTTAAATATTGAAGTCGGTAAAACAAAATTCATTAAACCTTACTTTTGTTTATCGCCATTTTTTCATTATCAGAGTGTTATCTATTGATATCATCTGCAGATAATAATAGGAAGGATAGTCGGGATGCTCCTCAATCCAGAGATAGAAGCCATTGTTGATGCATTGGTTGATGGCTATGGAATGGCTGGTTGTCGTTCGCATGCTGCCCCCTCTCCCCCACACATTCAGCTGATTGATAAGGGCCGATAATTGCCCGGTTAATGATGAAAGGGTAGGCGCTCTGATAAGCTCGTCAGTGTCAATTGTCGAATCATTGATTCCCTTCGACGTTCCCACTTCGTCTCCGGCACTAACCTTTCATTATTTGGGCATGTTTTTGTAAAAACAATTCTTTAAAATTTCGCAAACTTTATATTTCATAAAATAAAATTTAAAAAAATGTATGGTAATGTGTTTATCTAAAAATCTTAGGGAATTGTAAGGAAGATAATTACATCCAATTATTATCATATTTTAAAATGTCGATACAGACTTCTGCATTTTATTTTCGGTGGGGTATTTATAATTTTTCTTAATGAATTATATCATGAAGAGATTTTTAATATTATCTTTTTTTTTTNCTAGCTCTGATAGGGATTAATTTCCATTGGTACATTCTAGTAAAATAAGCGAAAAGAGATTAGGACACAAAACTAACCCGGATTGGATAACCAATAAAGATCATTGAATATTACTATGAGGACCCATACTGGAAGGATTGAACTGAATATGGCTATTGGATGGTCATATTGTTTTAAGTATAGTATTAAAGGTTGTTAGCTTATTGTAAACTGGCAGGTCAGAGAAACCTCCATAATTAGCTGTAGCGTCTGTTTAGGCCGTCTCTTCCAACCAGTCTTGGATCTATGAAAAATCCAGGTCGCTTATGGAGTTATATTTAATAATAGGCCCTAAATTTAAGATGTGCATGAGCTTGGCTCCGATTGTAAAAATGTTGTAAGCAGCTTTATTTTTACACGTCACAGACTAATCTGGTATGTAATGATTCTCACTAAAATGAGAATAAAGGTTTTCCCGGAGGATATCTAGGAAAAACGTAGGATAAGGATAGGACTTGATGATGGCCTTATTATTGGCAATAGGTGCAAAGAGGGTACTTACAATGGTTTTGATGTCGGAAGAGTAGAGGAAGTAGAGGATGGGTCAGATAACTCTACCATGAAGAACTTTCGCTTGCTTGGTAGATCCCTGATGGACCCGGGGAAAAACACAAAAAAGAGGTAAATTTTTTTTAGTTTTAAATAAATCTTTATTTATTACATTCTGTTACTTAACATCTTGTAATTTGATTACTTAAAATAAATATAAATATATAAAAAAAATATAAAAAAAAATATACTGAAATAAATTCGAAGCCAGCCATCGAGCAGTTATAGCCCCAACAACAACAAAGTTTTCATTTCTTTTAGCATTCTAACCTTCACCAAGTAGAAAGAAAAAAAGGGATTTGTATTTATTTTATGTTAATTTTTGATATTCAGAAATTTTAAACTCTAGAAAGCCCTGTTTCTTATTGAGAAAATAGATTTTGTTAATTAGGATCAAAACCTTCAGAGAATTTGAAGAGAATAACTCGAGATAAGAGCTATAGGAAGGAGAGTGGGTTTCTTGTAGATGCTAAGCTCGAAGAATTTCCATAAACACGGCAAGAATTGCAAATGTGTGGGTGGCTGGAGAAATTGCTACTTCTACCACTACTCTCTGGCTTCAATTTTCGCGTTAGTGACTTGAATTCTCTATAAAAAAAACTTTAAAAAAACCTGTTTCGGGAATAATGTAAAAGTCCGTCACGCAGAAGCTGCGTAATTTATGCAGGCTTCCCTTACCTAGGAAGCGTAGATGAGGGTTGATTATGAAATTTATGATTAAAGTCGGAGAGGGCAATGAGTGTTAAGACAGCAAAGTTTTGCTGTGGAAGAGTGAGAAACCCTCAGGCGTCGTAGTTCTTTACGTAAATCTATTTTCTACATAAAAAAATTATATAAAAGCACATTTTGCAAGTACAATGTTACATATTTTTTTAAAAATGGCGTTTCAACCTTTGGTCATTAACGCTAGCTATTATTAGAAGCGGAAAGATATTTTCAAGAAGAAGAATTTCTTAGTCATGGTGAGGTGTAATGTATTGTTAATGAGAATAGTTATGTGGATGTACCTAGTAATTCTGTCTTTTATTAACAATTTATAGTAAATAAATTAAAGGTTATTTATAGGGCGTAATAACCTAGAAGTTGACTGCCCTCTATTATGATCTACTATTACTACTACTGTACCTAGTAATTTCTTTGTACTAGAAAAATATGAAATTTATAAATTAAAAAAGTGAGAGAGAATGGAAAAGAAGCATACTGAAAATGCATCTAGATAAGATTTAATAGCCTGCTCTCTTTAAGAAATATTTTATTTGGTTGTGGTATTTTATACCACGTAAATTTTAAATAATTAATGAGAGGGAATAGAATATAAAAAACTATCTGTCCCAGCCAGGAATCGAACCTGGATCTCCTGCTATTCGGGCCGGCGTGCTTAACCATTACACCACCAGGACGCGTTAGTTGTCTTATTCAATTCCCTCTACACTAGCAAGAGCCTAACCCACGAGAAAGGCGAGAACTTCGTCTTGTACTGGAAGGAGCTGACATTGTCATACATTTTGTCTATCTGGGACAGATAGTTTTTTATATTTTATTCCCTCTCATTAAATGTTTAAAATTTACGTGGGATAAAATACCACAACCAAATAAAATATTTATAAAGAAAAAATTAAATAAAGTAAATGACGAGAGTCGACAAAATGTATGACAATGTCAGCTCCTTCGAGTACAAGACGAAGTTCTCGCCTTTCTCGTGGGTTAGGCTCTTGCTAGTGTTGAGGGAATTGAATTTCTCTTTAAGGAAGTTCATTACAGAGTCGATGACTTTGTCGCCATCCAATATAATTTTGTCTTGAGTCCCATTAAAGTTATATTTTTTCCTTGTTTCTTTATATTTTAGGCACTCTGTAAAAATATGTTTGATGGTAAGAAGTTGTCCACAGACCTCACAAATGGGTGGGTTATCCTTTGTCATTGTATAGCCATGAGTAAGTCTTGTGTGTCCTATTCTTAGTCTCACTTCTCTCTGACGCATAAAATATTTATTTTACCTTTTTTTATTTTCTCAGTGTATTCAGTATCCACTTTATATAGTCGATTACATACATTTTATATTTTAATTTATTTAATCACTTGTTAGATTACGACATATAAACATGTTTCTATATTATTTTTGTACGTTTATTTTTCATATTCAGCCCCGATGAAGGCCTGATATTCAGGCTGAAGTTAGCCAAAAAAAAACTTTTTTGGTTACAAATTTGTTTTAAATTCTTCAACTACCAAGACCGATAATTTTCTTCACATAAAATGTTTATATATCAACTAACATTTGTTATGGAAGAGCTTTACGAATTTATGCATGATTTTGGGGACTTCTTCCCGATCAGTTTAAGGGACACTTACTGGACTTATTTTTGTGCCCATTATCCCCTCCAACCCATATGCTCTATAGCCATTAACATAAATAGTAATGAAGATATTTCCAAAAGAGATAATCCTAACCACTCTCAGTCTCATTCTTTACCAAAAAAAAAAAAAAAAAATCCAATTATTGTGATGAAACGGCCAAATACTAAATTAAAATGGAGAGTTTTTTTTTAACGTAAGTATGACGCTAGACTAGAGGGGACGTCCTGTCCCTAAGTTCACATTTCCATTACTGTGGAAATTAAAAAAAAAAAAAACTTTTTATTTTGTTCCACAGTCATCAGATGTATGTAAAGTTTTTTCCGGGTCGGACCGTGTAAAGTTTTTGATGGTTGCCGAGCTTCCGCACATCCAGTGATGGCTTCTTCAGGGCTGAATAGAGAATGAGAGCTGTCTTCAAATCCAGGGGTATTTATACCCAGCGCTGTCCGGTCCTTGGGCGAAGCCTGCCTTCACATTGATTGATCCTGTTTTCCTGCTCACTGCTTGGCTGGATCCTGTTATCGATTGGTTGGACCCTCTTATCGATTAGCGCTGGTTTCCAATTCTCGCTGAGCCTGTATGGATACAGGCATTTGAAGACAGCTCTCATTCTCTATTCAGCCCTGAAGAAGCCATCACAGGATGTGCGAAAGCTCGGCAACCATCAAAAGCTTTACACGGTTCAACCCGGAAAAACCTTTACATACTTTTTATTTTTTTAATTTGTATTTTTTTTTTGGATCAACCTTGACCGAACCCCAACAAAAATTATCTAATAATAATACTAAATTAAGTTTCTCCGTTTACCTGACATACGAAATTACATTATTAAAACATTATTTTCAGCATATATCTCTCATAAAATTGTTATTGAATTAAGTTACATTTTTTACGTATTATATTTTTTTCCAAAATTTCTTATTTCTAAAAACACTGTACTAATAATTCACAGTTCCTTGACCAATTTCAACTAGTAACCAACTAATAAAGTAGTTTGATAAAATAAGCTTAAATATAGAATTTTAGTTTCAATACATCCATATGAAAAATTGTAAAAGACCAACACCAATCCCACATTTGAGAGTCTAAAATAGAGCTCTTTTAAAATTATGTATACATTATTTTATATGAAATTTTTCATTTTTTCTGTTTGATTTGCTATCATGTTTTCGACCTCCTGAAGAATTTTTCTTTTATTTATTTATTTTTCAAAATACGATTTTTAAAAAAATTGTAGGGGCGCCGGGATAGCTCAGGGGATCCGTACGGGTCTCGCAATCCTGACGCCGCGGGTTCAAATCCCGCCCAGGTCAATCTTTTATTTATAATATAGAAGCTTGTCCTGAGCCATGGGTGTTTAAAAAAGGGTGGCAACCTGTAGATAGCCCCTCCCTCCAATGACCCTTAGTGGTTGCAAGGGAGGCTAACCCAGCAAAAAAAAAAAAAAAAAAAAAATTGTATTTTTTTAATATCTGACAAAGTTTTGGCCATCTTCAGGCCTATCATGAAAGTGCCTCTCGCGTCCCCTCTGGACGTCGTGTCACCTAGATCCCGTATTCAGTCATAAATTGAACAATGAACAAATTTTTTTTAAATTGTATTTTTGGATCTGCCTTGACCAAACCGCAACAAAGAAAACATCTACTAATAATATCTGCGGTCAAAAAAAATCTGCATTTTTTCATTAATTGTATGAGAAATTCTTCAGAGAAAATATTGGGCATATTAATTAATTAAATTGTGTTTTGTACACATTTTATTATTTCTAAAATAAAAAAAAATAAAATAAAAGTATATTAATAAAGTATTTAAATATCAATATATCCCATGGCCTGTATTTTCATAAATTACAGCCCTTAATTCTACCCTGTTGAGTCAAGTAGAAAATTCCATCCATCGCGTTTTTGTAATCCTCGCCAGCATATAATCCATTTCCCTTCTCCATCCATCAATTAATTTCGTTTCCTTCCACTAAGTGTTGTGTTCACCATTTACCTTTTGTAATCAACAGAGCTAGCTGGTTCTAGAAAATGAAAATGTTTTGGATACCTAACAAAGAGCCCAATCCAACTTACACAAATTAACTCATATTTTCAAATTTCTTAAACTCCTGAATACACTATTTTTACTAGATTTAATGTTACACCTTCAGCATAATATAAAGTTTGCTTGGTTATCGTATAACACTTTTTTTTTTTTTTTTTTATGCCAACCACTTGGGTCATTAATTCCATTTATGTGGGGTATCGATGAAAAGAGTGCGAAAGAAGATAGCAAGAAAACAAAAGCAAAAACATGATAGAGTTCGCGTTCCTGAACATGATTAGGATGCAGCCATGAAGGAGGAGACACAAACGGAGAGCCCCAGCACGAGGCTACCAGTGACGCCGAATTCGACCCCCGTAATTGACTTCCAGCTCATGTCATATGGATAACATCTTTATCATATTCATTATACAATTCACATATGTTGAGTTAGATATTCAGTTGCAATCAGACTCTGGGCCGATGACACCTCAGTGTTTGAGCTGTTTGCAGTGCCTCATTTCTCTAGCTGATCCTACTAATTAGTAAGTAATTAATAATTCATTTTTTTTGTATTTGTTTCAACCTTTATGCTTTTTTAACTAATCAAATCTAAGTTGTCCTTGACAAAGACCGTGAACTACCCGATATGGAAAATAATTTGTTTTCAAAATCCTATTATCAGACATCGAAAAATAATTTTACCAAAAAAAAAAAAATATATATCACAGATAATATAATATATCCTGATAATATAACCTCTCCCTCCTCCCAGAAGGGAGCGACCAACCATCCCTCATGTTCTTTCTCCACCATCAGCATTTAATAACCTCCAAGCCACATTTCAGTCCTTCTCTGATTTCCATGCCCTCATCACTCTTATGCCCCTCATGACAACAGTAGTTACGAATATGACTTCTTCCACAATGAAATGAATCCACTCCCTCTGAGTTCCTTTTCTACCCTCCTTCGGAATGCTAACGGCATCCAAACACACACAAATGAACTGAAACTGACTCTAGAAGACAAAGAAGCAAGCAAATACACACCGAACTGATCACCCAGACGGACGAGCTCATGGTGGAACTGCGCTCATCATTTGCACTTCCCATACTCATAATTGAATACCTTCTACTCCTACAGACTCCCTCCAATCCACTTCAGGGTCCATCAATACCTCCACTTCCCCAATTACCTTTTCTGCAGTATATAGCCCTCCTAACAAATCTATCACCTCAGGCCAATTCCAAGAGATCTTTAAACCCCTAGGTCCTCTTAAAATTGGATATAAAGAGTATTCACCTGCGTATAAATCCTATTTATATACATAAAAAGGTATTTTTATTTTAATCTTATTTAATACACTCATGATGGTATATTAATGGTGACAAAATTCGTGGAAATAATCTTAAAAATTTAATAAATGAATATAACGGTCATACTGTTTCAATTCAGAAAACTCACTTAGAGTAGATAGGTGACATGATTAAGATATAAAAATTGTATAAAATTTTGTAAAAACTGAACTTTTTAAATTCTATCCCATCGGGTGGTGCGACAATTCCAGTTAAAGACGATATCTCCCCTCCTGGACACCAATGCACAGAGCGAGCTGCAGTGGAATTCTCTCCCCCCACTCCTGTCACTGTAAGTCATTATCTATCCAGAGGCAGGCCCTTCACTTGGCCAGTCTGGAGAATTTATGCAATCGTCTATCTAGGGGTTTTCCCAACCAGAACCAATCCCAGCTGAAAATTATAGTATAATTAATGACAAATTGAAAATAATAATTCATAACACTGCACAACAAAAAAATATTTTTTGAATGTTTCCTACACTAAATTAGTCTATTTCTACTAATTTTGGGGTGATAAAAACGAAAATAACATTGAAAAATTTTTATTAGCTCTGGTTTTTGGGATATACAGCACTTAATCTTAAAGAGTAGTTATACTATACGTGAAAAGTGAAAGTACAAAAAACAATATTGTTATGTTTCTTTTAGAATATTTTAAGTACAAAATTGATAAAAAAAAACATTATTCTTAGTGTTTTGACAAATAAAAGAGGTTTGTACCACCAAATTTCAATTAAGTCAATCCGATGTATTGTAAGATCGCTGTCGTTTAGCTTGTCTTTTATAAAACACTTCTGGAGCATCCTGTACTGAGCTGTCTGTACTGAGATATTTTCACATCATGTTTTAGAAGATTCCACTGTTGTAGTCTTGACCCTAACAGCTCAGCCTTTTCCTTAGACAAGCCAAGATCTCTTATAAGGTCACTCAACTCTGCTTGACTAATTCTGTGCGGATCACTAGACCTATCGCTTACATCAAAATCAGGGTCATAGGATGTAGAAGGATGGGTTGCTTCTTGTAAACAGACTTCATCACTTTCCTCTAAAATTTCATAGTTTTGGGGTGGAGAAGGGACTGGCAAATTGTCTGAGTGTGGTACAGGCCGAAGAGCAGATGGGAGATTAGGGTATTTCACCGTTCCTCTTTTCTTCATAGATAAACCTTGCTTAATGGGAGGAGTTAAGCAGAAATAACAGTCGTCTGTATGATTGGTAGGCTCACGCCAAACCATAGGTACTGCAAAAGCCATTGCCCGCTTGTTATTTTTCAGCCACTCTCGCAATATGACGGAACAAGAATTACAACATATATGAGGAGCCCATGATTTATCTTGGTCCCCAACTTTTACACCAAAATAATGTTCATAGGCAGTCTTAATGATAGGTGACATTTTACGTTTCTGAGCCTTAAATGTTATTTCACCACATATATAGCAAAAGCTATCGACAGAATTCACACACTTTCGAGGCATTTCAGATCAGCACTTAAATTAATTTAAAAATCAACTTCACACGATAATTTCAATAGCAACCACGTGCGTACAATTGACAAACTCGCAAAGGTTATGTTTACTACTTATGAACAGCTGATGAGAGGGGTGTTATGTAAACAAACATGTGTACCAACTGTTGGTGATGAAATATTTCATTTGTTGAAAACTCAATATATATATAATAGAATGATACTATGTCTTGAAAACAAGAGCTAATATATAATTTTTATGGTCATTTTCGGTTTTAACACGTGGAAATACATTAAAATCAGCTAAGTTCAACCCCGAAACAAAAACTTTGTTGTTCAGTGTAACAGTGGTAAGACTTAAAAACAAATATTTAAGCCAATTTATCCAAACATTTATTTATTTTATGAATTATTTGATAAATAGCAGAAGTCTAAAAGTAAGGGTAGAAATACTTTTCAAATGAAATGCAAATAGATAACGGTACTCGCCAAAGAGGGTTGTTTAAGTGCAGAATTATTCTGTTTTGCTGATAACGGCATTTCGGAGGTCATACCTACCCCTGTAGGTACTTTTATTCACTGAGGACATTGTATTATTCTATTCAGGAAAAAATCTAAATGGTATTTTACAAAAAAGTACAAAAAGCTCTAATATACATGAAATTCAAATATCCTCTTTGAAGACCACTGATAAAATATTTACAAAAAAAAAAAAAAAAAAAAAAAAAAAAAGTTAATTCACCTAATTGGCTATTACCAGATAATCATCCTATCAAAATTTTAGAGGAAGTAAAATATTTAGATGCGTTATTTGATACAAAGATTGCCTGGAGCACAATGTTTTCATTCACTTCAATTGTTAAAAACACTAACAAATACGTAGTAAGTTGCTGACCACACAACCAAGCTGTTTTCTATAGAGTCCAAATTAGATCTGAAATAGATAACGATTCCGTCATGTATCATTTAACATCTCCACATACAGTTCAATTATTAGATCAATACTCCTAGCCGACATAGCAAAGGGAGCATAAGAAGGTAAGAGCCCGTCTGCGTCGAAGGAGGCGAATTATATCTGTGTCCTAGAAGGGACAGACCCTTAAGTAATTTTTATAATAAAGTTATTATCTCTCAACAATATTTTCAAGAGTGGGTTCTTTTTTTTACAGATGAACCCACAATCCCTAGACATTCTTTCTGTAGTAGAGTATTAAATTACAATGATATCATCGGTGTAGAACGAATTGAAGAAATTTCAATTGCACACATGCCTTGGTTGTTATCTGACCCTAAAATAAGCATTAAACTCTTAAAATTCATTAAAAATTAAACTAATCCATTTATACTTCTGCTATTATTTAAAAAGATAAAAAAAATTATTTATCACACTCTGTAATATATTTCCTGATGGATCGAAAACAATTTCTGGAACTAGGGCTGCAATATATTCAAATAAAACCTCCAACAAATTTTATCTCCATTCTCACCTTAATTATTTTACTGCTGAGTGGTTGCCAATAAAAAAAAGTACTATCGACTTTCATGCAAAATAAAATAAAAATGTTATTTTGCAGACTCACTTTCATCTCTTCTAGCTTTTCACAATCCTTTTACATACCATACAATAGTGCGAGATATTTTTTATAGCACTAAATCTCTTGAAATTAATAGGAATTTTGTTTATTTACTTGACTCCAAAACATATAGAAACAAATAAAAATGAAATGAGGGATATATTATTTAGAGAAGCTGTACATGATTGGATCCCTTACAAGAAAGTACCACTTAATTTCATGTTGCCAATAATTTGAACAGAAAATGGAGCTGTAATTTTTTTAAAAAAAGTTCACAACTTCTGAAATTAAAGGGAATTTGGTTTTTGATTTCAACACTTCAGAGCTTAGTTCTAAACCATTATTAAGCCCTAATATATTCTCACTCATAATTTCTACAAGGAATATGTGCAATAACATTAAATAATACACTATCAGCTTGATATTAATAATTGATAGCTCACTGATGGTGATAAGTAGTTTTATTGACTGTATTGTCCTGGTAGAGGTGATCAGCACAAGTTGTGAGTCAGATGTAGAGGAAATTAAACTGTCAAACTGTCACAGCAAAGATGTCATTTTGACAGCCGCTTTTTTATATTAAAAACTGCCTCCTCAGAAATATTTAGTATTTTCTTCTTTATATATATTTTTTTAACGACTACAGTGAAGTCGGTACTTTACTCGATAATGACTTTTTTCAATATATGTTTTTAACTGAATGAGCTTTTAACATCATTATCTGGGAAGAAACACATAAAAGAGAAGAGAGTAAAAGTAGACTACAAGTTTATCTCCTAATGANACTTTTATTTATTATTTGTCCTCTATATATTCTGATTCATACAAATACATTCTTTGGGCTTTGATGATTGCTTTGATTTTTTTCGAATATTGGCTTCAAAAATCTGTCAAGGTGTGATCGTTTTATTATTGGGATTATTTATATATAGTATTATATATTAAACAAAGCCATGTTTTATGAAGTACATGAGTGAAATGTGAAGGTTTGTTACCAATTCTCATTTATTTCACCCACTTTTGATTGAGAACGTCCACCAGTCTTGAATTAAGCAGAAGCAACATATAGGTGAACGTTCTGATCTACCCGTCAAATATTTCTGTTGATATTGTAGATTCATTATTATATAATAAAATAAATATTAGATCACTAAAATTTACATTTCACTGATCTATTTATGAGTTTTTTTAACACTAAAATACTAAGATATCAATAATTTTTAATTTTTTTTTTTTCTAAACTTGCTATTTCAATTTTTATCTCACACTATGAAAGTAAATAGCACAAATACTTACAAAAAATTCTTTTCAAGAAAGAAAAAGAAATACATAATGGAATTATTAAAATTCAAAGTAATGAATTGCGTAATAAAATAGCAAGGAAGGAAAATTGTTGAAAACAGACTTAAAACTGATTTAAATACTTAACTAACATGGTTAAGGAATTAACAAAAATTGGTCTAAAACACTTAGTCTATCTTAACATAGTTTATGTATATTAGTAGTGGGTAGTACAGAGTATGTTTTTATGCAATCTAAAATATTACAAATATCATTTTTTAAGATTTATGTTAAAATATATTNTATATATATAAAACTAAATGAAGTAATGGTGATAGTTCTTAAATAAATTTTTTTAATGGTAATAAAGCAATTGATTGTGATTTTTAATAAAACGATAGAGCCAAATCACATACTTGAGAGGTAAAATACGTTAGAAAATATATTCCAACGCATTTTACCTCTGAATTAAAAAAATAATGCCTAACCTTATTGGTAATACCTACATAATAAATTTAACCTACAATCCAGAATTAAGAAATTAATAAAACATTTCCATGTAAATGTTACATGTGGATATTTGTAAAAAACAAATAGGATCTTCTACTCAGATGAAATAATTTTACAAATATTTAAATCTCTATTCTTTCTTGGTGTTCATTTAAATTTTTCCATTTCATATTTCAATTTTTAACAAAAAAAAAAAAAAAAAAACTGAGAACAATCAAATTATTCAAGAAAATAAACCTTGTAACAAGGCAAATACCTGTGATTATGCAAAAAAAAAAAAAAAAAAAAAATGATAAACAAGGCTCAGTTCGATTTGGAGCAAAATAAGAGCAATAGGTGTGGAGAGTTACTGGAAATGGCAAGTTTGACTTCAAAATGTTTTTTTGTTTATGAATGAAAAATTTGTATTTTGTGAATTTATTGAATCGATAATAGAGAACGAGTTAATAAATAAATTGCTTGATAATCTTTATTCCTGTTTAAAATTTTTGATCATGTTCACACGTCAAATAAAGTTCAAAATCACATCAAATTATATTATAAATTTAAAATTGCTGTGGGAGTGGAAATTGAAATGCCTGGCATTTATGAAATTCTGTGGCTTTATGATCTTCGAGTCCAATAATCTCCAATAATGCTTCGAGAAAAAAAACAAAACAAAAAACCCCTGTTATCGGTTTTCACGATGAAATGTCACTTTTCTTTTCTTTCGTAAAACTATCAATCCTCCAAAAAAAAAAAAAAAAAAAAAAAATTTGAATGATGCAATAAACTATGCAGTTTATTAACTCGGTACAATAGAGTAAGAAGATATTTCATAGATATTTGAAGCTGATAACATTTAGTGGGTCTTATCAAATAAAGATAACTAATTATTTTGATAAAGATCGTGAAATCCTTTGTTGAATTTTTTTCAGGATTTAAACTATCGTTAATTAGAGGGGTTATAATTATAGTTCTAAATTTGTATTTAGGCTATTGATTGCAAAATATTGTCCGATTTAATTTTCGGTCATGACTGCATAAGGGAGGAGGGTTTCAAAAGGAAGCCTAAAATTTATTATAGTGAAATTTTTGTTTATATAAAATGTATTACGCTTTTTTAATATAAGTGATTTTTTTATCGTTTATTTTCTATAAGTTTTTAAGATGAATGCTTTTTGAAAAAGAGATTTACAAATATAAATACGATTAGAGAATAGTTCCCACACTATTCCCTTCTTAGTCTGCCACAGTGACCATGTTTTTTAAGTTCAATGTCCTCCGGCTTTTATAATAAAATATGTCATTTATTAATATTTTTTTTCTACTGTATTAAAATAGCAACTCAGAAATCACGCCTCTAGTTTTCTTTAGAAGGCACTAGTATTGAAGGTACTAGTTATTGATACATTTCTTCACAACATATAATTTTGAGAACATCAAATATTCACGTGGATAGTTTCACTGTCAATCCTTAGGCTTTAACAATTATGCAGCTTCGGTTCCAAATACCTGAAAAAACAAGTCGGCCATAAGAGAAGAGATTCATTCTTAATGTTACTTTCTCAATCACCCTTAAGAAAACTGCTTATCTAAGAGAACCATTTCCCGTTGGCGAGCGCTTTCGGACATTGTCCATCTTCTGGTCAACAGTTGAATACGGACCGTGACAGTGAACACATGTATTCGGCCAAGAAGATGGACAATGTCCGAAAGCGCTCACCAACGGGAGATGGTGTGCAGAAACCAATGAAGACGGATAATAGAAGGTATGAGACTTAAGAGGAGTGATTATCTCTCGAGATGGGCCACTTCATGGCCTCAACGCTGATGTTCTCTATTCTTCGAATAGTAATGAGCACTTTAGTGCATTTAAGGATTCAACGCCCACCCGAATGCTGAGACGTGAGTACCTGGAGCACTTAAAATATTACATAAAAATCAAATAAAATCCTTACTTGTCTACCCTAACCAAAAATGTCTTATATAATGTCTTACAAATTGTAATTGGTTTAATTACATTTTAAATATTGTTCACGTAGGCTTCGACGGTCGTCAGAAGTATTTACCGTTTCTTCTTCCGGGTTAGACCGTGTCAAATTGGTGTTATTTGCCGAGCTTTCGCACATCATGTGATGGCTTCTTCAGGGCTGAAAAGAGAATGAGAGTTGTAAAAGAGATTTTTAAAATCCAGGTGGTATATAATTACCATGTTTTTTACACCATGTGGTGTATAATCCCGGCGCATTCCGGTCCTTGGGCGAAGTCTGCCTTCCCATTGGTTGATCCTGTGTTCTGGCGGCTGGTCTCTTGAGTAGTCAGGTGGCTGGTCACTGATTGGTTGGATCCTCTTGTCAATTAGCGCTGGTTTCCAGTTTTTGATCAGTCTGTATCCGTCTTCTCTGTTGATATTTTTGGGATTCTTGGTTATTTCGATGGCTTCTCTGATGGTTCGCCGATAATAGTTGCTTTCCCGGTATGAAACGTCTTCAAATTTGATGTGGTGGCAGGTGTTGGCGAAATGTTCTGCTAGTATATAGGCAAATAACATTAATTTGACACGGGCCAACCCGGAAAAAGAAACGGTAAATACGTTTTAAATAGTTAATTTAAAAAATTTTGTTGGTAGCTTTTGATAATCTGCCAGTTACAAAAATTCATTCAAAATTGTAGCAAGAGTCTTCTGACTACATAAGATCACATAAAACCCAAATCTCCTAATCAAGCTCAAACAAATTCTCTCTTCAGTCCCTCTTCACGTGGGTTTTCCTTAACGAGGATTTCCTCTTAATACGTCATTTGTTACATCCTTTATCCTATTACGCTAACTCTATTTACCCCTTTGCTTCCTCTATCTCCTATATCTGAATATATAAACATCATTTTACGGAGTTGTCTGATACCAACCTTTGCTAATTTTCCCAATAATAATTTGTATTCCTCGCATTATATATATATATACATTTTAATGTACAATAATAAAAATGTACTCATATACAGTTAGAAAGCATGAATTATATTTAGATTCTAGCAGTGACAACTGCGCGAATTTTCCACATTTATTGATAGACACTGATAAAAGTAAATAAATAATTTCATCTTAGAAGTTTGCTAAAGCAATAAATGTAAAATATAAGAATACTGGGGCTGGGTTTAAGATGGTTCTGGAGGGCAGTGTTGCGAAAGGGAATTGCTTTAAAAAAAAAAAATCAGTTAAATTCATAAATATCATCTTTAATGTGCGTTCTCTGAAAAGGTAAAGGTGTTATAAAAAAAAGTGTATTTTTTAAAATTGTTTTTAAAGTAGTTTAAACATATTGTTCCATAAATTTATTATAAACTTGTTGAATTAAAATGAATAATAACAAAGATACATTCGTTTATTTTATTGGTAATACCCTTTCCACCCTCAAACTCTTCTCATGTAACTTGAAATTACTTCACATAACGGTATTTAATCACACATGAATAAAACAAAAATAAACTAAACGATCGTTTTATTGATGATGTTTGCAGTAAAAAAAATAACACCAATTTATGAAAATGTTCATTAATTTTAATTCCTTCTTCTGGGCCCACAAAATACACAAAAATAAATGTTTGCCATCTCTTTATGCCATCGCCTTTATAAAATGTCATCGAAACAACTAAAATTTATTTAATTTTTAAACGGAATTTTAAGCAAAGCATAAATAGTGTATTAAATGCCAATATTAAACCTGTTTCACTAATTACTACAATTTAATTATTTTAGCTTGATTTAATCATTTATAGAATCATAAGGGTAAAAAAATTTTTAAGAAATTGGGTAATAATATGTAGTATTCATAAAATAATATATATAAATATAACATGAAATTAATTAGAGACTCAATTCAATTCAAATAATCCAAGTTATGCACACATACAATTATTAACAATGCCTTGTTATAAAGATGTTTTATGTGATTTGTATAATGTATTTTTTTTTTTTTAATTTTAGTTAAACATTTTATTTCTAATTTTTATATTAATAGAATAACTACTTTGGTGTGATGTTTTTTTAAAATGCTTAAACATTTGTTTAATTTTTGTTGATTTGAGGTAAGTAATAAAGGGGGATCAATGTTATGTTTACCTGCTGTTATTTATATGTCTTTTTTCCTAAATAATAATAGTTAAATTATATAATATAAATATTTTAAATTTAAATCTTAAATTTATTTTTACTTTTCATTAATATTAATTAATATTTAATGTTTAATCAGAGGCTTTTTTTTCGCAATTTATTTTGATTCCTGGTCATTGTATAAAATCATTGTCTCAAAAGAACGATGCTGGCTACGAATTTTATGACAATTATTTTTTAAAGTATTATATAAGTGTGACTAAGTAAAAATTTATGACTAACTGAATGTTTAATTATAATTAATAATAAG
>KZ807905.1:113128-128436 GCA_000696205.2 Oncopeltus fasciatus | reverse complement strand
TATATATAATTGGCTATGAGGTATATTGGGTGGAGACATAAGAGAGAAATTCTTATGACCAAAGTAGTAGATCTTGGATAATGCATAGATTCTAGTGCCATCTGTTTTATCGATCCAACCTTATCCAAAAATCAAAGTCCTAAATAGCACATCTGAACACTCTATTTTCTTAATCCCCCATTCAGGGGCATTAGAACAAGAATTTAAAAGCTTTTTCATCTAATTTACCTGAATCAACTTTCAAGAGACAAATTCTAGAAGTTTGTCAGAATTTGTATAAGTCTGTGATCTACACTTCTGTGTGTGTGTGTGTGTGTTAATTATTAATATGTGTAATAACAATATAATTAATATATGTAATACACGTATGTGTATACATTGATAACTTCATAATCAGCATTTTGGAAGTGTACTAGTTTTTCTAAGTAATGAAAATAGAATGCTTCAGTTTTAATTTTTTTTCTTTTACTTATAAAAGTTCAGTTACTTAAAGCATGTTTTATTTTAGGTCGCTAAAGTTTCCAGGAAGGAAGGAAACTATGAATTTGCAGATAAAACTTTAAAAGAACATTTATTATTACTTGGGCTTCATGAAAGAAATAACCCTCTTTCTCTAATAGATTTAGCAAATGAGTATATGAGCACTTGGGGCATCAGTGGAAGACAATGGACTTTAGAAAACACAAATGCTTTGAAAGAAATGACTAAGCTTTTCATGTGGTAAGAGGTGATTTACTAAACCTTATAATAAATAACAGTCTGTTTGATAAAATGACTCAATATCTTTCCTGAAGATTATTTCCCAAAATTAAGATATGGTTTCAAATTCAAATAAATAATGTTTCAAATGTAATCAGTTTATTAATTATTTTAAGGAATCAAAACAAGTTTCCTAAAATTTATTGATGGTTTAAAAAAAAAAAAAAAAAGTATTTTACTCCTTGTACCTCGAATACCTCCTTGGACAGACCACTAATGAATACCTCTCATGAGTGAATGTAGTAAGAAATTGAAATGGAAGTTAAAAATATACCTTCCCGATACACTAATGATTGGCATCGTTCTTGCTATTAAAATATGTGGCCAAATAATAAGAAGTCCTTTTTTTTTTAAGTAGCAAAAAACATGAACCCCTTTATATTAAAATAGTTCATAGTCTTGAATAATTCTTAAATTAATTTTAATAATTTACAAAACTAAGACTTAAGACAATGAAGTGATGAACAGAATGGAACGTAAATACTACATTTTCTTTGCATAATACATGGAAAAATATTGAGATCACATTTTGCAAAATAATTTCATGAAATGAAAATATTTTAGATGAGATTTGGATGTAAAAAAAAATTTAAAATTAATCTCAATCTTCTTATAGAAATACCGAAGATTCCTAATTTTTTTTTTAAATATCGAATTATGGAAGGCGTGCAGACTCTATCTTTAGACACATATATATATATATATCCAAACCCCTTTCAATATAATTTACTTCATAAAATTTATTTGCATATTTTTCTATCAATATTTTTCTATTTATTAAGTTCAGATAATGAAGTATTAGTTTCTCCCTCACACACTCTCTCTCTCTCTCTCCACCCCCTCTCACGTGTATATATATATAACATGAATTAAACCACAAGACCACAAATAAAATTTTTTTAGTTAGAGACCTTATAAATTTAAAATTTAAAAAACAAGTTTTTAGAAGTAAATTAATATGTAAATTTGAGTGTTTAATGGGATACATTTTTGTAGGGTGGAGTTGTGTAGACAGACACCAGGGGCTCTTGGGAAAAAAAGATCTTTGTAGCGATTCGTTCGGTGTCAGAATATACCCCAGGTGTAGGGTATCACATATTCCCTGGTGACTTTTGAAGTCGGATACCACGAATCCACGTGTGGTAAAGGTGCTTGTAGAGGAACCCTCTGGTTTTTATTTCTACTTTTAACAAGGCCTTTTTGAAGTAACTTGACTAAATAAATGAATTGCCGCTATTTATTAAAATTTATTTTGCTAAAGAAGACTTAAAAACACACAGAAAAAAATTATATTAGTAAATACACTTTGATCAAAAGCAGCTTTGTTATATAATACAACTTTAAAATGATTATAGAATCATTAGAAAGGGAAAAAATTCGTCTTGTATAATTGGTTCACTACAGTTAAAAAAAAAAAAGATATGTTAAAAAAGGTTTATCGCTAAATACATTTTTTTTTAATTATTTATTTTAATCATTTAATATTTATCTTTTTTATATTCATTTTTATACTTTTTTTTATTACATTGTTTTAACATTTTACTACTATAATCAATTTTAATTTAATTAAAAAAATATTAAAAATAAATGAAATTATAAAAGCTGTTTGCTTGCCTGGAAATAAGACCTTATGGCAATGCTACTAAAAAATAAAGAAATTCAAATCAAAAAATTCGTCAGTAAAAAGTATTAAATTCATTTTAACTATATTTGAATGAAATGTTGATGCTGGTTTACACATTTCCAAGGCAATAAATACTTTCATTGTATTTAAATATTTTATTTTTCACACAAAAAGTATCGGCTTTATGCTTTCATCAAATTTTATGTGATTCTTTTGTTTTGAAGGTTCAATAAGCAAACATAATGATAACAAAAGAAACCTGAAAATAACATATAAGAATGTTAATGTTTTTTTAAATTAAACACTAATTTGTAAAACAAACAGTTTTTGTTTTGGATCACTTTTCCGTTTGAATTACAGGTCTTTTTCAGGGTATATGTATAATGAATTGAGAGAGAATCGGTACACTGTAAAGGCTAATTCATGATTGGTCTCTCTTTTTAATAACTCTAGAGCCCTGATGAAGGTCTGAAATTCAGACCGAAACGTTAGCATAATCTATTATTTATTGATCACTAACGATATTTTAACTGGCATTATTTAATGTTTTTATGTTAAACACTACGAAACTAATATTCGGACATTTACAGTAACTAAAAGGAAGAAAAAAATAAATAATAGTCATTTATAAATAAATAACAAAAACTACTTACTATTGGAAATATATATAAAGCAGGTGATTGAACTCTCGTTCCTTACGTGTGATAACACTCTTGAGTACACACACATTCGCATCGTTGAATTCGACAAATGAGAAAATGATCAGGTTCTTGAAGACTGTTCCACTATGTGGCGCCAACGAGGCTAGACGTATAAAGGAACAACTAAGTCATTTTACGTCATAGGCCTAACAATGCCTTGAAGCTTTCTGCGGAAATTCATTTTTGCGGTAAGAAAATGACACTCGTAGCTCACCTTATCTCGAATCACGACTGAATTTTAGTTTAATTTAAATCTTACTTGAAGTAATTGAGAAGTTGATACTGATTATATGCAAAAACTGATTTCCCACAGTTCTTGAAAATATATTCAATGCCGAGATATTTCAATAGATTTGTCGTAAAATACGTCCCTCAAATTAAATCCCATAATATCCTACCACATGTGGCTCCTAAATAAAGTTAGGGATATCGTGTGAATGTTTTAATGTATTCCAAGCTGGTGTTTTCGTCTCCATTCCTCTCCATATTATTAAATCATAAGTCCCTTAATAACCGACTATAATATTTGAGAATTCCTCAGCGACATTTCCTCGTTAAACGGTTCGGCGCCATGTTGTTTATAATTAACCGTTGATACACACACACACATAAGTATACGATTAATTTTCGGTAAAATATTATCAAATTACCTTTTTACAATTATTTATAATTTGAAAAAATGTAAAGTAAAACTGGAGCTATGTAATCTTAGTGACTCAGCATTATAGTTAATTAATATATGTATATATCGTAATCCACCGCTTGGTCTTCAGATTTTCTTAAGTAAATATTACACCAGCTGCAGTAAAAACTTTATTTATGTCTGCACTTGACATAAATCAGATCTCCCATTCCTATAGATCAAGTCACTTTATAACAAACTCCGCGATTCTGTGAACATTTAAAAGCTACATGCTAAATTTACTTATTTATCCAAAATTATCTGTATTCAGCGCTGAAACTCTTAACCATTCCGTGACGTCAGTATGAAGTAGTTCAGTATTTTGATTATGGTAGTCAATAAATAATATACCATAAATAATGGTTATTTGTGACCAGAGATTTCCGCATGGAAAAAAATTCTTTATAGGGGTTTCAGGGCATTTAAGAAAAAAAATCCATGTTGTGTAACAAACGGCGAGGTTTTTATTAAATATTACTGACGTAAGATACCAAGGGCTGGCTATAGGCTCCTTGTTCTCTAAGTTTTTCTTCAAAAAGGATAGCTCCATAACTGTGTATATATTTATATTTCGAAAGAGTGTTTATATATTTTAAGATGGCTCAAATGCATTTCCTACTTGAACGGAATGATATGAACGAAAATGCGAGAGGAAAAATTTCTTGTCCGTCATCTCCTGTATCAGAATGTGTTACATGCTCATTGATTGCTGTACGCGTAAGCGACGTATGCGTGCCATAAAGTAGGCATTTGTAGATGACTCCTATTTATCTATACACAGGTATAAAAAACATAAAAAGTTATTTAAAAAACAGAAATCTGTAGTTGGATAACTTTAAATTAAAGGTCCTAGATGATAGGTCAAAGTCTTCTTTCTCAATGTGAACTAGAACCAATATTGCCTCTTACATTTTTCGCACGGATCAACCGTTTAAGCAAGAAATGCCTGAATCGTCTAAAAATGCACCCCCTGTATATTAGTGACTTTTACTTTTTTTTTTTGCCCGATATTTAGGATTGAAGAAAATATTGAAAATATATCTGAATTTGCCAAACCAAATTGGCAGTTCCAACTGTGGACTGTTGTCTCTGTGGAGATGTAAAATGCAGGTGAGGTTAACAGCTGCTATAAAATGAAACAAATTAAGCTAATATAATTTGACATTGTTTTTCTTAAAGCTATAAAAAAATTACGATGTTCATCATAAAATACATTTTAAAGCTCTGTGAAGACTTTGTTTGACATAGAACCAAATATTAAATAGGACTTTAATAACAGAGTTCAACACATACCGCATTATTTTTGGCTTGTGGTAAAATATGAGTAGTCTCAATGATAATGAAAATAATTCTCTATTTGGTTCAGTTTAAATATACAATCAGAAAGAGAATGGTCCAGTCACTAAGGACACGACTCTTGGTTACGGAAAGAAATATAAACAACGAATTCGGTGTATATTTAATTCCAAACAAGGAAGCAATAAGGAAAATTCAATTCTTCTGATTATATTCATAAAAATATTACTTTAATTAGAGTAAGAAGAATTGGTTTTTCCTTATTGCTTCTTGGTAAAGTAGTCTTCGTTGCAGGACATATTCAATTAAGTAATTCTAAACCATTCGTGTCGATTATTAATTTTTCTGAAAACTCTTTTAAGAAATAATGTAATTCATTCTGTTGGGCGGGAGATTTTCTTTTTAATTTATTAAAACCCAATTTGGAATTTAGGCTTTTCATTGAAATCCCTTGAATTAATTAATTTTTAGCTGAAATTCGAGGAGGAAAATGGACTACAGCTAGATCAAAATCTACAATAGTTATATCCTCATTGTTATTTGAGTTGGAAAAAAAGGTCATGGAACATAATATCTGTAAAATGGACTTTTTCAACGATTATGCATTGGAAAATTTCCTTATTAAAAGCTTACCTGGAGAAAAATTTAGTAGAAATAAGTCTCTTACGACCTTTGTTCTTTCGGACTTGTAATTTAAATTTCGTTATTAAGTCTTATTTATGAAATTCTTTAATTTGTAATAAGGTATCAGCTCCTGCATAGCGGACTGTTATAAATTAATCTTTATTTATATATTATGTGTTCGAAATAAAATTTTTCCGAAATAATGCAACCTCTTTTTTTAAAATTATTTGAAGAAACCTGTGAGCGTGACTGCTACTTGCTTCTTCGATACACAGTAACAGTTACTCTGTTGCTCTTCTCTAGCGCTTATAATGAAATATTGGTTCTATATGTTTTATTGTCAGCGGTTGCTGCACAAAAATCGCGGAGGGTACTGCCTGGATGTCCATGGAAAAGAATATTTCTCGATAGAAACATAACGATTGCACGGGGTATGTATTTAAAAAAGTAAAAATAAATAAATAAACATATACCGGGTATGGGGTTTTGATTTACATAATGCAGGAAAGCCTACTTTATATTGTTTGAATCACAATTTATTGATAATATTCATTTATTATGTGTGCAAAAAGTTATAAAAATTAAAAATAAAATATTAGGAATATATCTTAAAATCAGTGCAGCATACAATAGCTTCTTCCAGGGATTTAGAATATTAATGGTACTCTCACAATATATGTACTTAAAATGTTGGAATTTACATATTAAAATTTAAGTTTAAAAAAAATAAGTTTATGTTTATATTGTCAAACAAAGAAAATGCTAAAAAGTTTATTACTAAATATCCATTTAATATATTTTACATTGAAATTGTATTTTTTAATCAGCTTTATTGGAAAATTCTTATAATTTCCTATGACTTACTCTTGGCTGACGACGTCACGTTGGCGTGGTTAGATTCTATAGAATTTATTGTATGGTATACAGGAAAAAAAAAAAAGAAAAAAATTTAGTCGTTGTAAAGGGCTGATTGGGGGCATGGAATTTGAAAGTAAAAAGCCCATCTTTATCGGTCTCAACTCTGGAAATTATCTCAGAAAGTAATTAGTTTTTTGGATTCATGTTTAATATTGTAATTAACAGATGAAATTAAACTAAGGACGTACTATGAAACGTTTATTATCATCGAAAATTAAAAGTGATTTTTGAAAGTGTATAGAGTACTTTAAAATACATAAGCAAATTTTGCTCTCAAAGTCCTATTTTACAAACCTTAAAATAAATTCGTTGGAAATCAGTCCAAAGACAGTTGGGGCTTATGACTAAATCAGAAAAGGTGAGATATCGCCAATATCACTTTTTTATTGTGGAAAATATGAATAATATAGATAAATACAGAGTAACTTAAATACAGCGTAAAGTTGTAAAATGTAATTAGTTTTTAATGTTCCTGTAATTTATGGTTGCATTTATGATGGTTTTAAGAATCTTGAGGGTTTTTCTACTAAATTTTTCATTGAGATAACATTTTTGCCTTATTCAATCTAAACCATTATTCTAAGAGTAATTTAAATCTTATAATGATTCCTCAAGATTTCCTTTCCATAGCAAATTATATCCTAATAAAGATGTAGTTAATGAATTACTATTACTGTAGTCGTTTGTAAATGGAATATTGAAATTATTAATTCCTTGCTTTTATTCAAGAAGAATGATGAAAGAATTCTATTTCCCATTTTAGAGAAAAATAAGTGACTAACCAGGGAAATAAAAATTACCAGCTTTATCAGAACCGTGGTTATAAGAGTTTTTTTTATATTGTTCGCATGACTGAAAATATTATTTTCTAAAATCAAGATTATAAATAGCAGAAATGATCCTCCAATATATATACTAATGATATACGCAATTTGTAAACTTGAATATATGTCAAAGTTCTAAATGCCACAGTTTTTTCGTAATTATATTCGGCATGTTCCATAAAGCAAAATACGAAAGTTAAGTTCGTTATTATTATTAATATCATCAAATTACAAGATATTGACTAACAGACTGTTATAAATAAAGATTTATTTAAAAAAAAAAAAAAAAAAGTATTTTACTCCTTGTACCTCGAATACCTCCTTGGACAGACCACTAATGAATACCTCTCATGAGTGAATGTAGTAAGAAATTGAAATGGAAGTTAAAAATATACCTTCCCGATACACTAATGATTGGCATCGTTCTTGCTATTAAAATATGTGGCCAAATAATAAGAAGTCCTTTTTTTTTTAAGTAGCAAAAAACATGAACCCCTTTATATTAAAATAGTTCATAGTCTTGAATAATTCTTAAATTAATTTTAATAATTTACAAAACTAAGACTTAAGACAATGAAGTGATGAACAGAATGGAACGTAAATACTACATTTTCTTTGCATAATACATGGAAAAATATTGAGATCACATTTTGCAAAATAATTTCATGAAATGAAAATATTTTAGATGAGATTTGGATGTAAAAAAAAATTTAAAATTAATCTCAATCTTCTTATAGAAATACCGAAGATTCCTAATTTTTTTTTTAAATATCGAATTATGGAAGGCGTGCAGACTCTATCTTTAGACACATATATATATATATATCCAAACCCCTTTCAATATAATTTACTTCATAAAATTTATTTGCATATTTTTCTATCAATATTTTTCTATTTATTAAGTTCAGATAATGAAGTATTAGTTTCTCCCTCACACACTCTCTCTCTCTCTCTCCACCCCCTCTCACGTGTATATATATATAACATGAATTAAACCACAAGACCACAAATAAAATTTTTTTAGTTAGAGACCTTATAAATTTAAAATTTAAAAAACAAGTTTTTAGAAGTAAATTAATATGTAAATTTGAGTGTTTAATGGGATACATTTTTGTAGGGTGGAGTTGTGTAGACAGACACCAGGGGCTCTTGGGAAAAAAAGATCTTTGTAGCGATTCGTTCGGTGTCAGAATATACCCCAGGTGTAGGGTATCACATATTCCCTGGTGACTTTTGAAGTCGGATACCACGAATCCACGTGTGGTAAAGGTGCTTGTAGAGGAACCCTCTGGTTTTTATTTCTACTTTTAACAAGGCCTTTTTGAAGTAACTTGACTAAATAAATGAATTGCCGCTATTTATTAAAATTTATTTTGCTAAAGAAGACTTAAAAACACACAGAAAAAAATTATATTAGTAAATACACTTTGATCAAAAGCAGCTTTGTTATATAATACAACTTTAAAATGATTATAGAATCATTAGAAAGGGAAAAAATTCGTCTTGTATAATTGGTTCACTACAGTTAAAAAAAAAAAAGATATGTTAAAAAAGGTTTATCGCTAAATACATTTTTTTTTAATTATTTATTTTAATCATTTAATATTTATCTNATTATATATAATTTATTGGTATTTGTGACTACCTTTTTGATACATGATATATGTTTATATTTTTTTTTCTTTTGAAAATTTTGTGTTCTTGAGATTCTATATAATTAGATATGATTTACTTAGAGAATTTCACAGAATAACAAAATAACGAAACATATCTATTTAACCTAATGATTTAGTGTTTATATATTAAAAAAAACAACTGAAAATAGCTTACCAAAAATAATTCAGCAAGGATAGTAGTAATGTAAACAATTCATTCCTTCCATCTGAAAAAAATAAAACAAAAACACATTACATTATTTCCGCCCTATAGGAACCAAATTCAGTATTTAACATATTATTATTCATATATATATATATGTGTGTGTGTGTGTATGTTACAAAATAAATAGTGTCTTTAGGTTATTTCAAATTCTTTATTACTTGTGATAATATATGCTGCAACACATGTAATCAAAGTTCTGTCAAAGTCTGCGGTTTTCATTGTGAAGTTATCTCTCTGTTTTCAGTTTCTCAGATATCCTCATTTGGCTTATTTCTCGTGAGGAAATCAAGATATTCACGGTGATCTCTTGATGCAACATTTTAAAAATTTCTCACACACACATATATATATATTGTTATAATTTCAGAGTGTACAATTTTTAAAATACTATACTAAACTAAGTAAGAATAAATAAAAACATTTTGTAATTTGATTACCATCAATAGTAAAAATAAATAACATTAATGAAAGTCACACGAGGAGAGAAGGTGACCAGTGACACAACTCTCAAATGTTAAAAATAAATAAAAACATTTTGTGATTTGATTACAATGAATAATAGAAAAGATAAATGGCATTAATGAAAGTGATATTGAAAAATGTATTTTAATTTATTATAATTAGTGTAAAGAAATAACCTGTGGAACGTAATAGGTGTAAAATGAAACTTTATAATACTTTTGAGCAAAACATAAAAAGATAAATATTTAATGATGTAACTTCAACTGTTCAGCATTTTTACATTGTCAATATCTTTGTTTCTGTAGAGATACAAAAAAAGTATTGAAATATAATAGGCTTAATATAAATATCATAAATATTAATTGGTTATTATAACTTTTTTTTACGAAAAATATCCTCTAAGAAAAATATTTTAAAACACAATATGTAGAGAGTTTTTCGACTCTTATTTTAAAAGATCTAAGTAAATTTTAACCCCATTAGTCTTTTTAGCTTGTAAGATCGAGTAAATTAGTAATTCAGACTTATTAAAATTTTTGTCTATTATTAAAACATGTGAAATCATATTTAAAATTCTGCTGTTTGGCATGCGAACGGAAAAAAAAGTCTTAAAAATTTTATTTATAATATTCTTTTTAGAAACATTTACAAAAATAAAATAGAATAAATATACTCAAATAGAAAGAACAACAGATTCACAATGAAGAGAGGAAGGGTCCATTAATCCCGCTCGCAGTAAATGCAAGCATTTAGACTCGAATGGTCGTAAAACCATATTTGTTTGAGTCGTCGGGGATGGTTGTAAGGATTGGAGTCCGGCGACAGGGAATGTGCATATGCCATCGTCGTGCCCATACCATTATACAAGGGGTGAGAGTTGCGCGAGATATTATTCCCCGCACGTATGCACTTTTCAGAACGCACGTGCGAAGTGTGCGATCAGGGAGGCTATTTCTTGCACCATCGCCCAAACACCATTCGTAGCCAGATATTGCCGGGCGCCAACCCCTGTAGTAATATGATAAGTGTGCGACATTCCAAGTTGACTTGGAGGATGGTGAGCAGATATGAATGGGTAATAATCTTTGATATCTAAATCAACGTGCACTCAACAATTTGCCCAGCACGGATGTACCAGGTGGTCATGCAAGAGAATTTGAATGGTTCGTCGGTCTAGACATCTTTGCCGATTTAGAAAAAATTTGTGATATTCTTTTTCATCTCTGAACTAAATATATAATTAAAATTCAATTTACTTAAGTACTTATTTTAATATAGCCTATTTGTTGTTTAAAAATAAGTCAAATATTATAGAATTAAAAATGTTGAAATTTTATTTTAAAAAAATAAAACCTATTTCTTTAATAGGAATTAAAAACTTTAAAAATATTCATAAATTTAGAAATAATGTGTCTTGTTAAGGGAGGGGGGAAGGGGTATTAATGTGAACGTTAAACCCTGCAAACATTTTAATTCTTTGAAAGAAGAGATAATTAATCAGGAACGTCAAAATGAATTTTTTTTTCTTTCTCTCTGTTTCCCAAAAAATTATATTTTAGTCTCATGGAAGATTTTCTGCTTAAAATGAAAAAAAAATATATTGAATTCGATTTGTTTAGTACTATACTTAACTAGAGGATTTTATTCAACTTAATGTGCACACTCATATGGAAATGTTACTTTTAATAAATACAACGCAAATATCTCTAAAGAGTTTTACTTGGTTTTACAAGAAATGACCAAATAATTGCAGGTTTTCTATAGATATTCTTGCCAAAAAATACTAACCAAATCACAAGTGTTCTTAAACATTTATATATTTACCTCTGCTACTAATAATACGAAACAATACATATACGAATTTTTTTCAAAAGAGCCAGCATTACTTTGAAATTATATATTCATAATGAAGAAATGGTATTTGCTTTGAAACAGTTAAATTATTTACTGAAAGTAATTCTTTTTTGGTGGGAATTTTTATTAAGTATTTTAATACATATTGATATTATGAATAAAGCTTAAAGTATGATGTTTTCAAGTAGCTAATATGGTACTTGTTATAACACAAACTAGCATGTGTTTTAATGTATATGTTGAAAATACTAGTAAATCGAATATTGATAGTAAATACTGATTACCTAAATTGCGGCGAAAATATTTTGAAGGATGGAATACATTCAATTTCTGGCTAGTGGAACCTAGAGCGTCCCCTCGGAATTTCACTCTGTAGAGCGGAATTTAGAGAACACTTCCAGGAATCCAGGAAATTTATTAAATTCTGCCTGGAGCAGACGCCTCCTTCATAACTCTCGGAGGCTCCCCGAGTCGCACCTTACTAGCGCGCCTTAACTCAAGGAGGCCATTCGTACTCAAGGCGGATCTCTGAGAGTTGAACATAAAAATTAGTGTAAGTAACCAATAAAAGTAATTTTATGAAATACGGTTTTGAAAGTCCAGTGATTATGGCTATTGACTATCCAATCAAAGGCCACATATTCAATACTCTCTAGCAGTGCAAAGTTTGTGTTTTTTCCTTACCAGTTGATTACCGGAATGCTCTTAGGAATACCCAGTCATAATTGGGTACCATTTTTTCTAAAAAGAGTGAAAAAAATCAAGTTTTCAGAACCATGTGATGGCCAATGTTCTCTAACCTTGAATAAACCCATCCGCAACTTTGGGCCACTATGGTTTATTTTAAAACAATTTTTCTTAATTTTTTAATTAAATAAATAGAATATATCGGTCCATCATATATGGATATATATTTGTAATATATATAAATATATCCATCATATCATTTGGCTTATTTCTCGTGAGGAAATCAAGATATTCACGGTGATCTCTTGATGCAACATTTTAAAAATTTCTCACACANTAAAGAATGAGATATTATTTATTATTTTAGTTAATAATAATTTATTTATTATAATTTATTAAATATATAATAATAATATTTAAATAAAAAAAAATTCTATTAATTTAGGTTGTTATAGTGGTCGAAATAATCCTGATTCCTGTATTTTATTAACTGATTTATAGTGGACATATCACGGGTATTTATAGGGCGTAATAACCTAGAAGTTGATTGCCCTTCAATCTACAACTACTACTACTCGGTCCATCATGAAATGAGGAATATAGTAAGAAACACGATTAATTTATTGGGTCACCAGGATAGATCATGGGACCCGTTCGGGTCCCGCAATCTTGGCGCTGTGGGTCAAATCCAATCCCATTCCTTACTTTGGACCTTTGACTTAATAAAAAAATGTTGATTTCCTGACTATTAACATTTTACCCATAGCCGACTAATAATAATCGTACAACAAATCGGTAAAAGGTGTCATCACATAATTCCTGTTATCACACAATCACACGTTCCTGATAACACACTTTGTCCCCATCCAAGTTGAATCAACAGATGGGACGCTGACAGAAAGATTTTCCTCGTACCAAATATCCTGAATATTCGATCCATTCAAAAACTTATCCATCTCCCAAAATCCAATCGACTTATCTCTCCGCAAGTCTATCCGCAACTGGCGGAAACAATTGTTTCATATAAGTTGCTTTCTTAATATTTTCCTGAGAATTTCCCAATCTTCCTGAACTTATTGGTAAATTCGTTTCTATATATGACGTACGATACCCGTCAAAGCACAACGGCAATGCTCCAGGTGGTCAGCCTCTTCGTTACAGGCTCTCCATTCTGTGCATTCATCCAGTTAAATTTAAATTCAATAAAATCAGTACATTATTTTCTATTTCTGGGTAAAAGCTTGCCCAGAACGGGATTGGAACCTGCAGCGCCAGGTTTTCGAGACCTGCAGACCTGGGAAGTTACAATTAGGGTTAATATGTAGTTGTTTTTGTTTTGCTTTTTTTTTTTTTTTTTTTAAATTCTTGTCATATTACCACAGTATATAGCCGTGGGAATTCGCAAACATAACTTTCTCAGTTCTAGGTAAGTAGTATTTCAATATTTTTCTCATATACTGGGGGAAAAATGTCTACCCCCTAAGTAGTTTTCGGCACGTCTTGAAAATATTTCGGTTTGAAGAAGAAAGGGAATATACTTTTCCAGGCACGTTCCTCGCTCACGTAACTCAGCTGATGAGGAAGAGTCAGGACGGCTCCATCTGTGTGTCTAGAGGCGCCATATTTCCCCCCCACCCAAGCTGTCTACAACAGTTCTAGATGTATCCCTTCGATTTAAATTAGTTCCAAAGAGATTATAAAAGAGGTTAGAAGTGATACAGTATGTCAGTGGCGAACGACTTATTTTTCTTTACAGTTGGAGATTCGTTGGCCGTCGAGTATTATGCAAGGAGAAATCAGTCAGGATTTCAGCCAGGATCAGAAAAATAAAATACTCCAATTAACAATGGTAAATTAAAATTACCTAACAATGGTAATTATTTTGTTATTGCCGACGTTTCGACTTATCATCATCGATTATCATCAGGGATAGTGATGTCTGGAGAGATCTCCGAGGGAGTTTTATCTACAATTTCCACATCTCAGACTGCAGAACAAAATTTCAGTCGGCAATAATAAAATAATTACCCAATCATTTTGGATTATTTCATTTTTCTAATCCTGGCCGAAACCCTCACTAATTTCTCCATCTTATTTTTCTTCGTCATGAAGTTAGATAATGACTCACATAGAATAGCTGTGATTGAATAGTTTTTGTTGGACAACAAAGTCATTCTCCATATTATTAAGTTTTATACGTTAAAATTTTGTCTTACAGTTCATATATTCAGATATTAAAATTTTGTCCAGATGTCTATGTAATCAACTTTTTTTTTTTTTTAAAGATCATTTCCTTAACTTACTTTTACAATAACAAACCTGCCACATCATAACAAAAGTAACAAGTAAAGGAGAGGTTCGGTCAAGGTAGATCCGAAATAATACAAATTTAAAAATTTTTTTTTGCATTTTTGGTACTTTTTTTTTTAGCCATTTTCAGGGCTATCATGAAGACGAGAGAGGACGTCCTGTCCCTAAGTTCACATTTCCACGACTGAATTTATTTGGATCTACCTTGACAAAACCCCTACTAAAATCATCTAATAGCAACAAGCAGAGTCTTAAGTTGTGCAGCTTTGCTTATACCAGCCTGCCTTATTTAGTTACCTCTTTAAGGTCTATAAGTCAGTTTGTACATTGACAATAAAAGTGGCGATAATATTCAGAAAATACGTATATGGTGAATTCTTTTGAATAGGAGCGTTATGGTGAATACCCTGACAGAGACACACCGTTTCACAAAATATTCAAAAGAACATATTTCCATTCAGTATACTACCGATTTTCTGCTACTCTAAGCCAGGTCCCTCAGGGGATTTTCTCCAGAGTATGGCTGGAATTCACTCCCCCATACGAATTCCAACAACTGGAAAAACAAACAGAAAAGTTTATCCTATCAATTACCTAAAGGAGGAAAGTGTAGACATGTAAATTATTTAATCATATACTAATGAAAATTTTTTTTCTTTATTAAAATAAAATCTTTTTAAAAATTT
>KZ807905.1:95053-110476 GCA_000696205.2 Oncopeltus fasciatus | reverse complement strand
TTTTTTTTTTTTTTTTTTTTTTTTTTTTTTTTTTTTTTTTTTTTTTTTTTTTTATTTTTTTTTTTTTTTTTTTTTTTTTTTTACAAATTATAAAAAAATCCAAGAAGGGTATGGAAGGCACTGGCTGTATTCAGGTGTACACGTTGAGCCAGAATGTAGGTCAGTCCAGCTATTGTCTGGATTACAGAGAGATTCTCAAAAGTCCGCCTCTGACCTCTTCGAGTGTGCTCTTCTGGCCTAGCAGGGAGTGCTGCTGGAATCTTCAGCTTCTTCTCAGATGGAGTTTCCCCATGGAACATGGAGCATTCCTCCATCATAAACAAACGACAATGCATATTCGACTACTTCATATTCAATACAATAAAGCGAACTCAGACATTATCAATATTTAATTTAGTTGTGGTATTTTATCCCACGAATCCACGAGTTATCCCACAGGAGTCCTGGTAGTATAACTGGAGAGTACACCGGCCCGGACAGCAGGAGATCCAGGTTCGATTCCTGGCTGGGACAGATAGTTTTTTATTTTCTATTCCCTCTCAATAATTGTCAGACATTATCATTTCATGCCGAGGGCGAAGATATTTTCTCCTCCAAGTTATAGAATTTCCCACTTTAAGGACCTCTGATTCAATAAGCGATTCTGTTGGAAAGTTTGAATAACGCTCAGGATTTAAATAAAAGGGAATTACTTGCTCAATGGAGTGTTGTAGATTTAATTACGATTCGTTGGGGGAAAAACGTGGCTGGTAAAAAAAGAACTTTTATTTTTATTTCTTCCCGCCAATAGTAAAATATTTTAAATCAGAACAAGAAAAAAAATCCACCAGGAACCGACCCTAGGAGTAAATTAAGTAGATTACACTTATCCCGTTAATAATTTCATCAATAAGAAAGAATGATTAATTATTTGAAGTAGAAGAGGGCAATGTATCTAAATGTGAAAGAGAAAAGTATTCGAATTTTGTTTACATTCTTAAATCTTTTCTTTAATAAATTTTTTTCATAAAATGTTTCACAGCAAAATTAACATTAAATTTAATGTTATGCCTTTTGCATAATAAAAATTTCTAAGTGATAATAATTACAATGAAGACATTTCGAATATAGCTTTTTTTTAAACCCTGAACTCCTCTATCAACCTCAACTAAATTCAACTAAAATATTTTTATTGAATAGTTAAAAAACAATATATCGATTAATTTTTTCAATACTTACTTAAGGGAGCCTTTCCAACTCTCTAAGATGTATTCCTAAATATTTTCGAAGACATAGATTTTCTTGAAAGCGTTATAGAATACAAATTTCGGAAAAATACATGTAAAAATATAGTTTTCAATAACTTTATTCAACCTCTAAATGTACCAAAAGAAATTTTGGATTTTTCAATGTAGTTTTCCTATTCTACTACTTCTTCTACTCTAGAAGTCTTACCTTCTCTCCTTGACCGATTTAAGCTATAACTAAATCGCCCAACGATTTACTAACAGAATCTTGAATTCCGCATTTCATTTTATTATAATAAAGTTTAAACAATATTACATCTATTAGTTTCTAATTTGGTTTAGCTACTATTGTCATAGAAGTAAGAAATATAATATTCATTATATATATAAATATATTCTTGTAAGAATAAAATATAAAAGAAACAACAGAAAATATCAATTTTAACTGAAATGTATTTATGTGACAAGGACAGAGAATAGTACTGGTTAACATACTGATGGAGTATTGATTTTGCAATGTTTGTTATGAATCTCAAAATTTGAAGTGTACAGAAAATTATTTTCCTAAAAGAAATTAAACTATTGATTTATTTCAGGCATGAATTACATTAAACTTTTACACGCCAACACTCACACACACACACACACACACACACACACACATAAATATATATATATATATAATTTATATAATGTTAATTTATAAGCACACACACACACATATTTTTTTTATTAATGTGTGCATATTAATTTAATCCAATTTATGCCTAAAACAAATACATATTTTTTGCTTTAGAGAAATCATGTTCTGTACACTATAGTCATAGAGGGTAAATTTGTATTCAATTCAGATATGTGACCTATGATTTAATTAAGTAAAGTAGCCCATAAGGTCTGTCTAATTCCTGTCTCTTGAGTTTATATATTCTCCCCATGTAAGTTTTGAATCAAGATGAATTTCGAAGCAGCGGACAAAAGTTGACAGAATCATATGTGTGCGGTTAAATTGTACATATTTAGATACCATTTCCTGTACTATGAATTGATTTGAACGAATTCGGATTCATTGAATTTTATTTTCCGTCTACCACGCATTACCTGAATAGCACCTAGTTGGTGCTGTTTTGGGATTAGGGTGAGAAGATTACCATGTGCATGGATTAGTTATTATCTATGCATAAATTCAACTAGATAAGTTGAGCAGCCTCTTCTTTCCTTTATGGTTTAGAATTGTAAAATATATAATTTATTTATACATATACAACCAATATATAAATAGAAATATTTGTATTCATATAATGCATGCATATATGATGAAGTAGTAAGGATTAATGGAGAAGGAATGCCATATATTTTTAAATAATATTAAACTTGAATCTCTCTTTTTTTAAAATTTATTGTTGAAACTTTCAAAGAAACTTTTCCTGAAAATAGTTATTTTATTACAAATATTTTATTTGGTTGTGGTATTTTATCCTACGTAAATTTTAAACAATTAATGAGAGGAAATATAAAAAACTATCTGTCCCAGCCAGGAATCGAACCTGGATCTCCTGCTATCCGGGCCGGCGTGCTTAACCATTACACCACCAGGACGCGTTAGTTGTCTCATTCAATTTCCTCTACACTAGCAAGAGCCTAACCCACGAGAAAAGCGAGAACTTCGTCTTGTACTCGAAGGAGCTGACATTGTCATACATTTTGTCGACTCTCGTCATTTACTTTATTTAATTTTTTCTTTATAAATATTTTATTTGGTTGTGGTATTTTATCGCACGTAAATTTTAAACAATTAATGAGAGGGAATGGAATATAAAGAGGGAATTGAATGAGACAACTAACGCGTCCTGGTGGTGTAATGGTTAAGCACGCCGGCCCGGATAGCAGGAGATCCAGGTTCGATTCCTGGCTGGGACAGATAGTTTTTTTTGTTCTATTCCCTCTCATTAATTGTTATTTTATTACCTTTTGTAAGAGCCCACCATTGCTTCTATAGAGCTTCTTATACGAAGTGATGAAGCTATGTCCCGATCGGGACTTCTTGTCTCCCCTGTTCTACAGAATGAAAGAGAAAAGTCGGTTTTCTGAAACACCATTGTCTCGGAGATAAGCTCCCGTTGGGAAGAAACTTGATGGGAGTAGTAAAAGTATCCCGAGGGAGTTATATTCCCTCGTTTTCCTCGGGATAGCTTATCTGTTTTTGCTTTTTTTTTTATCTTCCTCTCGATGAGGTCTTCCAGATTCCGAACCAGAAGAAATTCTAGAACCCCACTGAAGATCATAATGGAGTAATGGCATTCCTCTTCGGACTCTAAAAAGCAATAACAGGGTGTTCCCCAAGGAGCAGAACTGTCTCAACTATTCCTTTCTTTACCATATTCCAGATCAAGACATTGGATATTTTATAAATCGTTTTCTTTATTTTGTACCAAGTTTAGCTAGTAATCTTATTGTTCGCTTTTTATTTCTCTGATATGTTTAGAAATATTCTAATTGCTGGTACCTATTAAACTATATTAAAATACATTTTATATTTATACAACCTTTTTAGACATAAATAAATTTATTTCTCGATTATTTGAGTATTAATTTTGGATCATTGACATTTACTGTTCTGACTTTATTATTCTTTTTACATTCTTAAATTTCATCATACAGTTGACCCAATAAATATTTGTTTTTATATTTTTAAATTACTGAACAGATTGAGAAGTTCCGACAAATTAGCTGTTTTACTGTCATTTTAATTTAGAATTTTATCTAATAATTTGTTTTTATACAATCAAAAAAATTAAAGTAAAAATTAACTTTTATTTCTGGAAATTAGTTACTTATTAAGTGTCTTCCATGTTCAACGATTTTATACAATCACTGCAGTAAATTTCATAGTAATTTCGTGGATTTGAGAGTAAAATATCCGAAAAACTCTAAGTTAAGCCCTTTGATTATGTATGCCAAGTGTATGAAAGATGCTACAAATATTTTTTCCATGTTTTAGCATAAATAAGAAATTTTCATTCTACTCCTTTTCATAGTTTTTATAAGTTCTATAATTTCTAGGTTCTGCTTAAATATAATTCAATCTTCATATGTATGAAAATTAGAATCTAAAAGTCATCTTAAATCAACTTTTCTATTTCATAAAAATAAAAATACAGAATGAGTCATGGAAATGTGAACTTAGGGACAGGACGTCCTCTCTCGTCTTCATGATAGACAGCCCTAAAGATGGCTTACAATGTAAGCTGAAACGTTGGCAGATTATCTTTTAAAAAATACACTTAAATTTGGATTTTTTGGATCTACCTTGACCGAACCTCAACTAAAATCATCTAATAAAAATATAGAATAATTTGCAAGATTAAAATATAAACTTTTTTCTTTACATTATAGTATTATTATTTATTTTCTAACTTATACCTACATTGCACCATTTAAATCCATAGGAATCACCTAGAAAATTAAAGAAACTAAAGAAATTTATTTTCACCAATCTTCTTCCCTTCTAAAATAAATATTTCATTCAAGCCGATTTGGGCAACTTATTCTTAAATTATAACATACTGCTTAAATTAACAATATACAACGGAAGTATAACATATTCTTTCCTTAAAATATGTGGTTTTTTTTATCGACGTTGAATTTGAAGCATTGTAAAGTAAAATTCAACTAATTCCACTTGTATTTACAAAGATTCAGAAAATTCTAAATAAAGGACCAATTTAATAATTAAAAAAAATAAATCTTTATTTATTACATTCTGTTACTTAAAATCTTGTAATTTGATGACGAATACAATAATAAATAATACATTTTCCACGTTTCTTTAAAGTTAGACGTTGAAATAAATGATTATAATTATACGGTATAGCCATAACTGGCCTGGAAATTTGAGTAATGGAGAGCTCAGCCATCTTAGTTACATTCGTAAATCACATGCTGCATAATCTAAGAAGACTACCACTTTCAATAAATATCGATATAAATGAAAGGAAAAGACGAAATTTAATGTGAATGGAAAAAAAAAACAGTGAGGGTAACTGGTATGGCTACTGAGCTATGCTGATGACTGAATAAATAAGTAAATACTATAATATAAAATAAATATTTACATTGTAATATAGAAACTTATTAATATTTTCGTTTTTTTTTTTTACTGAAAAATAAAAGTTTTAGCTTAATAGAATATCATTTACATATTTATTAAGAATGATTTATATTAATTAATGAATAGTGTAAATCTGTTGAAATCACAGTACTTATAGATAATATGAAAGGGAGTTACAAGCATATATATAAACGCAAATATTATATATATTTATGTTATTTTGTGTATATAATAATTTGAATGGACAGTATTTTTTNTACAATGTAAGCCGAAACGTTGGCAGATAATCCTTTATAAAAAAATATATTTTTTTAAAATTTGTGTTTTTTGGATCTACCTTGACCGAACCACAATTAAAATCATCTTAGTATCCAATTTCTCCCTTCACCACGGTTTTAATATTCCTTTTGTTGAATATATCATTTCTTCCCGCTTCACCCTTTTCCACAGTAAACTGCCATTCCGTCCTATTCCACTAGCACAGATCTCTCTATTTTAGAAAATTTTGCATATTTTCACTAAAATCTTCTGAAATTATTTACATGTACTGCATAACATACAGTAAAAGGTAAAATTAATTAAATATAATTTTAAACGGCTTATTCGAAATGGTAGTCATATCAGGTTTACATTAGAAACAAATGGTATAATATTTTATCTTGATGAAACTAATTTTCAAGAAATTTATCAAACAATTGAATTTTTCATATTGGAAATTGACTTTTACCCATGTATTTTATTTATTTTAATTAATTATCTTTGATTATACATTTTCTACCCCTTTGCTCAACTGAAGTATTGCTTGCCTTTATATGTCACGTCCTTGTAAAACATTTGTTTATTGTCTTATAATCCATATGATAGCCATTTAACCATTTAATTTACTTCTTTATTAATATTTTTAGTTATTTTTTATTGTGTTAAATAATTTTTTTTTACATTTAAGTTGCACAAGTTTAATTCTTTCAATTAATTTTAAAAAAGGTTCGTATATTACAACTTAGAATAGGATATAACAGTTGAATATTGAAAAAGTACGTTAATTTTTTTTAAAACTAGCAAATAAATCATAATCATTGAAATTGAGTTACTATATACTCAGTGTTATACATTGTACAAATGTACAGTACGTTTTAAACTAAAAGTCTTAGTGAAAACTTTTTTCTATTTTAAATTTTATGTTAGTACATACCATAGAGAAAATAGTTATTCAATACCAAAATATTGTTGAAAGCAGAGATCTTTGGTAAATCTCGATTAAACAACTCATTAAATTAGTTGACAGTATATAGTATCTTACATTGGAGAAAAGTAATTGGACGTTAAATTACTCAATAATACAGTTATTAAATAGTAACTAGATTAAAATAGTATAATTATCTTAAATTACACAATTTTTTTTTTCCTTTAAACACAAGGATGTCTTGTAATTAATTAAAATGGGGTCATACTGAAATAACATGTAATAAAAATAAAATGATTGCAACCTTATAATGTTATAAATCTATGGAACAATCAGTAATCAGTTCTGAAGTAGCCCTTTGAAATGGAGTAAGCTTTGTATAAAGATTGAAAATTAAATTTGTTAATTTTAACAGATACATTATACAATAAACAAGCATTCTTTAAAAAATGTTTTTAAATTTGGCTCGAGGCAAAATTCACCAATCTGTACTATTCTAGTAAAATGGGTAGTAACAATTCATGGCCGAATAAACTTCTATTTCGAGACGCAAAGATGTGGATTCACAATCTTAGCGTTGCGGGTTCGTATCCCGCCCAGGGCAATCTTTTATTTATTAGCAAAAGCTTGTCCTGAATCTCTCTCGATGACCCTAAGTGGATAAATGGGAGGCTAACACTTAAATTTAAAAAAAAACAACTTCAAATTTAACATTGGCAGTGCAATTTATTAATACAATTACAGTTAATTTACTTCATATTTCTCCCGATAATGTAATTAAGGAAGCATCACTAATTGATATTGAATTGTTTGTAATTGTCCCCTTTCCCCTACAATCAATCTCAGGCTTGATGTATTTTGTATAGCAAGTTGATTATTCGAATATGAAGACATTACAAATCTAATTAAATCCCATTACTTCATTTACTATGGCTCTATGGAAACGCTAAAATTAACTGCTTATTCAAATTAAATTTGGCACTTTCCAAATTAAATTTTCAGATTTCCTGTTTTCCTTTGATTTTTAATTCCTCTACTAAATTTTAATACAATATTTCACTTAATTTCAATTAAAGATAAACTCTGAATATTTTTCGAAAACCTTCAATTTGCAGGATTTTTTGAACCTATCTATTGATCGGTGCATCTTTCTACTGCCCGATAAGGTCTTTAATGTTTAAGTTCTTCGATATGTTCTTTTAAATAGAATGACGCCCATTCTAAAATTCTTAAATTTCCTAAATGCCCTCCCTTATCATCAGTTTGGCTTCAGATTTTGACATTTCATTGTCCAGCAGATGTTACTTACTGTTGATTTCATATCTTCTTTCCTTGAGCCAAAAGAAGATTGTCCTGGTGCACTCTTATAAGTCACTTAAGCATTTGAGATGTAGTGGCATAATGGTCTATCATGTAAGCTCAGATATATATTACCAAGCACTATTTACCTAATCTTTAAGTCATAGCTCTCCAACTGTTTACTTTTTTAGGGTTCACCAAGGAACGGGCGTTCGACAAGGGAATTCTCTTAAGCCTTTCTTTTACATCATTTACACAACAGATACCTCCACATCTCCTCATACCTTCCGGCTTCTTTTTGCAGATGACAAAGCGATCTTCCCATCCTGATCATAAAACTGCTTTCTTTACCTTATAATGATACTTGACGCAACTCGACAATGGCATAGCAAATTCATAATAAAAAAGAAATTAAAATTAATTTCCAACTAAGGAAAGAGCCTCCTCTTTTCTTACGTTCAAGAGCATTCCGTCTGTTGCCTTGGGTTTCCCCTTGAATTCCGATTATTTTTATTATTACATTATACAAATATAAAAACAAGCGTTCATAGCTTACAAAAGAAAACTTTATTTAAATTCTTAACGATTTGTTACTTGTAAGCTGCAGAATACGATGCTATCCCAGTGTGGGATCTGGTTCCTTTTACACTGGCTTCTTCATAGTGGATTAGAACCCACATTGTGCTGCCACCCACTTGACCCTAGTGATCCGGAACGAATTCTCTGCAGACCACTTCTCATACACTCATTGACTGGCGAGCGATTGCACTGATTTTTAAGCGCCATCGGGAAGGCGACCCAGCTGTAAATCTCCGCCATCATTTCATGACTTCGAGAAGCCCCTTACTGTTCCCTCCAGGATAAAGCTTCGTCAGAGGCAATTTGCTCTTCTCAGCTGTTGGAGCATCTAGGATCAAAGCGATACTGCACTGGGCGATTTCATCTCCGTCCCTGAGGACAACTACGGCTGCTCCAACTCCTGCCATTTCTTTATGTGTGTTTGTGAAAACATTCTACGCGCCACATTTTCATTTATCTAAATTCAATTTGGTACGTCGCTTGCTTTTTAAAGGCAAAATGAAAGATAAAGACCATTTTGGAACTAAATTGGACGATCAGGATTAGGTGATTATCTTAATTTTGAAGTGTATTTAAAAGTAGTTTATTGATACAACGATCATAACATTTAGTTTAGTAGATAATCTGAAAACTGTTCATTAAGGTGATTTTCGATATTACTTAACTAAGTTTAACATTTAATACATTATGGAAGCCATAATTAGTTGCAGCACTTCACAGCTTTTTAAAGCTCAAGTATTAAATAGTCTCATAAATTACTAAAATCTTAGAATAACAATCAGATATATGAATTTACATGAAACCTTTATATTAAGAACCCAACTATAATCTTTCAATCAACTTGGCTGCTGGACATATTTGTCTTACAAAGATTTAAAATTCGACCCGTGGCATTGTAAAAATTGCAGCATGTTTTCTGTAAATCAGGAAATTCTCGTGTTGACAGTGAGCGTTAACCAGATATCCCATTTTTAAGTAATTAACTTTCCAAAGATCCACTGGTAGTTATTTTAATTTTAATTCAACGTGGTTTAGTATCACTGAAGTAATAATCAAAAACTCATATTTTGAACAAATTAAATAGCCCATATTCTGTGTGGAATTGTACTATTTAATAGACATTATTTGTTTTTTTAAAGGAAATGAACATGATCACATGGCATGTTCACAATATAATTTGTTAATTAAGAACCTTGCAGCGTTAGGAATAGGGGATAAAACAAATCAAAAACTTTGATTAGAGTTCTTCCTGCAGCAAGGCTTTATTTTGATGATTTTTATTATATTTATTTCATGTGTTCAATGAATAATAAAATTGGCTTGATTAGGAGTTTTGAAATTGAAAAATTTGGTAAAAAGATTTACAATTTGAAAAACTTTAATGAATCCATTACATCCATTAGAAGTGGGATTTAAAAGAAAAAAGTTCAAATAAAAATATTCAATTACTATAATGCTAAAAAATTCACTTCTTAAAATTTTTCCTCATTTTCTGGCCTGTAAAACAATTACTCATTTGCTCTTATTTGTAAAATAAAGAAATAAAATATTTCCACTGCAGGCTATGGCATTTTAAGTGAACTGGGAGAAGGGGGTAAGAATATTACATATTAATCAAAGAGAGAGTTTGTTGACCGTAGATATTATTCTAAGATGATTTTAGTTGGGGTTCGGTCGAGTACTCGACCGAACCCCAACTAAAATCATCTTAGAATTACATATTAATGTGTGTTTATTAGTGAACCACGGCACAGTATAGGTCAGCACAAATTTGGTCACTTTCTTTTATCTATTTACAAATTTTATTTATTTAACCTCTATATCAGGTCATACAGCCATGAAAGATATATTATCTTCAGGCAGCCATCTAATTCAAAATGTACACAGCACTGGGCATGTTTTTTTTCAGATAAAAGGTCTCTCAGAGCGGGAGTTAAACCTGAATCGACAGAAATGAGATAGCCAGTCGGATCCTCTTGGCTACCCTATACGTCAATCCTTTGGTAAATATGCTTAGTTTACGATGCTTCTCTGCGTCAGGATTTTTTTTTTTTTTTTCAATAAACTTAAAATTTAACACCAATTTTGTCAAATTTTGTAAATGATCGCCATACTCTCCTTACTTATGTAATCAAGTTAATTAAAAAAAGATATAAAAAAAATCAAGGATTCCACTTCTACAACCTCTTGATGCGTCATCTGCTTGGTCAAGGATATTAATTTTTAACTTCCATGTCTCATGGTTAAGCGGGTTGTATCTTGCGGGTTTTATCATGAAATTGAGATTTCTTACATGTGCCATGGGTGATAAGAATCACCCGTTACTAGTACTACCAGTGAATAGATTAGCTACAAGAAGTTAATACCATCATGGGAGGTTGAAAAAAAACATTTACTTCATATATATTTAGTCAAGAACGTTTTGCATACAATGAATAAATTTTGGGCTCTGATGGAAAATTACATGTAATTCTCAACAGTCTGCTGAAAACATTTGAAATTCTTCCCTTTTTTTTTTTTTCTATCTCTGTGGCGATCTCCATCGCCAGTAGGGGAGTGATATTCTGTGCGAGAGGGATCTATCCGAAGAAATCGATACTTAGCGTGGGCGTACTCGTGATTTACGATTCAATTTGAAGCGATTGGCACGAGATGTTCGGGGGGATATTGTGTAGGTCTGTGTCAGTGGACTGTCCATTCAGGTCGACTGTATACCCCGAAGGTTTTTTTTTTTTTTTTCCCCCATTCCGCTGCTCTGGATACAGTTTACCCCATCTCGTTCTCTCACACCCTTGTTCTATCTTACTCCAGCATAGAATTTTATAACCCTTTTGTAAGTACTCCTCTGCTTTCTCTGATTTAAATTACTCAGTCTTACAAAGTTCTTTATCTTTGAAAAAAAATTTTTTTTTGGTAAATGCAGAAATCAAGTTCATTTATAATTAGTTATAAATAGGTTGAATAATTATAAACAGTTTGAAAATTTCTTAAACATCTTTCTTCGTAAAAAATATCAGTAACAGCTGATTGAGCCTTCCCTTATTAAACCTCTTATCTCTTTCCTCGAAACCTCGACAGAGCATTTATTCAACAAAAATGATCTCCCCTACCGATCCTTTCTCTGTCCCCCTCTAGAACGCTAACGTTGTTCGAAATCACATAAACGAACTCACAAACTTATTAGACACGGAGAACATCGACATTGCCCTTACCACAGAGACTCGACTAACTGATCGGAACCGACTTTACATAACAGGCTACAAGACTTATAGGACAGACCATCCCGATGGCAGAGCACACGGTGGAGCTGCAGTCCTAGTTAAAAACACCCTTTCCCACTTCGAACTCTCTCCCCACTCTTCTGACTTCCTTCAAGCTGCCACAATATCCCTGAAAACCTCTTCCTCTCTATTTCAGCGGTATATTGCCCACCCAACAAACCGGCCTCTGCTCGTCAGTACTCGGATTTCTTCTCTTCCCACGGCCCACACTTTCTTCCTGGAGGTGACTATAACTCTAAGCACTTGTTATGGGGCTCTAGGACGACCAACTCTCGTGGTCGATCCTTACATAATGCCTTATCCTCCCTTAACCTATCCTACATTAGTCAACCCTCTCCTACATACTGGCCAACTGATCCCAATAAAATCCCAGACATCTTAGACTTCTTTGCCCACCGTGGACTAAATTCCTTTCATTCTTCAGTTATTTCCCTGAATGACCTTTCCTCAGACCACAGTCCTGTTCTCGCTAAATTATCCTTGTCACCTTTACCTAAAGAATCTCCTCCATCTTTTATTCGGAGCCCCATCGATTGGGACCTCTTCTTCACTCTTCTTTCTGACTCTTTAGACCTCAAAGTTCCTCTAAAAACATACTTAGACCTAGATAATGCTACTTATCATTTTACAACCCTTATTCAGAGATGTGCTTGGGACGCTTCTTTCCCAACACCAAGCCGCTCACCCACCAACCCTCCTCTCCCTACTCATATCCTAGACCTCATCCAGTCCAAGCGCCAGGCGAGAGTCGCATGGCAGAGATCCCGTCATCCAGACGACCGTCAATTCTACAACCGGCTTTGTCGGTTGGTGAAGTGTGAGCTCAATTCTCACCGGTCAGAATCCTATAACAGCTATCTATCTTCTCTTACAACTAAAGATAATTATCATTGGAAGGCCACCCAAAAAATCCTTAAGTTCCAGCCTGTTCCGCCACCTCTTCGTCGTGATGATGGAACTTGGGCTCGTGCCGACGCCGAAAAAGCTGAGGTAATGGCCAAACATCTCAGACAAACATTTATCCCTCATCCTGATCCTACTGATCATTCCAAACCTACTGAAACAGAAATGTTTCTTAATGCTCCTCTTCCCATGTCCCTCCCTCCTAAAGCGGTTAATCCCTCCGAAGTCAAATACCTCATTTCCAAATTACTCAGGCGCAAATCTCCAGGCCATGATCTTATTACTACTCGTATCTTACGACAACTTCCCAAAAAAGCAATCCTCTTTATAACCTACCTTTACAATAGCATTCTCCGCACCACATACTTCCCTCTTCTCTGGAAACTCTCCAACATCATCCTCTTTCCTAAACCCAGTAAACCACCCAATCTTCCTTCCTCTTACCGTCCCATCAGCCTCCTCCCCATAATGTCCAAAATGTTCGAAAAGATCCTCTTGCTGAGAATTATACCCATCCTCGACTCCACGAACCTTATTCCTAATCACCAATTTGGTTTTAGAAATAAGCACTCCACAATTCAACAAGGTCTCTGAGTTATAGATCACATCTCCCACGCACTTGAGTGGAAGGAATACTGCTCATCTGCATTCCTTGACGTGACTCAAGCCTTTGATAGGGTTTGGCATAGGGGCTTGCTCTTTAAACTCAAGTCTATCCTTCCACAACCTTACTACCTAATCACCATGTCCTATCTTTCCGGTAGATGCTTTCAAGTCCACATTGGTCTGGAGTATCCTGATCTCTACCCCGTTAAAGCGGGAGTTCCACAGGGTAATGTCCTTAGTCCTGTTCTTTATACCCTTTTCACTGTTTACATCCCAACACATCCTGACACACTCCTCGCGTCTTATGCAGATGATACAGCCATACTCCCCTGCAACCCGGATCCTTACACTGCCTCAAATAACCTTCAATCCCACCTTAACTCAATTTTCCCGTCGTCAAAACGCTGGCGAATACTCCTAAATGAGAATAAATCAGTCATTGTCACCTTCACACTTCGCAGAGGTCAATGTCTGCCAGTCCTCCTTAATAACGTTCCTCTTCCCTCCTTTCCGACAGTCCGCTACCTCGACAAAAACCAACCCGGAAGACTCACTTACAGACAAAGAGACAAGAACTAAACAGACGCTTTGGACAGTTCTACAGATTGCTGAACCACAGGTCCAGATTAACAATAGAAAACAAAATAACTCTTAACATAACATTAATTAGACCTATCTGGACGTAGGTCCAGTATAAGTATATAAATATATATATAACATATTTATAGAGCAAATTATGTTTTTGATCTATTACATCTCAGTAATTTAATAGATCAAAAACAATAATGTAACTTTTATTTATGCGTATGATGTCAGTATAGATAAAGCCATATTCATAATTTTTTTGTATAGAACTAATTAAGATAAATTTTGTCGTAAGGTAGAAGATCCCTTTCCGCAATTTTTCGTTCAAGATACACAACCTAGTACTTTAATTAATATTTCTAAAAAAATTAGAAAAATTTTTTTTAGCTAGATTTCTTTTTGGTTACAAGACCACATGTACAATCAGTTAAGTTTATTGTATTAACAAGTAAATATTTAACTATAATTGTTTTTAAAATTAATTACAAATAATTTTCCTTCTTAAAGGTTGTAATTCTTCCTGAGCCTTTGTGATGTCAAATGCTCTTATAATATCTCCGCTAATAAGTCCAATTAAACCTCTTGACCTCAGTGAAATAAAGGACCCCAGACTAGAATACGGTGGATCTCTTCTAGATAGCCTCTTCTCCAGGAGTCTACGTAAGTCGGGCAGGGTTAATGGAAGTGGACGAAGGTTCCTTTACTCTAAATTTGTGCTGGAAGGGTGAATTCCGTCTGTGCCCCCCTAACGACTCTCATCATATTGTCGTTCTGGAGTGAACCCTCCCGCCTCAGAAATACAAACATTCCTTTTCACATTTTCCACAATCCGGTATTTTACTTTATTTTTCAATTTTCGTATCATTAATAAACAAACAAAATACATTCTTCTTTTACCATAGAAGAGTAGGAAAATTTTCTTATTCTGCCTCATAAATAATATTAGGTATGAAAAAATTATATAATTTTATTTCTTACTGTAATTATTATAATTTCTTTATATAATAATTATATGTTACTTTTTAATAATACTTTAGTAATTACATTCTACACAGGAGGTTAAACTAAAAAATTTAACTATACAAATATGAAAAAATAAATAAACTTTATATGTACCTATAGTATTGCATGGACTCAGGGAGGTTTATGGCCTCATCTCAGAGTGCAGAACTAGACTTAGAGAATACCGGGGAAAAGGTTGGGCTAATGCTTTAAAAATAAAGTTGGAAAGGCAGACACAGAGGATTATTATTAAAACATTAAGAATGAATAAATCAATAGCCATTGAGGATTTAGACAAACAATGAATAATATAATAAACTGTCTAAATTATAGCCCTAAATTATAGAACGCCTGTCTAGGCAATGTTTCAAAATGGCATCCCTAGTTAAGACAGAGGGAGTCCCTCAGATATTTCCCTCCACCCTTAACTGTCTGAGGGTGGCAGAACGGTGCTAGAGGCAGTCCTTGCTTAGAATTAACCTCGGCCTGGTCCCGGGTCTTACACTGCTGTTCTCAATATAATCTCACAATCTCAGGGTGACATTTATTAAAGTCCATCTCCACCAAATATATATGTATATGTGTATATATGTGTGTGTGTGTGTGTGTGTGTGTGTGTGTGTGTGTGTGTGTGTGTGTGTGTGTGTGTGT
>KZ807905.1:63704-74079 GCA_000696205.2 Oncopeltus fasciatus | reverse complement strand
ATATATAATTACCTTAAATCGATTTACAAATTGTGCGTGTCTGTGTATATGTACAATCGGATTTATCAATGAATTTCCAGAGAAAATCATCTCGTTTTTGTAATTTAACGTTTAAAATTCCTCCCTTGTACTTTTATTGTACCATTTTCCATGCACTCGTGAAAGGGATATTTTTTTAAAGATTACTAATTTGAATTATATTTATTCGTAAGAGTTAATATAGTTACATAAGATTAATTCTTCACTAATTCTACATTTATTAAAATAACACCGGAGGAAAATAATTTTCTCCGAAATTATTCATGACAAAAATTCAATTCCTACATTTTAAAATATGCTTTAGCAAATATTTAATATCAACAATAAGTTTAGGTTTAAGAAAATTTATTTGTGTGTATGTGGGTATGTTTTGTAAAATTAAAAGCTGATATAAATAAACTTTCTGTTTTTGGAAGAATTGGAATTTTTATGCAAAAGCCGGGTCTTGTTTAGATTAGGCCCGCCAGTTATTTTATCTAGTAACAGTTACTTATTGATAAATTAAAAAACATATGATATACTTAATACAAACTTTTTACACATAACCAAAAACATTATCATACTTTTAATCAGTTCCTCCACGTACCTCTGGAGGCCCAAAATTCTACTATGTCCTTAAGGATTATATAAAAAACGTCTTCATTTGAGCTTCACTGCCTCCACATATACTCACATAAATAGGAGTCTACCATACAGTTGCACCTATATTTTTTACTTTCTTCGTAAAATTTCATAATGTGGCCTTTTTTACAATGTCTTTCCTTAGGTAAAATTCCTCTTTCTTCAAAAAAAATCCTGGCTCGTTGTTCTTCTTTGCATAAATCGTAAACATCAAAAACGTTCATTTTGTAATACTTTTATAACCGCAATTACACAAACAATACTAAATTAAATAATATTTAAACATGAGATTTTATTTCTGTATACAATGTCAATATAAAATAACTGGCCGGCCTAATCTAAACAAAACCCCAAAAGCCTTATCTAAAGATCTCTATGAAATAAAATATAATATTTTTTCAAAGTAAATCTGCTTGAATTCAAAAATTTATATTGTCAAATAGGCAATGTACTGATTGATTTTGCATATCATCAATCCTTTTGTCAATATGACTGTGTTTGCACAGTTTTCAGGGGCAAAAATCTGCATACGTACTTAAAACTTCTCAAATTCAGAACTCCTCTCTCAAAGATTTAGTACTCTAATTGTTTGCTTCGTCAGTATAGCTACATCTGATTCTTGAATTCTGTTAATACAGGCAAATTGAGTTAACAGTTCCTAGCCTCTAGGTGCGTAGGGCACATCCTAGGACGTTATCATCAACCATCCCCTCGGACCATCAGTTCATGTGGTCCGCCATTGTGCACAAAACAGCTGGTCCAGGTGAGCCCGCCCGCCCGTATCAGTAGCTCATACGTCAATCCTTATCTGCATTGATGCGTCAATCGAGCTCGCCGGCCGTTCTTATCTGTTGAGGAACCTCACTCAACCCCAGTATAATAAAGCACTAAAGGAATTCCTGTGGAAAAAATAAATCTTCCTGGTTGGATAACGCTTCCAAAAATCCTTCCAGAGAAAAAAATGTTGTGGGACATTCACATACCTCAAGGTAACCAGCCATACAAAACTAATCTTTACGGCGAAATTAATCCGATCGTCACCTTCTCCAACTTTACTTACTGTGTAAAGTCCAGCAAATTTAAATTGCCTAGATGACGATAATTCTCCTGCATCAAACAAGTGTTTCATTGTTTGGTATGTATTATGAAACAAATATTTTTGTATGAAATGGTAATGTCTGTCATTTGCAATATCGAAGGAATTTATTCCAAATACTTCAGTAGGTCAATTGGATTCAATAAACAGAATACATTAGGGAAATAAATAATTAAGAAAATGCATTCTTTGCCTAATATTTCTTCATCTCCTCTCTGATGCTCTCTCGCCTTTAATGGGTCTTGCACAGAAATCTAAACTATTCATGTATCTATCTATCTCCAAAGTGCGAGCCTCTGAACTCCTTTGATACTTTAACTGTTCAGAACTTCTGAGAATGAGCTATTTACGGTCGATGGCCTATACGCTTGAAAATTTAAAAAAATATAGAAAAAACTGCATCATTATCATTATTTCGCCTTATTTTAAAATATATCCATAATATGGACAAAAGAATGACGAAAAGATAATAATAATTTATTCATTCTATGAGAAATCAGAGTATGTAAATTGATTTATGTATGTATTATCAATTGTTTTATATTGGAAAGAAGGGTATAACTACTAAATTGCATTGCTAAATCAATAATTTCAAAGAAAAAAATATTGTACTGCCAAGATTTAATGTGATACATAAAAAGGTTAAAAAAATAAAAATAAAATAAGAGTTAACGAATAATAATAAAATGCATGTTTACAGAACAATTAAAATAATGTTTTCAATCAGGTTTTATAGTTATAATGGGTTAGGAAATATTTTGGCTAAGTCCAATTAAGGTAATGAAGGGCATTTGAATGAGCGAATATGTTTTATGAAATTTTGAATAAAATTGGATTTGGCTAGTTAATTAAAATTGGGTATCTGTAGATATTTTTGGTTGCCTCTTGGGATTTTCGAAAAACTTAAGATCGAAAGAATAGTTTGATCGCACTCTAAAGTCCAATTCGTAAGTCCATATTATTTACAGTTTTTATTTTTATAGTGTATGTTAGCTTTCAGTAAAGAAGTCTTCTACGCCGAAGCTTTTCAGTAGAGTGCGTAGGTTTGAGGTAAGTCTTCGGTGCAGGTTAAAATTGAACTAACTTAATTCCTTAAAAGTTCGAGCCCTTAAAAGTTACAGGTGGGCAGAGCTTCATGCACAAGGTGGAGGCAGTAAATTACCAAGTTACTATCAAATAAAACATGCAAATATTTTTTTCTTCTTGAAAAAAAAAAACTTATTGAATATCAAAAATATCTCTTTTGAAATGGTGTGAATAATTTATTAAGAAATAATAAAATAAATACATAACAGCAAAATAAATCTTGTCTGAAGTCGCCCTGAAATTCATCACAGTTTACAAGTGCAGCTAGCTATAAATTATCGAAGGCGGAACTTTATCATTGTAATTAGGGGAAGTTTTGACACCTTGTCCCCTGAGAAAGTTCCACAACCCCCAACCCATTTCACCCCTCTTTCTCATTCAAGATAGGTCTTGTCTAAGGTATTATCATAAATTCTTGTCTAATTTCATTAAAATATTTGTTCTATACAACAACTCATCGACTCACGAATGTTCAATATGTTTAATTTCATTGAAAGGCATAACCTTTCCTCATTCTGAACAAGAGGCAATAAGGTGACTGAAATGTATATAAATAAAGTATTTTATAATGAATTTAAGTCATTTGGCATTGAATTTTATTTCATTTTTTGTTCCTAGGAAGAAAAATTCATTTAATTTCAATTTTCCCTATTGCTTTAAATAAGATTCAATATTTAAATCAATATTATAATAGAATTCATAAATATTTTGATTTAAACGATAGTAAAGCCTACATGACGTATATATATTTAGTTTCTTTTTTCAAATAGTTTCAATGAAGGATAACAAGAAAATGGCCAACAAGTATGATCATTTTTAAACCACAATTAACATCATTTCCAGGCTTTAAAAAAACCATTATAAACAAGAAAAAACATAGAGCTAGCCCAATTTTTATACTAATAATTAAAAACAATAAAAATTCTGCATCGACTACTACAATCATAACCATGCAAGTAGGTCAAGTGACATTAGTACTGAATTACAGGAAGCCATTTTTCAATTATTTCAAATTCAAATCTCACAAAAATATAAATAACTTATATTATTATTCCAAATTCAATATAAAAATGTTTTTAATTAATTTAATTTATTTGATTATTAAATCATTTTTAAAAAGCATTATTAAAATTATAAATCTTAAAATTAAAACATATTCATTCATGGCTCTGGATATTTAGAACAAAGCTCAATTCTTACTGTAAATTATAGTTAAATAAATGAGCGTGGTCCTAAAGAAATGTAATGGGCTCTAGGGAGTATCACCCTGCTGAAAGTCGTTGTACCTCCGGTGTGACACTTCTGAAAGGTGCGGAGCCCTAATGAACGTCACCCTGATAAAATGTGATCGGCCCCAGGGAGTATCACCCTGTTGAAAGTCGTTGTACCTCCGGTGTGACACTTCTGAAAGGTGCTGAGCCCTAATGAACGTCACACTGATAAAACGTGATGGGCTCTAGGGAGTATCACCCTGTTGAAAGTCGTTGTACCTCCGGTATTACACTTCTGAAAGGTGCCGAGCCCTAATGAACGTCACACTGATAAAACGTGATGTGCTCTAGGGAGTATCACCCTGCTGAAAGTCGTACCTCCGGTGTGACACTTCTGAAAGGTGCGGAGCCTTAATGAACGTCACACTGATGAAACGTGATCGGCCCCAGGGAGTATCAACCTGTTGAAAGGTGAATATCCTAAGGCCTGCTTAAAGGTGATATACCCTGAGGTGTTTCACTATTTTAAAAGGTGACGGGCTCTTAGGAATTAACATTCTTCTGAAAGGTGCCGAGCCCTAATGAACGTCACCCTGATGAAACGTGAATATCCTAAGGCTCTTCGCCCTGCTTAAAGGTTAGGTACTCTAAGGTGTGTCACCATTTTCTGCAGCACTCTGCTAGAGCATCCGGAGTGATACTCTTCTGAAAGGCGCCGGCCTTAAAAAAACGTTACCCAGATAAAATTTTATGAGTCTAGGGGCTGACAGTGATCCTCTCCATATCTATTTTCAATGTTTATTCATATCATTCTTCTATTTGTGTTTCTGTTTCTATTAGAAGTTGCTGGCTTTAAGAAACTCTACTGTGTTTATTCTTCGGCAAGCGCTTTGAACCCTTCTTCTGGAGGAAAAATAAAGCTCATATCGGAGGCCTAAGTTTACAGGGCAGCTAAGTAAATAATAACATACCCCTGACCATGCCTGTAAGAATTATGTATCTCTCCTTCTATCTATTCTGTGGAATACATAGAATACATAGAAGTATGTATACAATAATCTATCCAGTTCCGCCGACGCAGTTTCTGGACCGAGTGGCCTGTTATCCGGAAGCACACACTACCTGTTTACATTACATTTCGTCCGAGTTTGTCTTCTGCCGAATACACAATTTCAGGACACCCTCCTGCCACACCTGCTTATATCCTTATTTTCCGGTCCAGTGCGAAAACTTAGAATTGTTGAAAAAAAAAAAAACTTGCAGAAAATAATCACTGTCAAAAATAATACCATTAACTTATCTCATTTTACTAACATGTTATATGTCTATTGTACTTTATATTTGTGTTGCTGTTCAACCTAAAGTAATTATTTTACCCACCCCCTTCTTTCAATGAGTTAATTCCGTGGAGTGAGATGTAATCTAATAATAATTATCCTGGAATTTTCCGATGGATAAATTACATAATTTAAAGCACTTATTTTATTTCTTATATTAAAAGTAATCATCTATTTGTAACTTATAATGTTGGCTGCCAGTACAAAGCTCGAGGTCAACATCAATAGCATGTTTTCCCCTTTATTGCTTATCACGGGACTAGATTATATATATATATATATATATGCCCAAAAATAAATACTCTCTCTATGCTTTCTAAGATAAATTCATCGCAGCTCAATTCACATATAGAATGTGATTAGTTATTCCTATACATTTTTTTTTTTTCACTTGATATAAGGGGCTTATCTGCAGGTAGCCAACCTGCATCCTAAATCACTAACTGTTATGACTTTTTTATGTTTATATTTATCTTATAATTTAGTAGCGAGGCTGACTGTCTTTGTGGGTATTTTCATCAAAATATAAAAACCCATAATTCCACTTAATCTAGAATATAGAGTAACATACTGTTGATTAGAAAAGACAATTTTATAACAAATGATTGTTTTTCAACTGAACGAAACTCATTATTCTTATTATGCTAATTTTATTTAACCCCCGCCCTATATTGATTTTATATCATATAGTTATTATCCATCAAACTCTGAAATATTCTGTATCGCTTTCATAATATAAATAATTATATGTGAATTATAATTATTTCAAAATAATTAGAACAGAATTACTTATTAGAAGTGAACTATTAAATGATTAAATTCCAAGTAACCGTTTTCAAGAAACCATAACTTGTATAAACAATATTACTATATAAAATAACGCATAATTCTTATATCCTAATCTTATCACTCTTCCTTTCTCCAGGTAGTCAATGACCTCTGTCATTTTGGGTATATTATAACGTCATCATATATATTACTGACGAGGGTGAGCGGCTTGAAATTAGAAACTCTTTGGAGGCCGGTAATGTGTGTGGGTTGCAGTTCTGAAAATAATAAAATATATTATTTATAGATTCTCCTTCTGGGCTCGACCCGAGCCACAGTGAAGAAAATATGTAATGATAAGAAAGAACAATGAACTTATTCTAAGCGGATTGTCCAAGTTCTATTAAAAATTGTTATATAAGTAAAAAATAATGACCAATTTAAACTAACAATCTGCAAAGGGCTACTACTAGGAAATCTAAAAGTAAAACTTATATTTCTCTTGTTTTTTTTTTCTCAAAACTTTCGTTGGAATTCCTTACTGCATGAAATGGACAAGTAGGAAACTTAGGAGGAAATGGACAAAATAACAAATTTAAAAATAAGCTCATTATTTATGTAAAAAAATTTGATTATATCCTAGAGATTCCTCTTTAAGTCATTGTTGAAAAGCTCTCAGAAAACAATTACTGCAAGTTCAATAATATTTTGTGCTCTCAACCTACAGACACTTAATATTTCATTCTTGCTCTTCAGCTGTCAGAAAGTTTTGTTTCGTTCATTATAAATCAAAACAAGTCTATCTTTTAAATGATACAGATTAAAAATTTATATAAATTTAATTTATTTCAACTCACTGTCCTTCTCAAAACTCATTTGTTTTGGCTAATGTAAAAGAAGCGTCGATGGAAGAATTGACTCTTCCACAGTCGAATTCTACTTTCAAAGAAAGCTGTTATTAGGGCAGTGATTGGCCAAAGGACAATTACAAATTTATTTATATTTATATTTATTTATATACATATATATCTTCGAAATAATTTTTAAACATCGAATCAAAAGGTGATTCATATTTCCAGTCTAAAATTATATATTGAAACTTTAAATATAATAACAACAAAAAACTCAGTAAGTTATTACTTAAAGTATTAAGCATAATAATTAAAGTAATAATAGTAAGAACAAAAAAATAATGATAAAAAATAAACTAATTAACACATATAATTTTCTTTCATCCCAATATAAATGTACATTACCTTATGAATCACACAGATTACACAGGAAACTATGGTATCGTAATACCTTACACAAACAATATAATATAATANCATAATATAATATAATATAATATAATATAATATAATATAATATAATATAATATAATATAATATAATATAATATAATATAATATAATATAATATAATATAATATAATATAATATAATATAATATAATATAATATAATATAATATAATATAATATAATATAATATAATATAATATAATATAATATAATATAATATAATATAATATAATATAATATAATATAATATAATATAATATAATATAATATAATATAATATAATATAATATAATATAATATAATATAATATAATATAATATAATATAATATAATATAATATAATATAATATAATATAATATAATATAATATAATATAATATAATATAATATAATATAATATAATATAATATAATATAATATAATAACATATTGAGATATTGAAAAAATTAGTATTAAGATTTGCTGGGAAAGAAGGAGAAAGGCGAGAAAAGCACTGTTACTCAACGGAAGTGAAAGTAAGAAAAGGATGGAGAAAGAGAGAGAAAGAAAGAGGAAGAGATAGTGAGAGAGAAGGAGTTAGTCAATGAGTAGAGATGGGAAAGTGGTTTAAGAAAGTGTAAAAGGTGTTTCTCAAAGAGGAGAGAGACAGACAGTTAAATATAGAGATGGAGTGAGAAAAAGAGGGGAGAGATAAAGATAGAGAGACAGAGAGAGAAAGGCAGTATGTGGAAGATGCTGAAGAAAATGAAATGCGCTGCTTCTCAAAGAGATAGAGAGCTATGCAGAAAGGCAATGAGAAAGATAGGTCGTTAGCAAAGATGGAGGGTTGTGGAAAGGGGTAAGGTAGAGAAATGCTCAGTTCCTCAAAGAGATAAATAGAGGAAAGAAACTCAGGTAGGTAGTGCAGTGGATGACGTTGGAGACATAGGAATGCTCTGAGGGGATGGAGAAGAAGGCAAGAGGAGAGGATCAAACAGAGAAGTGGGCGGAAGAAGACAGAGAGAGCAGACACTTTCCTCCTGACAATGGGCTGCCACTTCCAGGCAGAGGTCGAGAGGGACAGGTTATTGTCAGGTCTGGGCTAGGTGGTAGGTCGGGGGTTGGTCCCACTCCCAGGCCTCCCACACAAGACACACACGGGAATAAATAAAACTCAGGCAGACCAGTTTCAGGAGCGAAGTGACATCTGACAGGAAGAACTTCAGCTGATATCCAGTTGGGTTTGACAATTCCATTATCTGAAGTATTGATAGGGAGTCTTGAAATATTGGTTATAAAAATAAACATATTCATTTATACTACATTGGAATTTATTCTGCAAGTAATTCTCGATATTAAGATGAATAAATGAAATTGCTCAGGGTGGTTATAGGTGTCTCAACGTGTATCCGGCTATTCATAGCGTATACTTAAGGGCTCTATAGTTATTATTACATAAGCATAATTTATTTAATGGATAAGAAAATGAGCGATACATGTGTTTTCAACCGAGCCAAACATCAAAAGTCTTAGGAAAAGATGAGTATGTATGCAGAAGTGTTTGCAGGACATGCATCCTTGATTCCAGCATTTCAGAATCGCATTGATTCTATCGTCTAAGTATGAAAATTTTCTTTTTATGTATTTCTTTTCTTTGTACACTGTAAAATTTTCTTTCTACACCAGAGTAAGCTAACTGCATTATATGCCCCATAGGGAAAAAAAAAATCTTGAATGAATTCCTGCAGAAGGAAAGTCATAACTCTATTACTCCTTCTCATTTCTCATACTTCCTCGCACTGCATTTCGCAGTACTGGGAAGTATGAAAAAATACAGTTATACAACAATATTTTTGTTAATGAATGAACAATTGAAAAATATAGAAAATCGGTTGCTTCTTTTGAATTGAGTTTTAAAAACTACATATTAGTTGAATCAATTACGATATGCGGAACATGCAACATATAAAATACAAATTTGAAATATCGTAGATATTAAAAAACTATCTGTCCCAGCCAGGAATCGAACCTGGATCTCCTGCTATCCGGGCCGGTGTACTTGCCAGTTATACTACCAGGACGCGTTAGTTGTTTCATTCAATTCTCTCTACACTAGCAAGAGCCTAACTTTTATTATATTCTATTCCCTCTCATTAATTGTTTGAAATTTACGTGGGATAAAATACCACAACCAAATTAAATGTTTATATCGTAGATATTGTATAATACAATTGAAATATTTATATGATGAAAATTTATAAAATTATTATTTCTTCAAAATAATTATATATTTAACTGTTCATAAATTTGTGTCCCTGCAGTAAAGACTTTTTTGTTTTCACAACATGAAACGAGTGGATAGCAAAGTTATTTTTCGGGAGGCAGTTGACGTTCTATTTGCGGAAATTAAAAATCTTTTATAGGGGCGCCGGGATAGCTCAGGGGATCCGTACGGGTCTCGCAATCCTGACGTCGCGGGTTCAAATCCCGCCCAGGTCAATCTTTTATTTATAATATAGAAGGTTGTCCTGAGCCATGGGTGTTTAAAATAGGGTGGCAACCTGTAGATAGCCCCTCCCTCCAATGACCCTTAGTGGTTGCAAGGGAGGCTAACACAGAAAAAAAAAAATTCTCAAGGATTTCATTTCCGGAAATAACATATTAAAAAAAATCTGTCCCCGTAATTTTTATGTATAAAGTCCGTCACGCATGAGCTTCTTACTTTTTCTTTGTCCCATGTATTATGAGTAAATGAAGAAATTTAACTTTGAAGCCGGACTGCACAATGAGCGTGAAAGGTAGATAAACACGAAGAAAAAAATCTATCTGTCCTCGCCAGGAATCGAACCTGGATCTCCTGCTATCCGGGCCTGGTATGCTGACCGTTACACCACAAGGACCAGCTAGATATCTCACTCAATTCCCTCTTCACTAGCG
>KZ807904.1:322098-338738 GCA_000696205.2 Oncopeltus fasciatus | reverse complement strand
AAATATTTCCTTTTTATCTTTCAACGATGTAAATTTTTGATAATAAATATTAGAATGTCACATGAGGTGGAGTCATAAGAGAGTCAGTGGCTGATTAAATAATGAATATTATTAGTAATATAAATACACATACAGAGAGATACAATGCATATGCATGCATACAGTCACAGAAGGTATGGTCAAGATTTAAAGAATAGTTTGATTTTTTGTAAATTAAGTTATTATTAAACTTACTTACATGAGTTATTATTGGATAAAAATAAACCGAAAGAAAAAACAAAGAGTATGACTATTTTCATCTCTAATTATCCAAACCACGTCTGAGCTGCCTTCAGACAGGTATAATGCAGTTTTGTGGCTCATTGGTGCAGCATTGGTTTTAGTGCATATTCCACAATAAGTTCGGAAACATAAATATATTATTGCAGTAGAAGCATCTATTGTGCTTGCTTACCACTATTATCAACATCATGATTTTCAACTAAAAGCCTGACAGTGTGTCACAAGTTCAAGCTGTCATTGTAATTTCAATATTTTTGCTCTAACCAAGGGAACTTTGAACCTAGGGTTTAACTTCAGTTTCAACCATCAAGTATGTTTTAATTTTCATTAGAATCAATATTAATGCTTTCAAAGTATAGTTTTTTTTCCACATTATTTTCTCTAATGAATTGTTGGATCATTAGTGGAAAATTTATTAGGGTTCTTCCCAATATTGACTAAACAATTCTCTACTAATAGTTTATTAATTGAATGTTGGTCAATTGGCTAATTAAGAACTGATAAAATAGTTTTTTCACTGTTAAGATCAATTGATATGAGTAATTGCATTGGGGTTTCCTAACAGTACATGAATATTTGCACTTTGCAAGGAAGGCCACTTGCCTAACAAAGGTTATCAATTCGGGTACACGAGCCACCTTGAATAGGCTTTCATTCATCGATAAATAAATGCCTGACCAATGTCCATAGCATTCAGAATAGGGTCGCCACCTGTTAAAGGTCTCTATCTCAATGAACTTAAGTGTTTGTGGAGGACATTTAAAGAGAAAACAGAGGTTAAGCAGAAGCCAGCCGAAAAATATAGAGGAATCGGATTTGGAATAAGTGAGCTTGATGCACAAATTTTGGAAATAATTATTAAAAATTTACATTATCAGCCTTCTTTTCGATTTTATCGTTAAAACTTCCTACATACAATCATATTCCTTTCAGTAATAATAAATTTAATTGTCATATGCAAGAGTAAAAAATAGATTTACAAAAACTCACAGAAGCTAAATCTGTGTTATTGGTTTTTACTAATTTACTTTTAACGCCGCAATTTAGAACTATGGATTTTTTAGCATTCTACAGTTATCAGACCTCAATTTTTACAAATAATTTCTTAAATTTTACAAGATAAATATTTGTGTAAATGATATTATTTATTTATGATATTACAGGTCTTTCCCCACTAATATCCTTCACCTTGTAAATATTGTTCTCATAAGAATCGCGTTCTTCGTACTTATAAAAATAATATTTCAATGTCAAGTGTCATCAATTCACTTCAAACTATTAACCGCTTAACTTCCATTACTCTGAGTGCCTTTTTCACTGTCCCTACCCTCAGTCAAACCCTGTGAGTTACGGCTCTTTCATCTCCGTTGTTGATCGTCCCAACAAGCTGATCGCCCTAAGTTGTTCAACCACAACTCTTAGCTCTGAAACGTCCTTTTAACAAACTGTGGACTGATCTAAAGTTATTGTTAATATGAATTATTTACATTTGTAGATAGCGACTGAGTATTGTAATTATCACATGTGGAGAAATAACTGTAATTGTTTTTTTATTCAATAATAATTAAACAGCTCATGTTAAAGTAGTAGGGAGGAATTGTAGACAAGTATTTTTTTTTCTTTTAGGATCATGCTATTCAAGTTGATTGTATGATAAAACTTTTGAAAAATATCTTCGATCTATCACTGATCTACGTAGATAAAGAAAAAAATAATTCGTACAAAACTTTATACAACTAAAATTAAAAAATGAACATAAATTGAATTTTGTTTCGCAGACCACTGACTAGGTAGATGAAGGGATGAAGAGAAGTTTTTAGCCTTGTTTCTTAATAAGTGTTAGATTCTCTTTGTACCACTTAAACTCATGGAGGGAGGGGCTATCTACAGGTTGCCGTTCCTTTCAAAACATTCATGGCTCAGGGCAAGCTTTTATTTATAGATAAAAGCCTACCCTGGACGGGATTTGAACCCTCAGCGCCAGGATTGTGAGACCCGAACGGATTCCGATAGCTAACCTAGCACCTCCATAAAGATAAATAATGAGAAGTAGATCAAAATTTAAAGCAATACTACCTACTTTATCATTAGTGTGCCGTGTAAAAATTAATAAAACTAATAGATGGCAAATGTAAATATGAATATCAATAAAGCTTTTAGAAATGGTGTAAATATATAGGAATGTAACGAAGAAAGGTAAGTTTTACGACAAACACCACCTTCCCGATCGGCCAAGAGGCTCAGGCCTCGTGCCAGCCAAGGGGAATCATCCAGTTTTCTAGAGCTGCACTTTTGAGTTCCAATCCAGAGAATATTTTATCAAGAAATAAACAAACATTACTAATGCCATGGATGTTTAGGGTAGAGTAGCTACTTACTGACAGACCCTCCCTCCATGACCCTGAATGGTTGAAAGGAAGTTTAAAATATAGCAAAACGCAACCTTAGTGACATATGTTCATGTTATTTAATGATCTAATAATTAGTATACTCTTTTTACTTTAAACAAACGTAGCGATGTATTTAGGTTAGGAATTTCTAGTTGACAGACATGTTTCGTGGTAAAACATACAATCGGGGCGCCAGGCGCCGTACGGGTCTCGCAATCCTGACGCCGCGGGTTCAAATCCCGCCCAGGTCAATCTCTTATTTATAATATAGCAGCTTGTCCTGAGCCATGGGTGTTTAAAATAGTGTGGCAACCTGTTGATAGCCCCTTCCTCCATGACCCTAAGTGGTTGAATGGAAGGCTAACACGCAAAAAAAAAAAACATACTATCGCTATCATACAGGCTACTTATTTTTGTGGCGACAGAAGTTGTGCAGAAGTTGTGTCTTCAGTCTTGAGCGAGAGAACATCCTTAATGACGTATGCACAACCCCCAGTCTTACAATCATAAATTCACAAAAGTGGGAACGATGAGAGGGTAAATCTAGGGCCTTCATTTGAATTTCCCTTTGTCGTGATGGCTCCTCCGCTCGTGCCTGCCTGCAGCTGACACCTGATCCTCAAAGCGGTGTCCCAAATGCCAAGCATTAGCCCTCTTCTCAGATGTGTACTATCCGCTCTCACAAGTATAACTCATTCATAACCGATTGTAGTTAATACGCTTTCATTAAGCCATATGAGACTATATAAATTATGCGACGAAGAGTGGCTTGAGCTGGAAAAAATGTATTTAAATTTGCACAGGTGTTGGTTAACTTACACCATGTATTCACCAGTAGACAGATTCGTATTATCTCACTTATTTCATGGTAAGCTGTAAGAAATATATAGGAAAAGTCCGAAAGTGTGTTTAGATTTTTGGGTTGCTCTTAGAAAAGGATTGGGGCACGGTGGTTAAGGCCCTAGACTCTTCAGCAAATAATTTCAGGTTTAAAGCTCACAATGCTCAATTTATACAATAAATGCAAGGGAATAGAATTTAAAAAATTAGATGTCTCCGCCAGGACTCGAACCTGGATCCTGCTATCCGGGCTGGCGTACTTGTCTCGGTGGTGTAATTGGCAAGCCCGGATAGCAGGAGATTCAGGTTCGAGTACTGGCTGAGACAGTTCGATTTTTTATTCTATTCCCTTGCATTTATTATATAAAATTAATCTGGGATTAAATACCACAACAAATATAATATTTACAATGCTCAATTTAGTTTCAGTCTGTGCTAGTGTTTGTTATGAGCAACAAGAGGATTTCTGGCGAGATCCTGAGAATTTCTGATCCTAATTGAATGTCATTGTTATATGAATGGGAAAAATTAGTCAGGAAAGGTCCTCTAAGGTAATAATTTCTTATATCACACGCATATTTACGCAGTGTGAAATATTTTCCAAAAAATCTTATATTTATATGTTTTAAGGCTCCCTAAAACGCTTACCAAAACAACAAATTTGCTACGAATGAAGTGTATGGCTGTTAATGGCATGGAAGGGGAATAATAATTTAATTTATCATTTTTTCCCTCATAAAATTAAATTATAAAACTAAAAATTCAATTCGTTTTGTAGTATTATATTAGTTAAATTTCAGAAATAAGTAGAATTTCTTGTCTGAGGCATGACATAAAGGTTAAGATAAGGAATAAAACAACGGTTACAACTACGATAGGCTAAAATTTACGTCTAACACACATTGTACAAATTATATTTGTGATTTTATCAAAAATAAAATTTGAAAAGTCACAGAACCCTCATAGTATATTATGCCTATAGTATAGGTATGTTGCCTATTTCTGAACAATTACAATACTTCAGTATTTGAGGGAATAAGGAGTAATTTATCTATTCCTCTGTAGGGGTTTTCTTCTAATATATGGTTGTCACGCTACCCTAATGCAATATATTGATAACTTTTCATTAAAGCTCTTACAATATTAATTTTATTGAACGATCGCGAATATCACTCTGGTGTAACAGAGAGTCACTTCACTCTTAAAGGTTGTTCTACACATGGAAGTGAGAACGGAAAAATCTGGTACGAATCACAAAAATAACTTCACTTACAAATATCCGTAAGCAAAACTTAATTAAATAAGAGAAAATTTGTCAATCGTTACAGCCCTTTTATGCCACGAATTTGGTGTCATTCATTCTTGGGAAGGCATCGGGTGGCCAGAATTGTGTACTGACCGCACACCTTCTTCGATTGTCATATCTGCGACATGCCCCTCAGCGTCAAACACATCATCAAGGACTGTTCAGCCTATCAATCGCAGTTCATCTCTTATAACCTTCCAACAAAATTTCAGTAAAAAAAAAAGCCATGTAGACAAAATAACAAATTTTAAAAGAATAGGGTCTTTGCAGAAAATATAATGAAAAATAACTAATTAAAAAAATCTAAAATTTTTATTTCATAAAAACCTTAGAGAAGGTTTCGTGGCCAAAGTATAAACGCATCTGAAACATGTGTCCCCGCCCTGTTCATTGAATATTTCGCGTCTATTTTCTTTTTACCTGTCCTAAAACTCAACAACGATATTTGATATTTTTCTTCTTTAGTTTTCGTAAATTTAAGTTAAAGAAAGTAAAGAATACAGCATATAAGAAGATAAATAACTCAATAAGCACCACATTAAAAGTTTTCGTGATAATATCAAATGTCATTCATTATTAAAAGTTCAGCATTTATTATTCTAATAGAAAAGAGAGATAAAGAAGATTATATAAGGTTATCTTCGTGCAGAACTGTCATGGAATGGGATATGCCGGTGAAGGGCGCTGATAAGGATTTCAAAGGAGAGCATCCCTCGAAGGGAGCATCTGACAGTAGCCATCGGGGGCTAAGGGTCATGTCTTGACTTAACAAAAACGGCCTATAGCTGCTCACCTAGAAGGAAAGAGGTCATTCCAAACTTAGAGTGACACAAGAGTCAGAGTGACAGTAAGTAGAAGTAAGATCACTATCGGATTAAGACACTTTAGTGGTAAGTGATTAGTACTCTTCTGTTATACCACATTTAGCTAAAGTAATACAACAAATTGTTATTTTTAATTAATTTTAATACAATAGAGCACAAGTGTCTGTTTTTATTAGTAGTTAAAATGAGAAAATAAATATAATTTTATTCAAAATTACTTAGTCAAAATTAATTCCATTAAGTAGCTAATATTACTCTTAACATTACATTAATCTGTACTCTGAAACAAAACCATTCATAGCTCTACTTAACTAATATTCCAATATTTTTGATAATGAAGGCAAACTTCAAAGAATAATTTCAAGTAATAGCTGGCCATCAGCTTCATGGAATCCCCAAAAGAATACTCATTTCTCCATCTGATATCTTACAATAATTTAAAAAGAGAAGTAATATTTCAAAAATAAGGGCGTCATTCAAGGTGTAAGAAACCGTAACAAAATAAAATCTCAACCTGAAGATCAGAGAACTCATTATCTTTCGTAATGAAAGTCTTTTCATTAATTAAAGCAGGACTGAGATAAATTTGTGAAATGCTGGGAAGAAGGTACCGCTTCATCAAAGATCTCAGATTCATCTACAGAGCAATCTGTCTGGGTAATGGAACACTAAATAATTTATAAAATGTAAAACAAAAGGCAGCCATCGTTATAATGGAAAATAAGGATTCACAGAAATATTTCGGAGCTAGCAAAATTTAATATTTTTCCTATTCTGTTTCTGAGTAAGTTTCAATTTAGAGAAAAAGAAGTATTGATTGCATTTGTCAAAAACTAGTTGCACTGGAAATAAGGGGAAGGCTACATGATTCAAGAAGCTTTTCTTAAAATTGGTATTCATGTCATTTTTATTTATTAAATCTAAAATTATTAAGCTAAAGAAATATGTTACGATTTCATTTTCATAAAGTTGAAGGGAGAAAAAGTAGCTTTAGTCTGTCAAATGATACTAAAAAGGTAGATTTTCGGGAGACTGAAGGTTCAAGCAACAGAAAATTTTAGTAAAGGATACCCAAATAAAATTTTGTCATGTAACTCATATTCGTAAATTTAAATAGTAAAAGTTGAAATAGAAATTAACTAACGCACAAAATAAAGAAAAATATATTTGATGTATCGCTGAAATGAGAAGCTGAAAATAACCATATCACATTTCAGGATTAGCTAAAACGCTGAGATGAATATCCATGTAACTAGAGATACCGAATTTGGTTCATTTCTGTAATAAAATTTTATTTTATAAAACATTTGAACAATATATAGGCACACACACACACACACACACACACACACACACACACACACACACACACACACACACTTTCTCTCACCCTCTCACTTTTTCTCTCTCTGAACCACAAACACACAGACACACGCCTATATGTGTGTGTGTGTGATTTTTAATTTTAGTAGTTTGAATATTTTTAGCTACTCCAAAGTAAATAACTAGACATTTCCCGCGTCATGGTAGCATATAGTATATTAAGGTCCTATTCATTGGTCAGAATTTCAAGACAAACTCAGATCAAAAATGAAAAAAAAAAGTTACTAACATCTTAAGAACTAAATCCTAATGAGCTCTCAGAGCTGAACACATATTTCATAACAATCAACAAAAAGAAGAAANCGTAATGCCCTTCTTCCAAAAAGGGAAATTCATTGAAAACTGGGCGTATAGATGACGGTAAGCTAGGATACTCTATTTTACATTTGTATTTCTTGTTATATCCAATGTTTTCACCATACAAAAGTAACAATCACTTGAATGATCTTTGGCTCGCGCCAAATCATAGGTATACCAAATGGAAGCTTAGCACGTGTTCCCTTGGTCCGTAAACCCTCAACACACTGTTTACACACTTTATGAGGCACCCATGCTTTATCTTGATCACCAAGTAACGATCTAATAGTTTTGGTCGGAGTCGGTTATATATATATAAATTATCTAATAATTTCCCTATACTCAAACATTGGTGCAGAATGACTAAAACGATTCAGTAATTTTCACATGTAGGTCGCCGCACTAAATATATATCGAAATAACGAAGAGATGTCTCAGAAGGGAAAAACGCTGCAATTTGTCCATTTCAAGGGGAAATTACAGCGCGGACACTAATTCACCCAAGGAATGGAGTGACGGAGGAGTACTCAGTCTGCAGACTAGGTCTGTAATGAGGGTGGCGGCACAAATATTAGCGGGAATAGAAAAACTCTCTCTTTCTTTATAAATAAGTAAGTGGTATTTTTGGGTCAAGGTGAACGTTGGACGGGAAAGCCCATCTGTTGCGAATTCCACTTTCTTAGCTAATGCTTGAATTGCAAAAGCAAAAAAATCAAGCTAATGCAAGTAAAAGTGCTCATGTAAAGGGTTTCTATAGTTAACCCCATCCCTCTCTCTCTCACCCTCCCACCTTCTCTTCCTCCACCCCCCCCACTCTCACCCCCCCTCTCTCTTATATATATATATATATATATGTTAGTTATATTGGTTTCGCTGGATAGTTACTTTTTTATAGTTTATTCATCAATCCAATATTACTTTAACGATCTAATAGTTTTGGTCGGAGTCGGTTACAATAATCGGAGGAATCACTACAATTATCACTTATGTTCACTAAGTAAATAATATTAAATAGGAGAACCTCGGGATAGGCTTGATACAGAGCCGTAACGCAGACTGGCTCGAGAGGGTCTCTGGGAAGATGAGATAGGACTAGTTGGAGTGGGGAGCTGCTGGGAAAAGAGCTGACTGCAAGCATTATTTTATGTTAATTATGTAGGATATGTCAATATAACGTGTATATATACAACTATATGAAGAATTCAAAATGAATAAGAGAATAAACTAAAATGGGTGTGAATATTTNCATGTGATATATATATATATATATATATATATATATATATATCGGCAATATTTTCTTTACAGCTGGAGATTTAAAAAAATATAAGCAGTATAATATTAGTAAAACATATAGTAAAATAAATAACTTGATTTCGCATAGATAAATCTGCCAAGTGTAATGAATACCTTTCACAAACCAAGTTAAGAAATACATATTTCCAATTTCATTCTATTACCAATATAAAGACGAGCAATACCACTTACGTAACCATGCTATCTCACGTTACACGAATATCTAATTTCTGGCCTGTATTCCACTGACATTACAGGTCTGATATTAACTTACCCCCAACTGCGCGAGTCAGGTACAGTATTAATTAACCCTTGGTCAGCGATATTTCCACCTTACAATGCAGAATCTCTAGGGATTTCGAGAAAAACAACTGTATCTGCCGATAAGAACTGACCACACGACCACGCTCCAATCTAATCATCAAATGTCGAGAAAGAACTCCACAAACTATGCGAATTCCTCAATATCGTAGTAGATAAGAATTTTTATATAAACTTTTTATGTCATGCGATCTACCACATCAAAAAAAATTTTTTTTTACAATCAATAAGTTCAAGTTTATTTCTTCAAATGTATACTGTTGAAGACTAGGGTGGCATGTAAGGTAAGGACCAGAACTGTAGGGGAAGGAGCCACATATTCCTTTCTTCAGAGGAGCAAATTAGGGTTACATAGAAATCCCTATTAGATTCTTCAAAGCCGGCCTCACATTTTCCTCGAAATTAAAAAAAGCAACTCGCCAGCAGCCCCCAAGCCAGTTTAACTTAGTGTTACTCAGTGTCAGATCGCGTGTCTCAGAGTGTAGAGCAGGTCGGAGCCTTTGCAGTTCCGGAAATAGTAAAGTGACAGTAATTAGCAAACTTGCTGTTAGCAAACTGTTTTGAGGCCTCTTTGTAAATAAGAACATTTAATTATTTATATGTTCTTTGTTGTAGTTCTGTCAAGGTAGATCCAAATAATACAAATCTTAAAAAAATGTGTATTTTTTAAATTATCTGCCTGGGAGATAATTTAAAAAAAAAAAAACACATTTTTTTTAAATTGGTATTTTCGGATCTACCTTGATTGAACCCCAACAACAGAACATCTAATAATAATATCTACGATCAACAAAAAAAAAAAGTAATTTATCTTTTATATTTATTTATTTGATAGCTTGGGAAGTAGGTTATTAAAAAATATTAATTAGGTTGTTATTAGTAAGTATATTTATTCCTTATAATAAATTAACTTATATTTATCACTTCCTTAATTATAACTGACCCGTAACAATATAGTTCTAAGATGGTTTTAGTTGGGGTTCGGTCAAGGTAGATCCAAAAAACGCAAATTTAAAAAAATGTATTTTGTAATAAAGGATTATCTGCCAACGTGCCGTCAGTCATGGAAATGTGAACTTAGGGACAGGACGTCCTCTCTCATCTTCATGATAGTCCTGAAGATGGCTTACAATGTAAGCCGAAACGTTGGCAGATAATCCTTTATTAAAAAATACATTTTGCATAAAAATTTGTGTTTTTTGGATCTACCTTGACCGAACCCCAACTAAAATCATCTTAGAATAATATCTACGGTCAACAAACTCTCCTTTTGAACGTAACAATATAGTTATTAACAGTCCATAGCTCTATTTATTAGTTTCTCATGAGTAGTTTAAAGGAAGGATCAAAGCTATTTTTTTTTTCTAAAATTCGCTTCAAATAAACAGCGTTATTTCCCTGTGAGAAATCTGCTGAAATGCTACCATTGTGTACGCTCGGGGATGGATGAGATACAGGAGAACTCCCATAGAACAAAGCTGGAAATTCGGGACTCCTCCCTAGAGGTCCCCTCTAAAACCCGTGTCTTCATTAGGAAGGACGCCTAGGGAAGGCCCTAATTGCTCGAAGGCCTGGGTTCGAAAGACGGCACCACGCGTCGGGAGATGAGCTCCCACATTCCGTCAGCCCTGCAAGTAGGGGACCAACTCCACGGCATCCCACTCAGCCCGGGAGTGGGATATTACGGAAGTCGACTAACTTCACTACGCTAATTATAACAGCAAGCCCTCTTCATTTACAATCGCTAATGAATATTACCCACATTCCGCCAAGGCATGACAGGTTCTTCAACATATCGATTAGACTATTAGTAATTCAGTGTACAAGATTTTTAATGCAAACTCCATATGTCATCTCTCTTACTCAAGCCGTTTTTGGGAGTTCATTAAAAAAAAAAAAACACTGTTGAAAATCGGTATTATCCTGGTTTTTGTTTGTTTTAGGAAAACTATTTAAAACATGTAACAAGAGAAGAATCTAATTATAAGTCACAAATGTTTTATCATAATTATTAGATATTTTTTTGTTGTGGTTCGGTCAAAGTAGATCCAAAAAATACAAATTTAAAAAAATTGTATTTCTTAAAAATTACACTGGGAAACACATTTTCTTGTTAAGTTAGATCTGACACTGTTTCTTCACTAATTTTTGGCGTCTAAATTTGAGAATAACCTCAGATTTTGTCTACCACGTTAACTTTTTAAACTAATGGATATCCTTAAAAATCATAAAAATCATGCACTTAAAAGAACATAAAGTAAAAACGTACCAAATATACATTTTACAAAACATTTAATTTAAGTTAAATCGAGTTCATAAGTATAAAATTGTTTAATTAATGAACAGTATTTTAAATTAAGATAAATTTAAATTTGCGTTTGTAACTTTTTCAGGAGTGTTTAGTTTGTTTACATTCGCGCTTGATGCTCCAACAATAGTCAGCCATCATATGTACGTCCCATCTACCTTGATACCATGCATCCATGACCCTCTAAGGAGTCGCTTTCGTCTGCACCACATCCGTAATGCCCTTCTTCCAAAAAGGGAAATTCATTGAAAACTGGGCGTATAGATGACGGTAAGCTAGGATACTCTATTTTACATTTGTATTTCTTGTTATATCCAATGTTTTCACCATACAAAAGTAACAATCACTTGAATGATCTTTGGCTCGCGCCAAATCATAGGTATACCAAATGGAAGCTTAGCACGTGTTCCCTTGGTCCGTAAACCCTCAACACACTGTTTACACACTTTATGAGGCACCCATGCTTTATCTTGATCACCAAGTTTCACTTTAAAATAGGCAAAATATGCTTGTCTGACAAATGGACTGATGTTCGTCCTTTGACTGGGAATAGTAAAACTGCTATAAGGAAACGTTTCAGTTCAAACACACTATGTAGTTCTGTACACTTCCGTAACGAAATATTAAGTACTGCTTACCGGCACACAACGTTTCACCATGTAACCAGATGTAACTAAACAGGTAGGTCTAGACCTGCATACGCCCCACCCACATAGAAACCGAACTTGACGTGATAAAAGAAAATATGTACATTACAAAAAATGTAAAACTGTATATATTACATATACAACTAGTGTAGTGAATACATAAAATAAAATATATATATATATNNAAAAAAAAAAAAAAAAAGTATAGTTAATTTTCAGAGAGACTTCTCGCCCTTACTTACATACCGTCTTTCTTTACTCCTCACTGACGAAGAGCGGGAAGTCTACCCGAAAATTTACCATACTCTTTCTTCCTCCTGTTCTAATATGGTATATACATCACAGCCACGAGTGTTTCGCTCTCTGTATTTATATATGTGTGTGCGTGTAGAAAGCATATATAAGGAATAAAACACTCGCAGCTGCGATATATGTAAATAAACAAAATAATGTAATTTTTTTTTTAATTTTCTACACTCTTTATCCCACCTGTTCTTATTTACTACTCAAGATGGAACAGCTGTATACACATTACTTAAGAACTAGCAAAAAAAAATTCTGTTATATTTAATTTGAGAAACAGTGCGTAAACACAACACTTTACGAAATTAATAAGATATCAGTTGAGGTATTTTCAGTAGCAATGTCAAGTAGCAACCACTGAGGAAAGGTTTATTCAAGTGGTTGTTCTAGGTGAATATCTACCAGGAATAATAGCCATCCAATATACATAAATGATACAGTAAGTAAGCTTCATAAATAGTACAAGCAAAGTTTCTCTCCTCACATCTCAGTGTGAGAGGAAGAGCGTACTCACGCATTCAATATATATATATATAAGTTGTACGCACATATGTATGTATGTTTTGACTATAATTTCGCTCAGCAGACATTGATAGCTTTCGAAATACGATTGTCCTACTGTTTATAATGCGATATTAAAATATATCTATTTTAACTTTGTATATGTTTGTTGTGTGTATTACAAGTTCGTGTTGTATAACATCATTTTGAAGATGATGTTTATGAATGTAACTAAGTAGTACTTCACTCCCGAACAAACTAGTCTGCTTGAAAGGTATTTTATGCTAAACAATTAATGCGGGGGAACAGTTTAAAAATCTATCTGTCCCAGTCAGGACTCGAACCTGGATCTCCTGCTGTCCGGGCACGAATGCTAATCATTACACTACAGGGACAAGCTAGATAACTTATTAAATTTCCCGCACTAGTGACTAGAGTCTAACCTTCGAGAAAGACGAATACATCGTCTTATGCTCGAAGGAGCTGACATTGTCGAGCTATTTATCGACTCTCGTTATTTACTTTTTGGTAATAATAGCTCGAGAATGTCAGCTCCTTCGAGCCTAAGACGATGTATTCGTCTTTCTCGAAGGTTAGACTCTAGTCACTAGTGCGGGAAATTTAATAAGTTATCTGTAGCTTAAGTGGATAACCCGCTTGCCTGGTTAGGAAGTAAGAGGACGCCGACGAATAGATGGGATGAAGAAACGCAATAAACATGTTAGAGAAAGAGTAAAACGCAAATAAATGCGAATATATAATGGGAATTACATAAGGAGGCCGGATGTCTAGCAGTTAGGAAACTAAGGCCGCATTGTACGGCTGCTTGTCTTGTGCAACAGCGCATCTCGTTAGGGAATCAGTCGCGTAGATGTGTGTCTCAGATTGTGTGTTTGTAAAGAACTCTCTTCAGCTATAATAATACCTTATCTCTTGTTCATTGTTTTTTTTCAATAATTCATATTCCCATTCAAACGCTTTGTGACACCAAGGGAGGATTTTCTGCAGATAGCTACACAATTCTAAACGCCCATGGCTGTTTGTTTGCCGGGCGGGACTCGAACCTTCCATGCCTGATTTGGGAGATCTGTCGCCCCCATCATAATGTAAAGTCTTTCATTTCTCAATTATCTGTTGTAAAATAGAGAGTAAAGGAAAAAAAAAACAGTCCCCACACGTATTTACATTAACGAGCTCCTCTAATACTATTTTCCTCTGCTTATACATTATCTATTTAAGATGATATCTCTTGGCGTCTAAGAAAATGTACTGATTAACGCAACGTTTTCTGACGTTATTCACTGAAGTCTGATAAGAGGGTAGGGGTGAGAGGGAAGTTAAATTTGAAAACTTTTAGTATCTTTGTTTTTATTAGAGACTATTAATAATATATTAAAATGATACTTAAGAAGTAACTAGAAGGATTGAGAATCACCTTTTTTTCTTTTATCACTATCCTCCTCATCTTTGATGTGAAATTTGTCTATAACGCAAATTTATGCTCATCTTTAATTGAAAACGGAAAATCTTCTCAAGCAAAAAGAAAATTCAAGGGATAAGAAGTTGGAAAGTAAAATATCCAATATTAATTTAACGAAAATACTTTTTGTCTAGTCGACAGACACCAAAGTAGATATAAGTGAAATGTCAAGCAAATTTACAGTACCCAAATATAAAAGTTATGGATAAAAAACGTAATCGCATTATCGAATGCGATTTTATTCATCGGAATAAAATTAATTCAAAAAATTACTAAAATTTAAAAAAATTAAAAATTGCAGTAAATTTTTTTAGACAAAACAGTACAATTNAAAAATTTTTTTCATATATTTTTTAATTAATATATTTTTTTTACCTCTTATAAACAACTCATGGTCTAAGAGGTTTGAGCTTCCTCCAGAGAGACAAAAACTTCTTAAGGTAGTCTCTTTATGACCGGCATAGATTCAAACAAACCTTCTGTTATTTAACAAAATATATAATTTTTAGACGTTTGAAGGAAAAAAAAATTGTTTTCAAATGTTTAATCCCTGTAGAATCTGCTATATAATAAATTTGAAAACCATCATTCGCACTCCAAACCTGTTTAATCCTTTGTTTACTCTAACTCTAGTATTTTTAAACGGATTTTGTTGTATACTTTCCAATAATTTTATAAAATATTACTGCTCTGAATCACCAATTTGATTTGGATTCTATTTTAAAATTAAAGAAAAATGTAATCAAACGAAAATGTAATTTTCTGTAGTGTATTTTCCGCCACACTTGCAGAGTAAGGGTAAAATTAAAAAATTAACTAGGACGGTTAAGCGCTGCCTTCACTTCTCCCAAAAGATTGGCCTAATGTCATCAGGCATTTATTTATATCCACAATAACGAAGGAATGGGAAATTACAAGAAGGTTATATAGCTCCTGTGAGTCGACTTTTTTTTTTTTTTCTTTTTTTTTTTTTTTTGTATATTTTTGATATTAGGAGATCGAAAATGTATGCGTGGGAGATTACAGGTCATGGAACGTTCAGGCATAAATAATCATCAATTATACTAGGGAACACATTTTTTGTTGAGTTAGATCTGACACTGTTTTTTCACTAATTCTTGGCGTCTGAATCTGAGATCAAACTCAGATTTTGTCTATCACGTCAATTTTTTAAACTACAAAATATCCTCAGAAAAGTTTACAAAACATTTAATGTAAGTTAAATCGAGTTCATAAATATAAAATTGTTTAATTAATGAACAGTACTTAAAAAGTAAGATACAAATTTGCGTTCTTAGCTTTTTCTGGAGTGTTTAGTTTGTGTAAATTCGCGCTTGATGCTCCAACAATATGTACTACGTCCCATCTACCTTGATACCTTGCTATGAAAAGTTATTTTTAGAGTAAATAAAAGGCCCAAATATATCCATTATTTGAATTTTCTCCCACTTGAACCAACATATTTAAAACTCAGCATTAGGACGTTAGGGAAAATTTACAACGCAGATTGATATAATATTACTTACTGATGTTATTAATATATTTATAGAAATTATGCAAAAGAAATGAATATTTACAATTCCTCCCTCTCCACAAAAATAATAAAAATAAAACTAAATAAGTAATAATATAGTGTTGGGTTGTAGCTAAATATGCAGCAAAAATGGATGGCCTTTAAAATGACTGTACACGATTTGCAAATTTCATTTTTATTTTTAAGAGATTTCACATATTGAAATCAAGCTATTCACGTTGGCGACATGACGTGACTTCAAACTGAGGTGACATAAACGAATTCTCTACTCCTTATAAGTAGAGAATTTGTTGGGGTTCGTTCAAGGTAAATCCAAAAGAACACAATGAAAAAATGTATTCTTACATGGCTACGCCTGTAGTATGTATGTATTTATTTCACCTGACTAACTTTATCGATAACTCACATATCTCATACATATGAAGAGCAGAAGAGAGAGAAGATGGATGTAACTAGAGACATCGGATGAGCCGACTAAACAGGAAGGCTTTCCACGATTTGCAGAAGAGTATGGCCACAGTCCGAGGGCTGAAGTGGTACCTGCGGCAAAAAAAAAGGTGGTCCAGGAGGACAAGGAGGAGGTGATCCAGGGAGATAACTGGGATAGGTCTCCGGGAGCACCCACCGTTCTTCATACTGACGCTTGTCTGGACAGTCTAGAGGCAGCTAAGCGATCCTATCCTAGTCTCTTCTTATCCTATTCAGATTGAAGATCCTTTGGGTGTTAGCATTTATTTACGTCGTTCTTTCATAAAACAGGGGGAGAAACAGTTTGATAGGGGCGAAACATATTCCTGTCAAACATTTTAAGTTTTAAAAGAACTATTTGTACATATGTTGGGTATTTACTATAATGCCTGCTAGACTTCAATGAATTTTCGTTAAATTATTAATTAGTCGGTGGCAATAAATTATTTTTATTACTATA
>KZ807904.1:294416-320119 GCA_000696205.2 Oncopeltus fasciatus | reverse complement strand
TTTAAATCTTATTTATTTTTTCTATTTTATTTATTTTTAATCAGAGAAATATATTTAACCTGGTTAATTAAAGGTAAATATAAAAATGTTTGACATTTTAAAAAGAAAGATTAAGAAGCCTAAGTGTAGCAAATCAATATCAGAACTTATTGTAGCAAACAGGATTTAAAATAAGGCAATTATTCTAAAATTTCAGTTTTTGCTTTAAAATTTAGTCTGGAGAAAGTTTTTATTTAATGTTTTTAAGATATTATTTATATGTAATCGTTATTATAGGTTATATATGAACTTTTTACTTTAGAGCACATCGGTAAAAATTATCAGTGAATGAGTTCTGTCAAAACTATCAATGGCAATGTCAAGGTTTCAAGAAAACATGATGATAAAAATATTAACTTGGGAGGAAGTAGCTCACCTTTTTAGGTTAAATCATTTCTTCTAACAAGAGGAGCTTGTCTAGAATGTAGTATCCAGATGACTCGAACATCTCGAAGGTATAACCTGACAGTGAGAGAAGACGGGAGAGGTCCCGGTGAAGGGGAAGGTTACACTCGGCGAGGCGGAGCAACAGGACCACACCGATCTCCAAGGCGGACGCGGAATGACTGCCTTCGATCCCGTCAGCACTCAGCTGGTACCCGCGTTCGGCGATCTCCGCCAGCCCGCTCGGCCAGCTTCGACTTTGGGGTGAGGGATCCAGAGAAAGTGAGCCCCCCCCCTTCCATTCTATGAATCAACCATGAGCAGTCCTTTCTATTTTTTAATTTCTCCTTTCTTCAAGAAACTGAATAGCAGATTCAGATTTCTTTAAACTTGAATACAATTCAACCCATGCATTGGCCATGCTGGCAGAGAGTATGGCAATCCCACGTTGTCAAAAATGCGAAAAAGTCAGCCCAATATCGCTATGCAATAGGAGTCTGGAATAGAATTGAGTACAGAGAGATAGCTTTTTCTCCGGACTCGGTATAGTGGGAGGAAAAATAATATTTGTACTAGCAAACAGCAGAGTAAAGTAAATAGCCAAAAAAGAAATTAAATAAAAAGTAATAAGTTTGCTCAAATCTCAGGCTTACTTTTTTAAATATCTTTCTTAGTATGAGTTCTTTGTAAAATAATACAAGAATATAAAGAATAGAAAACTTGTTTTTAAACATAATTCCGATCTAGTATCATTAGTTGCAGGGATGTAGGTCATTTCTGGATTTGTACAAGGTTCAACGTTCTATCTTATCTTTACTTTACAATCTGAAGAACAAAAGAAAGAGTCAGATACGAGAAGACAAATTTGGATTAGTGGAGGGACAAAGATCTGGAGAGATAGTAAGCTTCGGGGCTTGAGAGAGAGAGTACTTGCCATCTAATAAGTAAACACTAAACATTTATAAACAAACCGTTCCAAGATATTTCCAGTAGCAGTTTGCTGCTGGACTGTCGTTACTCTACATATGTACACACTCACATATCCATACCTAAATTACGTTCACTATAGTAATTAGCAGAAGTGAGTTGAATGCTAAAGGTCCTCTAGGGTTCTCCAGGCCTCTAAGGCACTGTTCGACTTCCGACTCCTACTATTCACTCAATGGAAAAGTTGAGTTTCGGCGAGAGGTTTCAGCCCTTCATGAAGTCAACATAAAATGAGAAAATGCGACCCTTTCTAATCTCCACTCAATGAAAGACAGGCGGGAAATGAAATCTACTCAATGAGTGCAAATGAAAATGCGAAAGTAATGTACGCTCACTCCCTTCGAAAATTTGTGACAGGAAAATAACACTGTTAGCAACTTTCCACATTAATGGTAAAAGGCTTATTAATACTTAAATTCTTGAATTGATGAGAGGGCTGACCAAGGTGGGAGTATTGAGTCCTTTAATTTGATTGTACCCTCAGCCTAGAAGAAGTAAAACTCAGAATAAAGCCGTTTTTCACCAATGATGGATGAGAAGTCATCCATGACCCTTGTGATGCCACCCATAGTTCACTAAATAAGTGCAGGTCCTCATCTTCAGCTTGCAAACAGGGCTCAACAGATTCAGAACTCACATTCACACAACAGAAGGGCCACATTAGCTCCAAGTTTGTCTGTGCGTTTGGAGAAAGTGAACTGAACACTGACCACATCCTCCAAAAGTATGGAGTTTTTACTATTAACTAAGTTTATAGGTGTCTTTATTTTATGACATAAATAATAAATATTCACAGGCTCTACTGTTAGCAAAGAGCCTTGAAAATAGTTCATTTTTATATTTTTAAATTATTAAAATGAAAAATATTTATTAAGAAAGAATTTCATCAGAAAATTTTTCTCGGAAAAAAGCAAATACGTCTAGGGAGATCACTACCTAAACGCCCCAGAGGATTGATCACCCAGGATGACTAAAGTTCAAATATTGTTTATACCATAAAGCTTTCCAGAAAAAATGGAAAGGTTTAAATGGCTCAAATGAACGAATTTGGGGTAAACCGTTCTCATACGGTACACTACTTAAATGGTTAATCATCCAGGCTGAGTAAAGTTCGTTAATTGTATGAACCATACACAATTCTTGAGTAATTAAAATTAATAACCTTGTTTTTTTAACCTTGAAAATTGTATTTTCAAGTCAATGTGCCCTATTGTAAAATATTCGAATGTTGTATTTATTCAACATCCTAAAATCATAAAATAGAACAATTTCAGTCATGATGATGAGAAAATATCAATGCACAATTTTGTAATTATTTATTTCCTTGGGACTTCACTAAGCAAATTCCTTCCCCACTTCCATTACTTGATGTCAAAAGCCCTTCACAAGCACGATTAATAAAAGTTTAATTTCTCGCTATCCATATTCTGGAAAATTTCTAAATATTGTTGCTGTGTTAGGGATAGCTATTTTATATACATACTTTTTAAAAAAGTTAAGAATACTCGGAAAATAAAACTTTCCTAAATAAAAAAAATTAAACAATTCACTGAGACAAAATGGGAAAACTTTTGAAGTCCTAAAATTATCCAGACAGGACAAGATGATTTATTTCTCTTGATGTTTTCGATAATTTATTTCAACTTTATCGATTCAATGTTTTATATTAAACTTTCAGTCGTATTTAATACAATTCAGCAAAACTTGGACTTGTAATTCTGCTATACAGCTATTGAGGATCATGTATTCGAGACATTATTGACGACTCTAATTTTTATTAAATTATCAAAATGTATACAGGGAAATAAGGATATAAACTGCTATAATATATAATAATATATAATCTGGGTTGATAAAGCTACAGTCTCACCTAGATTCAACGGGTACTAATTTCCCCATCCTTTCCTCTCGAAAAAAATTTTCACATGTGGTTGAAGAAACGTAATGTAAGCTTTGAGATAAGGAAATTTAAAGAGTAGCCGTTCAATCTTTAAGCACTTTATAAAGCCTCTCAGAACATGTAGATAATCCAGAACTTAACGGGCTCTCAGAGAGGGCTTCATGAGAGTTGAGAACTTTTATCTCAACAACAATCATGTACTTGCCCTTTGTCTAGAAGTTAACGAAGTGCAAATGCATGAAGAAATTTCTAATTTCTAAAAATAAATAATTGGTATCTATGTATCTACAATAAATGAACCAGTTCAGCAACTGGCCACACAGTCCCAAGGGGGAAATACATCTAAAGGACGCATTTAATCTCGACCTGTATCTTGTATAAATAAATAGTCGGCGGATAAATGTACTCGCCTAAAATATTTTCAAATGAAAAAAAAAAGGCACTTTTGGAGCAAATAGTGTTAGTTTTAGAAATGATTAAAATAAAAAAAGTCCGATACATTCCGGATCAACCCTGACATAACCCTAAAAAAATCTCNGGGGGGGGGGGGGGGGGGGACGCTCAGACACAATAGTGTATGTATATTCGTAAATACTCATTTATTAAAACACACACACACACACACACATATATATATATTGAGAGAGAGAGAGAGAGATAGAGAACAAAACACTCGCGGTTGCGATTCTTAGAGAGAGAGAGAGAGAGAGAGAGAGAGAGAGAGAGAGAGAGAGAGCAATCAAGAACAAGGAGAGCGCAGCGCAAACACAAAAATAAAAAATCACAAGGAGCAAAATTTTCGGGGATCTCTCGCCGTTCGTCGACAAGAAGTGAAAAGGTATTAAAATCTCTTATTATCTCTCCTAGTATCTTTTCATTTCACACAGACGAAGGACGAGAGATCCCCAAAAATTTTGCTACTAGTGATTTTTTCTTTTTTGATTGCACTGCACTCTCTAACCCACCTGTGATTGATTGCCACATATTGATACACCCCACAGAATATTATTCAGTTCTAAATGAAGCCTGTAAAATAATCTAGAAAACCTCTAAAGCAAGTGGGCGAAACAGAAATAAAACAAACACCAATTGTAGAGAGCGCACTAGAAAGACGTGAGACAAGTTACATAACACCATTTCAAACTTAAACAGAACCTATCTCCTTGAATGAATCCCTGAAGACAAGTAAATACTGAACTATTTGGAAAGTTAAATAACTTTGAGTGGTTTTTATCCAGGTCATAGCTCAACTCCAAGATATATTCTTATACAATAGTTGTTGTTCACATTTTCAACATTCTTCTAAAATCTCATTTTTCAAAATTAATTTCTTTTGGAATTTCAGCAAATTACTCCCTTCAATCATTTAACGTGAAAATATAAAATAATTTATTGTAAAAGGAATATATATATACATATATATATAAACAATACCTAAAACCTTATCGGGACAATATTTATTTTATTACATAATTATCAAAGGTTTGTATTTAGCTGTAGAAAGTGTTATTATTAAGTTATTATATTTATATATGAGGTAATTAACTAAACTACTTAAATATTATTATAACTTTGCTGATTATAGCTGATAACATAGGCCGTAAGTTTACAGCCTCGTTACCTTAGCGCATTTCATAAATTTCAATAAAGTGTAAATAAATGGTTAATAAAAGGAGAGTTTGTTGACCGTAGATATTATTCTAAGATGATTTTAGTTGGGGTTCGGTCAAGGTAGAATACATTTTTTAAATTTGTGTTTTTTTGGATCTACCTTGACCGAACCCCAACTAAAATCATTTTAGAATAAATGGTTAATGATTTGATTACAAAAGTTGTCAAAATTACTATACTAGTTAACTGAGATAAATGGGAGAAAGTCTTTAACCCGATTAGTTCATTCTTAAATATCTATCTTTTTGTGCGCGTTTAGTAAAAATATTTGTTTTTAATAAATGCAAGTATTTATTTATTTGGTAATAAAACATAAATCACAGAAATTCATTTTTCTCCAGTTTCATTTTATTATTTTTTTTTAATATCACATATAGTAACGAAGATAATACGAATTTAAATTAAGTCTTATCACCATTTCCTAACTCTCACCCTCGTCTAACTATAAGAAAAAAGATGTACATTATAACTAAGTTATTTAAATAATGCCCTTTTATCAAATTTGGTTTGTTCTTAAAAAATAGAGCAGCTCGATAAAGATAAACTCATAATAACTTCTTTAAAATGAGTTTTCCTTTAAAATTATATAGAATATAAAAATTAGAATAGTAGTAAGAAGAAAGTGTTAGCTAAATCATTTATCGTAACGCATATACAACAAAAGATGCAAAAATTTGATGGTCCTCAAAATGTCCCGTCAATCAATTGTCAAACTTATCTTGGAATTAACCATTAAACACAAATTGTGAATAACATAAATTCTTCTACTTGTTAAATACACTCTTCTACAATTTTTGAAGTATACATGTAAGAAATACAATACAATTTTCATAAATTATACATTAGATAAAATAAATAATTAGTTTTATTTTTGCTGAAGTAAGGCAACATAGTTCAAATAGAGGGTTTTTTTTTCAAACGTCGGCAGATAACAAAAAACATTTTTTGGATCAACCTCGATTGAACCCCAACAAATTCTCTGCTAGTAAGTATATATATATATATATCATTATTGACGACTCTAATTTTTATTAAATTATCAAAATGTATACAGGGAAATAAGGATATAAACTGCTATAATATATAATAATATATAATCTGGGTTGATAAAGCTACAGTCTCACCTAGATTCAACGGGTACTAATTTCCCCATCCTTTCCTCTCGAAAAAAATTTTCACATGTGGTTGAAGAAACGTAATGTAAGCTTTGAGATAAGGAAATTTAAAGAGTAGCCGTTCAATCTTTAAGCACTTTATAAAGCCTCTCAGAACATGTAGATAATCCAGAACTTAACGGGCTCTCAGAGAGGGCTTCATGAGAGTTGAGAACTTTTATCTCAACAACAATCATGTACTTGCCCTTTGTCTAGAAGTTAACGAAGTGCAAATGCATGAAGAAATTTCTAATTTCTAAAAATAAATAATTGGTATCTATGTATCTACAATAAATGAACCAGTTCAGCAACTGGCCACACAGTCCCAAGGGGGAAATACATCTAAAGGACGCATTTAATCTCGACCTGTATCTTGTATAANATAGTTATAATATTTGTATATTTCAGAAAAATCACTTATTAAGGAAGATATTATGAAGGACTAACTACTAATAGGCTACATCGCACGTTACTTAGCATGTTATTGCAGACTAATTTAGTTTGCCGTGCGGAAGTTTATATATATATATATGTATAAAAATAATGACTCAAATAGTGGACTTTGTAAGCATACTATATTTAGTTATTGCAACTAAAATTACGCCTGGATGAGTGATATTTTACTACTTTGCGTACATTCATATAGTTTATAATTTGGCTTGACTTTACCTTTTTTTTTATTTTTTATAAACTCTAAATTTCTGTGTATAATTTACAATAATGTTTGATTGCATTTAACTCACTAAAATATATAATTTAAGGGCATTTGAAAAGCAATGCGTTAAAAAAATTTTAAATTAAACTAATATCTTTTAAACTTATGGATTTCAAATGTTCTGAACATGTTTCATGAACCAATATCACTAATTTATATATTTATCAAGTATCATTAATTTTGCTGTTTCTCTGTGAAATATTATACGAAAAACATCTTTTAGCAATTTAAGGATTATATTTCTAATTGTATTTTGCAGACAGTTGTAATAATTACAATTATAGTTATAATATAAATTTTATTATCAAGTATTTATTATTATTGTTTATTATTTCCTTGTATAAATTTCATTACTTTCTATATTTCATTTGAATTGAATTAATAATCGCTAATTTTATTTATAAAGAACAATTTATAAGATAATATAATCATTATGATATATTATGAAAGAATTTTTATATTATAAGTCATCATATTTTAGACAGAGCTGAGACGGCGCAATTAGATTACCAGTGGTGAATTCTTTCGAGTGTTGCGGTGTGCCTAGCTGGTGCGCCTGTGGCTACAGATCTGCACGACTAGAAGTGTATCCCTACGCTATAATTGCATGAATCGCTCCATAACTCCATCAATTGACAAAATCGTCTAGAGTTTCATTTACTTTAAATATCACAGCAGCAATATAGAAAAAACTTTTACCTCTAGCACTAGACTTCCTGTTGGTCCGAATTCTAAAAATAATAAAATTAACCTTCAGTTTTTGTATGTAACCACTATATGTCGAATTATATTATTAAAAAAAATAAAATAAAAGCTGTAGTCAGAAAAGTATTTTTAAAAGCGCTGTTGACATTGCTCCTGTCACTCCTATTGGTCAAATTTAACTTAGCTCTAACTTGGTTCAATAACTATGCCTTTTATTTTAAATTTACAGCTATATGCTGATTCTAATAAAGGATAACTAAATACTGAACTGCATTTTGTAGAGTATTGGTACACAAACGTATTGATTGTGTGTGTATCAATACACTACATGCTGCAGTTCAGTTTTCAGCTATCCTTAATAGATTCAGCATTTAGTTGCAAATTTTTAGTGACATTTTAGTGACCATCATATTCTATGTCTTGCAGGTAGGATCGGAGAATGTATTGAAAATATTTCAAAAGAACATTCTCAATGGCACAAATACAAAAAGTAATAGATACATTACGTATTTTTTTTAAATCCAAGTAAGTCATAAAAGACCGACACAACCGGGAGTTTCTCACCCCTAGGGAACTAGCAGACGTTTAGAAAGAAGAGTCTGACACAGAGGGATCATGGCCCAGGTAGTGCAGTAGTCAACGCTTCAGGAAACACAGGTACCATCCCTTTCAACATTTTTTTTATATTATATAACAATTATTATTACTTGAAATCTCAATTAATAATTTGTGTTAGAATGTTCTAGAGGGAAAAATTGGAAGAGCGCATTTAAAATTACACATTATGTGTAATATGCGTTTTTCAAAAAAAATTTATTTTCATAAATGTAATAGTGGGGGCGTTTACTAAAAGTACAAACAAAAGATAGTGGACTGACAAACTGGTACAAATAAATGGTGCAACAAGTAAGGACAAGAATTTGAAAATACAATTTATCGGCGTTCCTCAGAACATTCCTTTCATAAAATGGTATTCAGAGCTTTTTCCACTGTAATTCAACGAAAGGTAACGGATCTCGTCTGGTTCGTGATTTCTGCATCACCACTATGTGGAAATCTGTAATTCCTGTGAATCATTAATTTCGATAAGCAAAATATGACAACAGACAGGAAAATGCCAATAGATTTAACTACTATAGAAAACAATACAATTTAAAATCAGAAAGTAACAAGCCACTAAAGTATGAAGGCAGTAGCTAGAAGGGGGCGAGGGTTACATCAATCGAAGGGGTAATAACATGAAGAGGGGATTAAAATGGCGCAAATGAGAGTTATGGGAGTGAATCGCAACACGCTCTCGTGGAATCACTAAGAACTAATTGTACAAGCTGTTAAACACAGATAGCGCTGTTTGCACAGATAATTCTTTTCACAGTGATAAAAAATATTCTCAACATACCATTTGGTAAAACTTTTTTTTAATAAAGAAAATATTTGCGAGTATTTAATTTTTTTTCTTCCTCTAAACTCGCGCTTGTTGAATATTTAAACTCACATCTCTTAAGCTAAGTTTCTTTTCGTAAATCAGCCAGTAATAAAGATATTAGAGATTTTTTAAATGTCTAAATCCCGCTTCCTTATCGAATGGTATCAGCGATTATAAAACTCTTCCTACTTTTTATAAAAATAATCTTAAATACCCTAATTTATTTCAGCATATTAAAAAATGGCGGTCGGTAGAGCGCGTTTAGTCACATATGTAGCTATTAATAATTCTTCCCCCTCACTCACTCACTCTATCTCTCTCTCTCTCTCTATATCTCTCTCACTCACTCACTCACTCACTCTATCTCTCTCTCNGTTTGTATGTGTGTGTATTCATATAAAAGAGCAAAAAATTATAAAGCAATGTAAAAATTTATTCCAAAAGAGTTTACTTTATTATAGTATTTTTTTATTCATTTTTCATCATAAAAAATGGATAAAGAATTATATAAAATTATTGAAAAGATAGAAAATCATAAAGCATCTCCATGAGGAGATAGGATTCATGGTGAACAAAGAATTGGACGAAAATTCCAACATTTTCGTCATGTAGAAGTAATGCTGAGATAGATGAGTAAAACTACGTCAGAGTTATAGATTACACACATTTAATTCCCTTAACTCAGCTAGACCCGTTAGATCAAACCCGTATTCAGAAGGGTTAGGTGCTGGCTAATTGCATTTTAATATCATGAAGACTAGTTTCTCTGTGATCGGTTGGCAATTTTCAAAATTTTACCGCCTACTTCTCTGGCACTAGAACAATAAATTCGTAAAAGGTACGGAGAATACTTTGAACGCATTACGGGACTAACCGAGTTAGTTCGTTTCTGGAAAAACTGTACCTAAAAGAATTATTTAAAATGTCAAATGTGCGAAAACAAATTTTTTTTCAAAGAAGGTGGCGTAATATTCCATTTAGAATAATTAAACTCATTACAGATTTTCTCATAAATAAAAAAAAATCTTATGAGTTAAACACAGAAATACAGAAAAATTAAGATTTTGGATTTACCGATCTCTTGAATATTATTATTACTGTTTAAAAGAAGATTTTTTTTATTCGATTGAAAGTTTATTCATTTTTAAATACAAAATTAAAGGCTGTTTCATATTGGTCGACAACGGACGAAAATATTTGGGGAACTACCGGAAATGACAAGTAAGAGTAAAAAAAATATGTTTTCGATGTAGCAGGCGTAATATTTTGTCAAACGTGTTGAAACAAAACTGATAAGTTAAATGATAAAAAAAAAAAGTTTTAGGAGTTTTAGACTGAAGTTGAACAATCAAGTGGGGATTTAACTTGTACTATAAACTTTAATTTTAAGTTAAGTAAGTTTAATTTATTTGTTTTATCAATAAAATACCGCATGCCACTGAAAAATGTAATGAGAAAAGCTTAGTAGGTTATTATATGAAATATAACAAATTGAAGTGAGGGATTACCTAAAATGTCAAGTACAAAAACACTTTTCGCTACAGCGAGCAGATACTTGGCTTAGAGCAATGAGACTGAACACTGACTTTTTTCAGTAATGAAAAATAAATCATATAAATGTGGAGGATTATAAAAATAAAATACATGTTTAAAGAGCTAACTGACGTTTTGATGAAAGTCATTTATAAAGCATGAAAAATGTTAAAGATTACTTACTGTTTCCGCGTCACTATGTGGAAAGTTCAAATTTTAATACTCAATAAACGGTTAAATGCAAGGGAATAGAATAACAAATCTAACTGTCCCAGCCAGTGAACGAACCTGGATCTCCTGCTATCTGGGCTGGCGTGCTATCCATTAGTTGTGGAGATCCAGGTTCGAGCACTAGCTGGGACAGTTAGTATTCTATTCCTTCGCATCAATTGTTTAAAATTTACATGGGATGAAATACCACATTAGAAAAATATATATATGTAAATTAAAATTTAAAACTCAATATGTACTCGGTTTTTATCACATAGATTTCGCAGTTCATAAAAAAGGGTGATTTTTTTTTCCTTAACTTTGCGAATAAAGGCACAACAAAATCAAATGAAATTCGTAGTATTTATACCTTTAGGTAAACAAAATCGGACCATACCGTTGTTTGAAGAAAACAAAAGAGTGGTCAGGTCAGAAGGAGACACATGACCTGGCAGACAGCCAGACAGCAAACAAGTGCAGACTGCAAATGCTATTTCAGGAGGACTCTCTCTTATCAGGAGAAGCAGTTCTCTACTCGATTGTTTCACTTTTTATTTTGTTTTATTTATGTTTAGATCAGTATAGATCTACACATTTCAGCTTCAAGTTAATCAAAGTAAATTATTTAACTATCATACCTTCTATTATCCGCCTTCATTGGTTTCTGCAAACCATCTTCTGTTGGCGAGCGCTTTCGGTCATTGGCCAAGAAGATGGACAATGTCCGAAAGCGCTCGCCAACAGAAGATGGTTTGCAGAAATCAATTTAGACGGATAATAGAAGGTGTGATAGTTCTATATTCATTGGTAGTGATAATAACCCTGTAAATTATTTAGATTGATTTCAATTCAATTCTTAAGTAGTAAATAAATATTTATATCGTAATCCCTGCACATTTACCGTTAGCGTTCACTTTTTTGACTCAATTTATCTGGAATTCATAATTTTTTTTTGACAAGAGAAAAATTTCAACATTTTATGAATGAAAAATTGACATTATGAATGAAAAATCAAAGAATTAAAAAATTCTAACTTTAAGCGCTTCAACGTGCACAGTTTTAAAAATAAATAGACCAAATTAGATATGTAAGCTGATTTTTGCATATCGATAGTTTCCCAATCGCTGAAGTCTGTCGAGAGGAAAAGAGGTATATGTGAAGAAAAATATGATATATTTAGAAAATAGGTAAGTCACGGTGAGAGAAATTTAACAGTTTATATTATTTTTCAGATATGAATTCTCAAGTCTATTATTTTTTTTTTAAATTAATAATAAGAAAAATATATAGAATTTAATTTAGAACGTTGCATGGGTTCTCTTATTTTGTGAAACCAGACTCAGGATTTAGGCTTATTGTGGCAAACCTCTGAGGATTCCTGGTGTGATCCTGGGGAATACCCAGTCCTGATTGGGTACCATCCTTTTTTGAAGGAGAAAATATCCAACGGTTTTCATCGTGCTGACCACATGCCTCCTCGTAGCTAAGCAATAGATGGCTTTAATAACCCTTATCTTATGTATTTATTATTCACTGAAGATATGTATAATTTGAAAAGACGAAGTTAAGAGAATACACTATTTATAAAGATAGTTTTATTATATATACTCAATTTTTATTATACTCGGTCAAAAATCATTACGCTTTGAAAAAATACGTTTTCGGAAGTCATCTTTATCAAGGTTGCCATTTTTACTTGCGATAAGAGAAGAATACAGCACGATGTTATCGAAAGTTGTGTTGTGTTTCACCAGAATCACCAGATAAGAGCTGAAGTGAACACCAGTGCAAGAATCGGGTAGCTCTTTTTCACTCGGGCAATTTTCACATAAATTATTTAACTAATCAGACCGGCTCATCTGCAAGTGTTGGAATCGTGAATAAAAATTATCGTAAATTGAGACTATTGGTTTCCAACCAATTTCTTAAAACAAGATGTCAAATGAAGCTTGATACTTTGGTTCTAGTTAAATGTGCAGAAAATATTTTAATTCACCGAGTTTCCACATGATGTTTATGGTTGATGGAAAGTAAAAACATTTATTATCAAGACTCAGAAAAGCCGTACAAATTTTGGCAATGTCCAATGTTGGTAACTTGGCTCGATTCATAACAACTCATGCGATTGAAGCAGGCAATGTAAGAAAAAGGCCAGAATTGGTTGATCAATAAAGATTTTTTTTTTCTGTGGCATGTCAACTATTGGGTCATTGATGCCAAAAAAAACTACTCTTGTATAATATATTATATGAAGCTGGGTAGGTAGAGACTAGGAACATATAGACATATAGCAAGGGATCCGTCCATCCCCGGGTACATATCGTCTAGTCAAATGAATGAGGTACGACCTGAAGGCCATGCTTCTGAAGGATGGTCTGCATGCAAGTGCCAACCGTCCAGACCATGAAAACTGGCAGGCCTGTTGTGGCCTCTGGAAAATGTATTACGACCCACCTACCTTCCCCTCCCCCAGGAGATCCCTGAAAAGCATTTCTATTGTCACCAATATTATTGTCACCAAAAATTGACAAAATATTAGTTTCTATTTTACTGTAACTTCTCTGCTGTCCGTAGCAAACACACTCGATTGACTGTTAGATGGACACCGCACACGTCACACCGCCCCTTGAGAGAGTCTTGTGTGACCAATAGCATCCTGGTCAATACAACATCCTCTCTCACTCTTTCTCTGACTGATGTAGCCCATGGCCAAACATGATTTATTATTACTCTTAGTTTATTTTATCTTGTACGTTACCAGACATTATTCCATTGCTCATAAATTTTTCTCTTCAGAAAAGAAATGGAATTTAACAATATGATAATGTTGTGAAATAGGCTTGGAAGGATAGTTTTTTTGAGAGAGAGAGAGAGTCTTGTCCCAGATCACATATAGTTGAAATAGGTATAAGCCATCCTGAAAACTATTAATGTTTGCTGATGTTCCACGCAAAAACTAATTTCCACACTGTTTTATTTGCTGACGTTAAGAATAGAAATAATATATTAGAATAAATCAGAAAAATAATTTTATTAATAGACCAAAGATATTAACTACAACGTTATTGAACCTACGTAAAATAAAATAAAAAGCAAGTAATAATTAGATATAAAAGAAAAGAAATAATGTTAGTAATAATTATAATAATAATAATACAAAGAAACAATACATTAATAATTCCTTCTCTAATTGCAAAAAAAAAGGAGCTGTGAGTCTAGTTAGCTTCCCCATGTTTCAATAGGTAGACATAATTGAGGAAAAATAACGAAATTTGAATTGCTAGCTTGCGAGAGTAACGATTGACTGAGGAGGAAAATAAAGGCAAGCGCTCGTCCAACGTAGTTTTATACGTAAATTTCTTACATTTCTTACAATAAATAATAAATTATAAACATTAAAAAATTTCATATTAATAGTGTTCTATTTGTAACTTTAGGAACAATGGAGATAGTAGAATAATCGAAATAACATTATTAATTTTTTTTTCATATTGAAAATATTAAAACTTAAACTTCATAAAAAGCACAATTTTTTTTTCTTCAAAACGTGAATTTTTTTAAGTATTCACGGAAGTTTTTGCTTACATTATAAGCCATCTTCAAGACTATGAAGGTTAGAATGAATCTGTTGTCAAAATGAAGAAATCTGCATAATTAAGACTTATTTAAAACTAAGACTTAGTTATGCAGATTTCTCCATTTCGACAAGAGCTCCCCTCTCGAAAGGAAAATCAACATATTTTATCAACTTTTGAACCGATTCCCAATTAAAATTATTGTTTATGTTATTATTAAAATAACATAAATAATAACTGTTATCGGGAATGATTACAATTATTATTAGAAGGTACTGACTATTTTATCAATTTGATTTTCGTTTAATCTTTCCTCTCCCTCCATTAATTTCAGTCACTAATGAACTCACCTTACCTAAACTCACTCTGACCTCCAGCAATAAATCCTATCTCTATATAGCCAGAGATCTGAGAGAGTACACCTCGACCAACCAAGAGCACTGAGGATGAGAGCTCTTAATTTAAAATTAATGTGTGAACTGTGGGGGTTTGTGACCATTTATCATTTATTGTACCAAACTTTGAAAGTAAATTCTCTATAGGTAATCTACTAACAATATCACAAACAAAGTAAGAAAATTATCTTGGTGGTCGACCAGAGATAACAAGTTACGCGAGAATAGTGTTATTATTTATTATGCAAGACATTGGTAATTAGCTGTGTTTGACAGATTATTTGTGCTATATAGTACTCCAATTAAATAAAACAGTAATTATTTATAGATAATAAGTGCTAATAATGCTAATTGTTGTAAACGCTAAGTTATTAAATAAGAACTATTTAGAAATTATCTTTTTCTGCTAATTCGTAAATACCTTATTTTTATCAATTCCAAAATCATCATAGTAATCATTGTGTTTTTAAAAATAAACAATTTATTGGTTGGTGTCTAGTTAGATTTTACTGTTGTTATACCTAAAAAGATAACAAAAATTTATTACTCCCCCGGTACAACTTATAACTCTCATAAACATGAAATGTAAACTTCCCCTTTTAAGTGGTTTAGCTAAGATAAAGTATGTTGTTTTTTTTGTTGTTTTTTTTCCTTGTTCAGTTACTTATTATGAGTTTTCTGACATTTTTAGAATATTTAAAACACTTTAGCTTTTTTAATGAATTTGTTAATTGAAAATAAATGTTTGTCTGTACGGTTTATGTATGCGTAGAACCAAGTGCAGGGTACCGTTAAAACTGGACATCTCGTGGCCTCAGATTCTGGTCGCGATCTCACAGGACAGCCACGTCCTCATACGAATGCAAAGGACGTCTACTCGAGGTCTCTCACCCCGAGCCTCTGGCCTAGGCCCAACTATTCCAAAATTTTGTCGTAAAACTGAAAAAAATATACTTATAGAGTTTGCGAGAATGAAAATTTCTAAGGGTGAAAGCAGGCACACTAAGAAATACATTTTATTGTTGTTGTTATGTTTGCAACTTTAGAACCGAACATATACATATATCGCAGTTCCACATATATTTTGATCCCTTCTACCTCTGATCTTTAGCTAGAATGTGCAATACCCATTTATATTAGTATATTTGACTGTCATTTTTTCCATGCAAATGAGATGTGTTGCTTTTCTAAAAAAAAGAATGGTCCTCCAATTTTAATTTAACATACAAAAAGATTCCTTATTTGTTGGTTTCAGAAAGAATCTAAAATTTCATTCAATTGGTTTGAAACAACTTAATATTTACACACACATTAGAAGTTTTTGTGTGGGTAAACTTCAATTTGTCACAAATCAGCTCAAACTAATTTTAGATATGTATGTATTTGTCAATAAGGTTTCTTGCGTTATTATTTTTCTCTTATTAGCTACCAAACTGGGTAAATAAACTAATATATNATTGGAATATTCAAATGATATATGTAGCTTATCTAATTTCTAGTTAAGGTCACATCTCATATATATTTATAGCCCATATATTTATATATATTCTCTTCATCAGAGCTGAAAATACACACAAACAATTAACAATTTTGAATGATTTATATATATATGTATAGTAATCAAGAACAGGCGGGACAGAGAGTGCAGTGATCACACAAAAAGAAAAAAATCACAAGGAGTAAAAGTTTTGGGGATCTCTTGCCTTTAGTCAGTGTGGACTGTAAGAAATTCTCTCTCCACTCCTCTCTGACGAAGGGCGAGAGATCTCCGAAAATTTTACTCCTTGTGATTTTTTTATTATTGTGTGTTCTGCAGTGAACTCTCTCTCTCTCCCACTCTCTACGCTCTCTATCCCACCTGTTCTTGATTACTACACATCGCAGCCTGCGACATAACACTCGCGGCTGCGTTATAAATCTATCTAATGATTATTTTGTGTAAGATTTTTATAAAAACGCATATAAAAGACAGTATATTTCGAGGTTTTGGTTGACTTTCCTATTCTTTAAATATAGAAACCGATTCCACTGTTTATGCTCGCACTTTTGAGTTCATTCATTATTAGTCTTACGTTCTTTGTTATTAATGAGGTCAATACAAATTTTACGATAAACGCTAACAAAAGTATGTTACAAAGTGCATTCAAGAGGTGGAGAGCTCTCCTCCTCCCCCCCCCCCCCCCCCCCACCCAAACATATTAACACAAGCTTTGGTGATCTTACCTTTAAAGCTTGTAGCCCTCTCCGAAAAGGTTTAACTAACCGAAGCAAGTAGCCGCTACTTACATTGCATTTTGAACATGATATGATCTCTATCTTTCTGAAAATTGGCATCAGATATATGCAGTTGGTAACAACAATGTTTATATTACCGAACAGAATAAGGATTATTATTTTTCAGATTTACCACTAAATAAGTCAACTGTAATTTTTCTGAGCACTAGATCTTTTTTTAAATGTTTTCCTTTTAGAAAAAAACCAATATATCAAAACTAAATTATTAGAAATTTTCTTTAAAATTTTACGTTACAATTATTTTAGACACTTAAATTATTATTAAAATCATGATGATAATTGCAGTAAATTAATCCCGACTGAGGTGGTGAAATTTATTTCTAGCTCCCGGTACGGTTGAAATTATTATTATCATTAAATAAGTTCGCCACGTTGGAGCTCGCAAACTAATACTTACAATTCTTCATTAAAAAAAAAAAAAAAAAAAAAAAAAAAAAAAATACTGGACGTATATGATTTATTTGATTATTTAAGCCGAATAAAGCACTGAGAGTAAAATGTAAGGCACTGAGACTGGTTCGGAAATGCAAGGGAGGGATAAGTCAGGAAAATACTCAACCTTCTTACTTGTTTTCTTAAACAACTGCCGCAATATGATCTGTTTGTAGACATTTTATTGAAAACAAATGTTAGAAAATAACATTTTGCACCTATTGAGTTCAAATAAACTTTTTCTTAATAGGAATAAAAACAAATATATATACTAAGTTTAAAAGTTTTTGAGCTTTTTATGAATCCCTTCCCTGAAATGACTTTGGCCAAAAAGAACGATTATGTTGAAGAGTAAAAGAGAAAAGTACGACATCCTCAGTCAACTGAAGATTGTGTCAGGGCATGAGTGATTGCACCCGATCAACAAAGGGTAAACATTGCATTCTTTTCATGGGATGGATTCATGGAAAATACATGCCTCTTACATAAATTATTCATTATCTCTTTTAGCTTAGAAAATTCACTATTACTTTAAAGGGCTTATATTATGCGAAATTTCTTTATGAAGTCCATTGCCTTAAAACTAATAATAATGGGAAAAAAAAATTTTTGTTTAATAGCGTGTCAACCTTTGGTCATTAACGCCAGGGAGATATTTTTAGAAACGGGAAGATATTTTCAAGAAGAAGTATTTCTTAGCAATAGGTCATGATGAGGTGTAATTTATTGTTAATGCCATTAGTTATTATGTGGATGTACATAGTAATTTCTTTGTACTAGGAAACTATGAAATTTATAAGAAAAAAACCGAGAGAGAATGGAAAGGAAGCTTACTGAAAATGCATCTAGATAAGATTTAATAGTCTGCCCTTTTTCAGAAAGTTCATTACAGAGTCGATGACATTATCGTCATCCAATAGAATTCGTCAAGAGTCCCATTAAGTTATATTTTTTCCTTGTTTCTATATATTTTATTCACTCTGTAAATATATGTTTGATGGTAAGAAGTTGTCCACAGACCTCACAAACGGGTGGGTTATCCTGTAAGTCTTGAGTAAGTCTTGTGTGTCCTATTCTTAGTCTGGCTAATACCACTTCTCTCTTACGGTCAGTTGACATGAAACTGGACCATACCCTCGGAGTAGATTTTATCTCATGTAACTTGTTCTCTCTGGTAGACCACCGTATATTTTCCTACTTATTAAGTACTAATTTTTTAACTAGAGCCTTTACATCATTCAAGGTAACTTTTGAGTACAACTCACCATCTTTTATCGCTTTCTTTGCTAGCACGTCCGCAATTTCATTCTTTAAAGCAGTTCACTCCAACCTCACCAAATCCTGACAAAGAAACTGAGCTAAACAGTATAAAGAAATACATAAATTTATATATATTTTTTAACGGTAAATTCTGAATAATACGGCTATTTCATGAGAGAAATTAAATAATATTTTAAGTGCCACGCGCCGCACGGACACACTTGATTAAAACGATATTTTCCCACACAATGGGAACATCATAGCATATTAATTACAAGTCTTTGTTGAGTTAATTAGGTTTAGTTAATTAGAGAGATAGGAGTAGTTATACACATGTGTGAGTGAGTGTGTTTGTGCATGTATGAGAGAAGGACATAGAGAGTGAGAGAGATATATAAATAGAAAACAGTGTGTGTGTAGATGTGTCAGAGAGACAGGAAGAGAGGTGAGAGAGGGAGAATTGTATGAGAGAAAGAGAATGAGAGGGGGGAGAGAGAATATTAGTGAGAGTATGTATCTGAATTCTATAGAGACTACATTATATATCTAAATTCTTCGTTGCCTCATGTGGTAATTATTTACGCTTGGTCAGACCGGTCATGGTCCTACCACCTTAAGCACATTCAAACACACATTCAAATACGCGATCCGGAATTTTTTACGATAGCAGGGTGATCGAACCTACTCGCAATTCCCGCTTACATTGGCCGACCTATCTAAAAAATTTAATTTTATATTTTTCATTAACCCCTCGAATTGACTTCAATCAGAGAGGACCTTTTCCCGTACTCACAGAACAGCTGTCCGATACCAGTTCTTCTTATGGGACTTGCAATACCGGGAAGGGACATTGCTTACTAATAGTTCAAAAACTTTTCCGGGATTCGAACCTATGGCCTTAAGTGCGCTTAAAACAAGCACACTACCCAGTATTCCATACGTCCCCAGTACATATATTAGGTCAAATGATACTTATTTTTACCACTTCATTAGTGTTAACGGTGAAAAATTTATTTTTCAATATTCTATTAGGGACAACATGAATATATCATTTTGGGTCTTGTTTAGATTAGACCCGCCAGTTATTTTATATTGACATTTTATTCGTCCTACATTATACTTTCGACGAGAAAAACAGGACTCGTCAATCTCAACTGTCAGTCCTTTCCCCCCTATAACCATTGGGTTTTTCAGCAAACTAGCTGCGCACACCTCGCTCAGATAATTTTTCCAATCAACAATTGTAGCAGAGCTCATATTGAGCTCTTTTGAACAAAATTTAAACGTTGTATACTCCTGTGCCCTTGAGTAAATGAATAAAAGGGCTTTACTTAACGGTAACCTGCTGCCACATAGCCATGTACCCGTATACATGCCACATTCATACCGGCATTCTCTTTTGTTGCACCTATATTTTTTCCTTTCTTCGTAAAATTTCATAATGTGGCCTGTTTTACAATGTCTTTCCTTAGGTAGAATTCCTCTTTCTTCAAAAAAAAAATCCTGGCTCGTTGTTCTTCTTTGCATAAATCGTAAACATCAAAAAACATTCATTTTGTAATACTTTTATAACCGCAATTACACAAACAATACTAAATTAAATAATATTTAAACATGTGATTTTATTTCTGTATAAAATGTCAATATAAAATAACTGGCGGGCCTAATCTAAACAAGACCCATCATTTTTTTTAGGGAATCTGAAAAAAAAAAAAACAACTGTAATAATATCATTAATATATGAGTGTGTATGGAGCAGATGATATATGACTCCCAGGGGAGGGGATGGGAAAGTCAGCGGTATCTCTAAGCAGCTTTCCCGCTATTCCTTGGGGGGAGGGAGAGCCAGGGACTGAGATTATTCAGCAGAAGGTGGCACACACCTTGAGAGCACATAAAGAGAGCGCTGCGGAGCGGGCACCCTATAACGGCAAGAGGAAGCACAGTACTTCCCCCCTCCACCCAAGAGCATGAGGATTACACGTACGGGGAAGGGCTGTTCCCTTAGTGTGTAGCGGATTTCCTCTAAGAGAGAATCAAGTTATTCACGTTTGTACCTTATGACTTCCTGTACGACAGGATGGTCGTCATGCAAGTCATAAGGGTATCTAAACTTTGATATAATCTGTACATTTGAGGACCCGAAGTATCCGCCTCCTCATATACTACTTATTTTGACTCAGCAAACCTCAGAGATCTACATATCTGATACTTAAGTAATCCTACCATTCCTTTACTCGTTATAATTTTTAGTGCCTTGTAGGAGGAATTGGAGAAAATAAATTTTTAAAAAATTAAAAAATCTATTAATAGAACAGTTTGAATAGGTAGGATTCTTCGAAATTCGATAAAAGATATCATAAGATAGCATTTTGGAACTAATAGTTCAGGAAAAGGTCATGGTGAGCGTGATATAAACATATACATTTAACATACGAATGACTCTTTGCAACTATTGTATATGTAATCTAGAGAAGGACGCAAATTTTTCAGAAAACTATTTCGAATATTTCTTCCTAAATTATTAATTGTGATTTAGATACTTTGTGAGTTATATATTTTCTGTTTCATTGCTTACCTAATCTAGTATTAATTTGATTATAATAATATGTGAAGTCACAAAATACAAGGTATTATGATCAAATTAATAGTACATTCATATTTACTATATTATATACATATACATATATATCTATATATAAAACATATTAATTTTAAAACAAAAGAGGTTGATAATTTTTAGTGCAAGGAAACAAAATAAAAAATCTAACTGTCCCAGGCAGGACTCGAACCTGGATCTCCTGCTATCCGGGCCGGTGCATTTACCAATTATGCTACCGGGACCGGTCTAATAAGTTATTAAATTCCCCGCACTCGTGTCGAAGGTCCAACCTCCGAGGCCGACGGATATATCGTCTTATGTTCGGAGGAGCTGACATTGTCAAGCTGTTTAAATGACTCTCGTTATTTACTTTTTTAAATTTTAATTTTATAAATTTTTTGTGGTATATAATCCCACGTAAATTTTACTAATTTTTAATGCAAGGGAACAGAATAAAAAATCAAACTGTCCCAGCCAGGACTCGAATCTAGATCTCCTGCTATCCAGGCCGGTGTATTTACCCACTTTAATTTTTAAAATTAACATTTAAAAAAGTAAATAACGATAGTCATTTAAACAGATTGACAATGTCAGCTCCTCCGAGCATAAGACGATATATTCGGATAGCAGGAGATCCAGGTTCGAGTCCTAGCTGGGACAGTTAGATTTTTTATTCTGTTGCCTTGTACTTTAAAAAAAAATTAGTAAAATTTACGTAGTATTAAATACCACAAAAAACTTAATATTTAAATTTCAATAAATTTCGCTCTAAATCCATTTATCAATAATATTTATAGATTAAGGTGCACGAGACAGAGCTTTTTTTAATATAGGGGATTATAAAATATTTTTTGAGAGATTCGGTTAAACATTCTTAGATTAAGATACATTACTCTTGATTGACAGGATATTCATTTCCTGAAGTAGAAGGTAATTGGTTTAAGGAACAGAAGAATTCCTTTTACTCTTCTCCGATGAAGGGTGAGTTTTCCCCTTAAATTTTAATATTCTTTGTGTTTTTTTTTTTTTTATCGTGTACTCTATATGTACGTTCATCCTTCTATTATGCATACATATATACACGTACACATAGGTGTATTGGCTTTATGGATCCGAACGTGTACTTATCGAGTTTGACAAACACACACACACTGATAAGCGATTGGTAGATTTCCCAGAGGCTGTTTCTACACAGGACCGTGTATTTGGTCAACAAAAGCGTACTTCTTCGTGGAATAAAATCGTGAACATTGTTTTCTATAAGAATAATATCTAAAATATCAGAAAATATATTTTAAAAAATCATTGTGTTCCAATAGGTACTACTGATGATTTGAAGACGTATATCTCTCAAGAATTATTATTAATGGCATTATTATTGAAATAACATACAATAATCATATAGATTTCTTTAAAACGTTTAGAATAAATCAAAATAAAAAGCTTCAACAGATATTTCTTTACTTAAATACGAGGAGTAAAGCTGAAGAAGAAATATGTGTACAATATTATTTTAATGGCACTCTGACGACTAATGAACCTCAAGGCCTCCAATCTTGTGGACTTTTAAACAAATAATTCATTTTTTAATCGTTTCACTTCACAATTCAAGGCTAACTTATCACTAAACAATATATATATTTTTTTAAATAAATTAGTTTAGCAATCCGTTGAACGTAGTGAAGTTCATCTGGTTATTTAATGTGTCGTGATAACCAAATTTTTTAAATTAATAATCATATTAACTTAACCATCTTATAATTTCAATTTTTATTTATTCAAATATGAATTCCTTAACATTACATATTCTCCCTCCAATTATTAATTCAATTAAATATCTTTGCACTATTAAGCAATTTCCATTGCTAAAATTGTTGCACTTAAGTCGGAGTTTTTTAAAGTAAATAATGTATGGATTACATATGGATTCTCAAGTGGATTTGAACTTAAATCCAATATGCAGGACCTTATTTTAATAAGCGAGATAAAATTTATTGGAAGTAGAAAGAAATATTTATTTCCAAAATTTATATATTTATTTCAATAGAATAGAATATTTATTTCCAGAAATCTAAATAGTCATTTGCATTTCGATGGCTACATATATTATTTATAATTTATATATTATACATCATTACCAGCAAAACATTACTGCCTCAACAAAACTGTAAAATCTACGCAGATATTACTTACGCATTAAATGTAATAGCATTTTACACATTATACATAATATCATTTATATGGCATAATGTATTACAATATACAATATAAATCTTTTACAATTTTTAAAAGCGTACAATATAAATGATATTGTTAACAGATGATGGCTCTTCATCATTATTTTAACTAAATTTTGAGAAAAAAAAATTTTCATGTCGTGTTGTTATTTTTCAATTAGATTCTTTTAATTTGATTCATAAAAGTTCTAAGGTTTTATCTTGCAGTTCTTTGCTAAAGAAAATATACGAAGCTATCAAGCTTCACTTCTTCACACTAAAGGACATCTTATGTTATTGATTAATTAAATATTCCCCAATTTTTGTTAATTCAGAATATTATTTTTAATGTCAAATCAAGAGTGTGAATTACATAGAGGAGTTTAGCAGAGATCATAATCATTGACTTTAAATGCCCAACGTTTGAAATATTCTATTTTTTTTCTTTTATCATGAAGCTCCAAAGAAATAAAAACGCCATTTAAGTCGCGATTGTTGAAGATTTGAACTTGCAAATATCCAATCCTTTGAGAATATTTTGCAAGTTACGTCTGCTTGAGATTTGATTTTTATTCTATTATATTTTCTACCCAACAATTTTTCATTATCTTTCATACAAGCAATGATAACAGTCATTAATTGTTTTTTTTTTTTACTTTGAAAATTTAATATTTCAAAGGCATACTTTGCATAATTTTCCGTTAAAATACTTTTTGATTTTTATGAAGTTGGTTTTTGGGTACGGAGCTTTTAAATTCAAAACAAAAAGGCTAAGTTCTTTGCTTAGAAAATCGGACCGGTTGGCGCACGAGAGGTTATTTCAATGTCAGTAAGCACAATGAAAGTATTTTTGATTTAGCGTACGTAATATTTAGTTTAGAGTTGTGCAACTCTACTCAGATCTGTTTAGTGGTAAACATCATACAATTACATGGAAAGTTCAAACACAAATATTCATCAAACATGATATAGAAAATAGAAATAATTACAGTTAAAAAATAAATAAATTTGTCGAATATTTTTAAAAATAACAATAAAATACAATTAATTAAGAATACATATCAAAAAAAATTTAAATGAATGACAAATTTAATTATTTATTAGGTTCAATTGTTTGTATTTTCCAACTAAATAATTATCCACCAGTTTAAGAGTATTTTATTTTTCTAATTCCAGCCAAAAACCTGACTAATTTTTCCAGTATATTTTCTAACTGCCACTATTTAAACTGGTATATTAGTAATTCTAATGCTTGACTGATTGTAATTATGTTATTTTTGAATAATTATTTTTATTGTTACAAGTTTCCTCATAATGTCTGGAAAAAACAGAGTTCGGGACTGATAAGGATATCAAATGATGACATTTACTCTTGGAGATTTCCCGCTATGTGGAACTTTGCCAAGGAGGAAGTAACAGACATAATGTAGTTATTTTAAAAGCAGATAAGATATATTATTCACTCATTCCCATGTGCTACTTTACAATAAGTATAGTTACCATTAAAATAATTTAAATAGGTTTTTTATACGATGACAGTCTTCTGAACACATTATTGCTTATACAATAAATGCAAGGGAATGGAATAAAAAAATCTTATTAACTCAGCCGGGACTCATTCACGGATCTCCTGCTTGCCGGGCTGACATGTTACCATTTACACCACTGAGGCTAGCCAGATAATTATAATCAAATCATTATATTCCTTGCACTCTACTGTTATGTTCGAAGGAGCAAACATTGTCAGCTATTTATTAGCCTCTCGTTTTTTTGCTTTTATTTCTTTATATAAATATGGTATTTATGAGATAGTAAAATTTTTTTGACGCCGAGTCATATCAATCTCATTTCTTGATTACTTGTGAATTTTACAATTATTAGATAGAAAGGTTGTGGATTAACGATTGAATACTATCACGCCAGTAAGTTTACTTTTAATATCATGGCACCGAACCGTTAGCAATAGGGCGGGCAGTAACCATGTGACTCAAAGTCTTCTATGGAACTCTATGCTCCACAAATCTAAAATTAAAATTCAAAATTACGTCCTATCTCACTATCCTGTGCTCACTCAAGTTTGGTTCTTGAGTGACAACTAGTTTAATAACTGCGATCAGTTTTTTGGAAAAATTATCTTTCAGTGCTACGGCCATTGTACCGGAAAAACATATCACACTAATATTCAGTTATATATATATATATAT
>KZ807904.1:271625-284972 GCA_000696205.2 Oncopeltus fasciatus | reverse complement strand
TATAATCTGTCAAATTTGAATTATTCCCCTTAAAATATTACATAAAACATATTAATACTGTTCAAAAAGTATTGCTAGCTTATAGAGTGCCAAATTTGAAATATATTGCAAATATTTTAAGAAACTTATAACCATTTTCTTCCTAAAGAATGATTGTTTAAAACTGTACCAAAATTGAGGTAGGTAGGATCGGGTTTAGGGGCGATCAACTCAAGGATTATTACGCCCAACCCAATCAAAATTGATGTTCTTTTTCGATTATCATAAAACCATTGACTAAAAATGGAGGTCTAATAGTAATTATAAAATTTGAATGTTAACCAGCTGCAGATTATTTTTCTTATTTTCTTTTATAAATTGTGTTCATTTAATTAAAATAACACATTTATATGACCTTTTAAAATTTAATCAATGTTTCAAGGATAATTGATAACCAAGATTGTTTAAAGCTCTATTCCTCCAATATTCCTCTCTATATTAGCTCCTCATATAATAAATAATTTACATGTAGTATTAATTAAATTATGAGTTATTGCCGAAAGTACTCTAAATTTTATAATATATAAATTTTAATTACATGTTTGTGCATAAAAAATTGTACTATGTAAGTTACTAATAATAGTGATAAATACTTCTGAATGGACAATTAACCATAACATGATAGTGATTAAAATATTTGTATTTAATGAAATATTACATTTTTCCAATTAACATATATTAACAAATAAATTTCAAAATTACGTTTTAAATCCTTTTGCAGTTGGACATATTAGTATACCAAAGTTAACCTTTTTTTTGTAGTTATTTGAAACTCTTATATTTATTTGTTATAGATTGGTGCTGCATTTGCAGCAAGAGAAGTAGTTTCTAATGGAACCAAGAGAGTCATTGGTATATGGGACACTGCTGGCACAGAAAGGTGAAGTGCGATAGTTTATTTAAAATATTTTCTCTTTTCATTTGTGATTGTTAGCATTTATCCAAATCACGTGTGTGAGAAATTCAATAGAAAAGGTGGCAAAGAATTTCCTTCATCACATAACCCAAATGAAAACCAATAATTAAGGAATATTTGCAATTATTTAAAGTTTCAATTTTATAACTTACTTAGTTAATTTTATGTATAAATATGTATAATGCATGTCTATATATCATAGTATGTGATAATTTTGATTAACTGGGGAATTCCTAATATAGGTGATAATACTTCCCTATGGGAATGATGTCACGCTCCAAACTTTGGTGCTACGGCACTAGATTTGCTGTGTGACATAAACTCCCACTGAGGTTTCTATAAACAAACAAATCATGTGATAATCACTAAGTAAAAATGGCTTACCTGAATATGTGATTCTGCAAATCAACAACCATATTCATTCTTGTATCTGGACAAATATAGATGGGATGGATCCCCATAGTAAAGGGTCTGGGTCTCCACATCTAAGCCGGAACCACATATATTCAGCTACATAGAGCAGTCTTGTGTTTTCTAATACACATACCAGCCTTCACTCTAGTCCAGTTACCCTTAATGGCATTAGTATTAGCTCCAGTTATAGGGTCTCAAAAAAAAAAAAAAAAAAAAGTGGTGATTTACATGCATCCAGTGAGATAATGGAATTTATCTTCACTCAAGCCATCATAAACCTTCCAAGAGTTGTCCTGGCAAAATGGAGGATTTTATAATGGCCATGAGTGATTCTCTTTTTTCGATCACCCTCATAAAACATTTGCCCTCATCCAATCTCTCAACACCTCCAAACACCCAACTCCCATTCAATATTCTCCCTCTATTATAAGTTCTCATACAAAACAATTTTTCATCAATTTGATCTACCTGATGAGTGCATAAGTAATCAATAGGATTTGAACCAAACTGTTTGCTCAATGTTAAACAACTTGCACAACACACTGATCTCAGAAAATGTTTTTTAACGCAAATGAAATGAAACGTTTTATTAACGCAACACCATACGTAGCCGTCCGTATTTTCACGTAATTACATTTGTCTTACACATTTGGAACATTCATACGAAGGCGAAATAAAGCCCCAACTTATCCACCCCTCAATCATTTTCATTTTTCTTTGGAAACCACCAGTCAAGTGGCACTTTTAAATCATACAATCTATAACTCGTTAAGCCATTTCAGAAACTAAAAATAGGATGAAACAAACACACTGAAAGAAACAAGCTATCTTGAACGAACTAACAACTAAAGAACTACTTCATTTGTTTAAAACAGCCGGCATTTCTCAGTGCAATTGCAGGCAACACTGATTACTCCTAATATATTTATATTTTTAATATAATGTATCGCGTTTATTGGTAAGTATGTAAAGTGAATGTGTATTTTACGATTGAAATGCGAATTTTGCTTCGCACACTTTTCAGGGGGAGGGATAACCCAGATTGGTGAAATGCGTAAATTACTTTTATATAGATTGGTATTTTTTACAGTTTCATATTTTTATAACAATCAAAAGACGTATTTTAATTTAAACACTGATGTTTGATTCATAAATATCTCAGAGCCGGGGGCAACCCCCCCCCCCCATGTTTTATTGAAAAACATTAAGATCAAAAGCACTTGTTTTTTTTTTAGCAAATAACGTGAGGTTGGTGTAAATTCATTGTGAGAAAGGCAACTTGGCTTTTATTCAACACTTTATTGTGAGCCCACACAATTAAAGCTTATATATAAAGAGGCCTCATAATAACTTGATAAATTGTCTACAAGAAATCTGAACTATCTAGTTACTGATACTTATGGTAATATTGTACTGTCACTGGCTTTGCTAGGGGTAGGACTAGCCCAATGCTCTGAGCGCGATCTGACACTGACTTGAGGCCACTTTTATAACTGTGTAGATCCTTCTAAGCGAGTCTGGAACAGCTGTAAAGCTCTGTATTTCCTCTTATAAATGAATTATGCATCATGTGTGCCAAAGTTCTTTGGATTTACCACTTAAATATTTTGAAGGAATGGAGGTATCTAAGGATAAAATTATTAATGGTAAAGAGCAAAGAATTGTATTACCTAAGAGTAGTGACATCTGTTTAATGGGAAAACAAAGAGAAGCGGAATAGTGAATTCAAATGTGGTTAACCTTTATAATACTTTAACAGATTATCCTTAGAAAAATTTAGTTATACACATGGGCATAACTTAAAAAAAAAAAAAAAAAACAGTCCTGGTTCTTTATACTACATTAGAGAAGCTAAAAACATAAGTCATTCCAATTGTCCACAATTTAAAAAAAATGAAGACACCATGAGTTAATCAGTTACTGAAATCGGTATATTGCCGATAATAACAATTATTTTGTTGATTCAGAGTAATATTGGAACATAAAAATCTTTTGAATATTAATTTAGTTGTGGTGTATCATCCCACATAAATTTTAAACAATTAATGCGAGGGAATAGAATAAAAAATCTATCTGTCCCAGCCAGGACTCAAACCTGGATCTCCTGCTTTCCAGGCCAGTATGCTATCCTTAGCATACCGGTGAAAGCAGGAGATCCAGGTTCGAGCCCTGGCTGGGACATAGAGTTTTATTCTATTCCCTCGCATTAATTGTATAAAAATCTTGTTATTATAAGAGTTACAAAAAATGTATATCATATTTGATGTATCAGCCATATTAGATGTAGATTTTATATATATCACAAATATCCTTTTCTAATATTCGTGCCCTATAAAATTTTTTTACATTTTTAAAAATTGTTTAATAATATGCAAATTCAATATGACCTCGCCTCATACTACTCTCATACTCTACCTTGCCAGTTGGCTTAGCTGTCTCAACAACCTTAACTTTTCTATTATCTGTCCATTTTGGCTTGTTATCAACTTAGTCATTGATTTTCATTTATGCTAATTTTTTTTTTTTAATTTTAAACAAAACCTTAAAAACATGTTAAGTTTACAGAGCGTGTGCATCATAGACTTTTAGTTACTCAGTTAAGCTCTGCTATTGATAGTTTGGAAGCCTTCAAACTGATCTGATCATATTTCAAAGCATTGTACTAGATGTGTATTCTGCCATTTATTTAAATCATTTTTTAAACATATTATATTGAAAAATATTATTTATCTATTTATGATATGTAAAAAAATGTGATAAAACAAGGAGCCATTTCAAAATTAGGTAAACTAGGAAATAAATTTATTATTAACATAATTTACTGAAAAATTTAAAATATTGAAGATTATTGTTTGTCATCTTCTCAGCAATCTTTGTTTCATAATAATTTCCTAAAGTTAGGCAGATGTAATTCACCTTTTCTTATTTGACTTTTTCTTAATCTTAGCGATGGCCATATCAAAATCCTCTACCTTTAAGCTAAAGATATCTATCTACAAAAGAATAAATTTGGAATAATATTTATAATTGCTTTTGAGAGTCTTTTTCTTTCCAGAATTTTTAGAAATAAAGATTTATATTTTTTTCTTTTAAATGATAATTACTATCATTATTTTTTCTCATGTTTTATTGACTATTAATTAATTTTTTGTTGTTTGAATTACTAAAATTAGCCATTTCTTAACATATTAAGCGTTTTAAATTATTTAAAAACTAAATAAATAAACTTTTTGGGAGAAAGAAACTGGAAATAAAATGAAGTGGTTGTTTACTATGTATACTTTGAAAAAAAACAGATTCCGAAGTTCATAGTTCAATAACAGAAGTGCTAAACTTGCTAATAAGTTATCATCTAAGAAAAACATCAGTCACTCAAGACTGTGCAAACTAAGTAGATTTTTCATGTTTTATTAAAGATGTAAATATATAACAGTAAATGATTAATTTAATCTTATAAGCCAGAGAGTACATTCAATCTAAAAGATTAGAGCGCTGTCAGGCAGACTCTTGACTGTTCGAGAAAGGAGAGTGAGGAAAGTACTCAACCTTCCTAGTTAGTCTTAAATTTCTGTGTTGGTTTTATATATACATATATGAGTTTACAAAAAAAAGCCTAAATACAAGATTTAGTTCTTTTTTTAGAAATTGTGTATACTTGAAGAACAGTGTATCCAAGATAAAACAGCCATGCTTGAAATATCTCAACTAGAAAGTGTTTTAGAAAAACATTTTAGAAAGCTAAGTTCCAATATTTCCCTCCTCGGCCAGATATAGAGCCTCAAATGATTTATTAGTGTCTTCTTGCCTTATTACTTTTATGATATTTTTGAAATTTAATACTTTGATATTGTAGATTAAGATATCTTTCAAGATGACTTTAAATATCTTTTAAAGCTCTTAGCAGCCCCATTTTAAAGCAATTTTACAAAAATTAAAAATAAATAGAAAACTGATTTCTATTGCCTTTTATTTTTTACCTATAAATGTTGTTGAAACAACCCTCCATTTCTTACAATACACAAATGCCAAGTGTTCAAACTTCATTCTTAATTGTTTCCAAGTTGATCCTCAGGCCGAGTGGAATCAGGTAATATTTGAGTTAGTAAGGCGAAGTGGGTAATTTGGAGTTTACCTTTCTTCAAATAACTCCCCAAACAATAATCCAGAAGAGAATGATCATGCGGTCTTCGAAGATAAGAAATGGGCTGCTTCTGTCTGTCTATGTACCTCCACACGTTTCTTGAATTGCATTCTGGCCAGCCTAAAAATAGTTAAGATTTACTTTTGTTTAATTAATAATAATGGGACATGATAAAGAAAAAATAGGTAATATATTTTATGCATGCATGAGAAAAGTGAGCTGTACAACCATCATATTGAGCTACATATTCTGGCGAATATGGAGAGAAATATCTTGAAGAGGTACCCATATCTGGTCTCTAATGAAAACATTTGTCTGTTGAGATCAGGGAGGAAAATATGGGTGTAGAATTTTATTCTCTTGGATGCTACAACAAAAATTGTCAGTCCATTGGTCCTATCTGTCTACTTTAGAGTCCGTCTGGATTCGCTTTCAAGCCCAAAAATAGGAGTTGCTTTCAGGATTTAAGAAAATTAATTTCTGTTTACAGCACATAAGCGAATTTTCAAAAAATTGGTTTTCTGGGAGACTTGTATAGAGGGTATATTATTAGATTATTTCCAAAAAAGTCATAAAAAGATGTTCAAGTTATACATTTTTGAATCAATGTTGTTATGTGGTTGTTCCCATCAATAGTAGAATTACTATAATAAGTCTTCCATTAGTTGACTTTAATTATAGACCAGTTATTTGATGTTTTTTTCTGATTTGTTTTTATTCTTTATTACTGTAAATAAAAATTTGGAAATTGTGTAAAAATCTAAAGGTGTATGTAAATTTTTTTAAAGGTGTATGTATATTTTGCAATGCATTTTGCATATAAGGTAAATAAATGAAAGTAAATGAAGGTTTTACATTTATTATGTAGATTTAGGCATAAAACATACATCAATGAAAAATATTGTTCACTAAAACTTCAAAGCACTAAACTTGTTATTTAAGTTTAATACAGACAGAACTTTATATTACATCTCATCTCTAAGCCATTTTAATTATTAGTCATTAGGTCTAAATTATTTGAAATTAAATAATTCATTATCTCAGATGTGTGATCATTGCTAATTTTGTAAATTATTTTTGTCTAATGATTAAAAAAGAAAAAAAATCATAAATTGCTTAAATATAAAAATTTGATCAAGGTTTATTTATTTGTATCAAATTTCCACATAATGTATCAACTTAAAAAAATTATATCGTTATTCATGATTTTTATATAATTTTTAGATATCGAGCTATGGCCAAAATGTTCTACAGGGATGCAAAAGCAGCCATTGTATGCTATGACGTCACAAATAAGAAATCTTGGGATGAGCTGAGGTCATGGATTACTGAGTTAAGAGGTGTTGCTGAGGTAATTATGCAATTGGTCTTATTTATTTTTCTATAACATGTCTAAAATCCACAACACCCAAAAATACTTCCAAGGTTACCTATTCTATGCTCAGTGGTGAATTCACAAGGTTTAGTTATAAATTTAAATGATCAATGAAATTTTTAAAGATTTATTAGGGGCACCAGGGTGGGAACTATCCGTTCTGGCACTGTGGGTTCAAATCCCCCCCTAGGACACTTTTATCGATTAATAAAAGCTTGTTCTTGGGGGGATTTGAAATAGATAAATAAAAGCCTGTCCTGAGCCATGGATGTTAGAAGGGATTGCCAACCAGTAGATAGCCCTTCCCTCTGTGACCCTGAGTGGTTGAATGGGAGGCTAACACTTGAAAAAAAAAACTAATAATATTAAAGCAAATTTTCTATTATTAATTAACAAATAGATTAATCTACCTGTGTAAAATATATATGGGTGAAAAACTCTTAATTTTGTGATCATTGTAGTGAATTTTTTTATAAAACTTGGTAATTTTATAAAACTTACCAAGTTGCTATTCGTGTTTAATTACCATCCATTGATTCATATTTGAACATTTTAATAAGTGCCTTTATTGAAAAATTTTATTATGAATATAATACTTTAAGTTTTTGCCTTTTGAGCAATACTTCATACTTATTTTATGAATTGGTATTAATGAATCAACATTCCGAATTGCTTTTAACCCTGCTTTTGCCAAGTTTTCATTCATATGATGTGGCTTCTTCAGAGCTGAAAGTAGAATGTGAGTTTTTTTTTTTGTTTTTTTTACTATGTGTCTGCAGACGTTGTGCTCCGAGGAGCATTACAAATCAAGTAACCGGTTAGGCATAACCGGCGTTTATATGATGTATGACGCAGGTACACAGGTGTGTTATTTAGAACTTATATCTAACATACTATATCTAGGAAATGTTAACATTTATACAAAATGAGCTGGGAGTCATTCCGCTGTGTCGATGTAGTTGGCAGTAGACTCAGATTCCTGCATTAGCTTGGTAGTTGAGGTGGCACTATATCTCTGAACAAGGGATTATGACAGTTTTTAAGGCTGTCATAGAATTTGACATGCCTCCTATGAAGGATGTCTCGTATTGAGGGGAGTTCGAGTTCCTCGTGGATGTGGGAGATCTTGGTGAGCTGGAGAGAGGTCCCATGGACTATCTTCCGTAGCACACCATTTTGGAAGGATTGAAGTGGATGGAGCCGCCCACTTTATAAGGGGCGCGCCATAGAGCAGTGTCGGCCTGACAACTGCTTTGTAAACCTGTAACTTAAGTCTAAGTGATAGGTTCTGGGAGCGTAGTAGGTAGTGTAATCTGTATGTTTTGAGACGTGTATGCTTGATGCGTGCATTCACGTGAGGGGTGAAGATCAGATTAGGGTGGAGGTGAATTCCCAGGTAGGTGATCCTAGTGGAAATCCTCTGCCGCCGTCCTCCGATGGTGAAGTGGGTGGGGAGTCTGCCCTTCTTGCCTTTCCTGAAGCACATGATGATGGCATCATTCTTGGCAGGGATGAGAGCTACTCCAGGTTCTGGGGACTTTTATACTCTACCTGCCCAGATAGTCTGCTTCTCATTGGTTGACTCTTATCTGTTCTTTTCCGGAGATGTCTGTCTGGCTACAAAATTGTAGCTGTTTTGATTTTTCTGACTGATAATGCTGGTTTCCAATTTTGACTTAATGTATGTCCTTCCCTATTAGTATAAAATATATAATGAAATAATTAATTTGTTAAATTAATTAAGTGATTTTCTACTCATAATAAGTAAAATTATTAAAATAGTAAGATAATTCACTTAAATTTTTTCAGAACATATGACATACATTTAAACAAGAATTCTTGAAATCAGTTGGTTATGTCTTGCATCTATTCCAATCAGCATTCCATAGTGAACAGTTGTCTTTAGGAAATGATGTCATGTGATTACATGACTGTAGCTTCTCCCTTCATTAAAGTATTCAAAACCACTGGAGCCATGGCTAAGTACCTTTTAAGGTAAACCATGTCTCTATAGTAGGCAATCACAGGTAGCTGATTCTGTATTAGTTATTTGTTGAGTTTGTTCAATTAAATTATGATTTGGTTGATGATTGGTTGGCCGTCTCGAATATCGTGTGAGAATGGTCGGGGTTTCGGCCAGGAAGAAAAAAAATATACACCACAATTTGGAGTAATATTTTTATTTGTGCCAACGTTTCGGCTTAGCTAGTAAGCCATCATCAGGGCAATGGCGTTGGGTGGAGAGATCTCCCCAGGGCGGTGTCTGTTCACATTGAAACTGCAGAAAGAAACAGTTGTTTCTCCAGTTGTTTCTGCAGTTTCAATGTGAACAGACACCGCCCTGGGGAGATCTCTCCACCCAACGCCATTGCCCTGATGATGGCTTACTAGCTAAGCCGAAACGTTGGCACAAATAAAAATATTACTCCAAATTGTGGTGTATATTTTTTTTCTTCCTGGCCGAAACCCCGACCATTCTCACACGTTAAATTATGATTGTTCATTGTCTTATCTATTCTTGTAAAATAAATGTTCTAAGTATCAGTTTGTATTGTCTCTTTACTTAAAGTCATTCCATTTAAATCCCAAGCTTTACACTGATGTCCATTAATGAAAAATCTCTTTTTTTTTTAAATTTATTTACTTTCATTTTATCGACACAAATATGACCATACATCATTTTCATTCATTTACACTATATAATGATAATTAAATTAAAAAACAATACAGTTGGATTTAAATAAAGTATAGTTAAATTTAAAAACATATTGAAATCATATCAACGACAAACAACAACAGCTATTTTAAATTCATCAAAACCTATATTTTTAAAATTCTAAATACTTTTCAATATATTTTAAATATTTGGCAAAAGTAAGAAGTGTATATACTCATGTATAGTTATCTGTTATAATTACACAATTTGATTTGTGTCTGTCACTTTTATGTTGTTTTTTTTCTGCCAAAGCTTTAAAAAAACAACAACATAAAGCTTCTCATAAAGGAGCTGCATAATTGTCAGATTTCCTAAGTTTCATTAAATATGTATATAATTAAGAGCAAATGACAATAGTTTATCTACAAGCTAGAGAGTACAATGAGCATAGAATGTATGATCACTAATCTTTCATTTAGACTGGCTGGGAAGGATGAGTGTGGGAAGCACTCACCCATTGGAGTAACTGTTATTGGAATTATAAAATTTTAACTTAGAACATAATCATTATAAAATTATATTTTATATCTATTGTGTTCTGTAAGGTTTTTTGCAACTCGAATAACAAAAAAGATAGTATGATTATAAAATTGGGCCTAACTCTAACCCCTCACCCTCCTTTCTTATTTAAAAATAAATATATTATTTAAAGGGTTAGGAATAAAAAATCAAAATACAGATAAGGAATTTTGTTTCTATATTATGCTAAGATGGGGCCCTTCCAACACACAAAATTACTTATAAAAACTCTTTATTAAAAAAAAATATATTCTTTACATATTTCATACACTATAGTTTTTGATGGGGTACTTAATAATAGTCCCTGCTCATCTATCCCGGGACGTTACCCGTCCTCAGACAAAATTACATTATGATATTATTAAATTATGATAAGCAATCTCTAATTATGATAAGTCTTAATTATCTTTTCTTAATATGCATTTTTTATATTATGGACCATAGTAAGGAAAAATGCATGGAACATAAATATTATGAAATTAAATTGTGTTTTTTTTTCATGATTTTTTCTTTATTTTATTTTGTTGTTTTATTTTTACTTGTTTTGTTTTTAACATTTTTCTTGCAGTGCTAATATTATAAATATTATTAAGATTTTAAATTTCTCTAATTACCCCTCCCCGTCCCCATTTGATTTTACTCATTTATCAAACTTGTAAAACAGTTTGAAAAAATAAGCTTACATAACAAATTTGATTTCATTTTTAAATATGCAGCTGATAGAGATACAGAGATACATATGTGTGTGTAGATGCGTGCGTGTGCGGGTGAGTGTGTATGTGTGTATAAATTTTAAGGGGTCATATTTTTAGCTTCTCCAGCATAGGATGGGTGAAGATCCGTTGAAATTTTTGAAAATTCACGTCATGGTACTAATGTGAATAGTGGATTTCCCTATGTGAAATCTGCTAAAATGATCTTTTCAATCAATTATTTGTAATTAATCATGCAAATAACACATCATATAAAAAATTATAGCAATTTTTCATTTATTTTTAATTGCTGAATATGTATTGTTAGATACTATACTTATCAATTATAATTCCAATATTTTCTGTTTTTTATAGATTTGTAATAAATTAAAATAACCAATTACCTTTTGATGAGTGATTTGTGATTATTGTTCAATTATTGATTTTATTTTATTTATTTATTTTATTATAACTGTACAGAGAATGCAAAAAGTATAGAAAAATTAATTAAAAATGTAATGTAGTTTTCAATTAACTAATAGTGACCCACCCCATTATGCTTACTATCTAAAAATCAACAGTGTTTTGGTTCACATGAAAAGCAAAATATTTTTCTGATGGTAGAAATAATTAAAAAATTATAATAATAAAAATATTAATGCAATAAGTTAGTGTAATGAGAACTCCGGAATGTGTGTTATGTAAAATTAGGCATCCAAAAACTGGGCTTCTCTTAAGTATGAGTTGTATAATATCAGCTCAAGTATCTGGCTTGCCATCCACATCTTATGTTAAAATATTTTATACTTCGTTCTTCCTAAAAAATTTTCCAAGGGGTCAAGGATATAACTTATGGTGATATATTAAGTATTCTAATTTCTCAAAGAAATTTAAATTGATATTTTAAATAATAATTTTTTTTTGTTTTGTTTTTTACAGAACTGTATTGTTTATATTTGTGGCACTAAGAAAGATCTCATAGATGAAGGCTTAGCTGAATGTGAAGTACCTGAGGAAAAATCTCTCGAATATGCGAGAGGTATTTTCTCTTCAAATTATTTTGTAAATATTAATGATGAAGATAAACATTTTTAGCATCCATCTTTATTTATTTATGTGCTATTTTTAATATTTTTCACTTTAGACACATCATTTATTTTCTTAAGTTTATGGTTTATATTACTCATCATTTATTTTTATGGTTTATTTTCTTAGAAAAAAAAAAGTGTGCCTATTAATTAATTTAAAATAAGTGTTAAAATTTTATTAACAGACAAAAGGTTACTCATATCAACCTTGGGTTGGTTTCGTTTTGGCAAGGTCATTGAGTTTATATTTTTGTTTTCTTAGTTTTTATCATATCTCCAATGGTTATCCTGTAAAAAAAATTTTAATGGATTTTGTGGAGAGGGCAGGAAATTTGAAATTTTTCTATCTGTTATTTGATTTTATTCATAACTAATCTACTGCAGCAAAATGTTAAAAAATTTTCTAAAATTGTATTAAACAGTATGGTATTTTGTAAGTCACCTCCTTGATGCAAGAAGTGTTTTAAGGAGCAAATTTTATGATTCCAAGATTAGTATTTTTTTTTTTTTTTTTAATGATAGGGACTTAATTGGAATTTGATTGGTGAACACATTAAGATGCAATTGGTGTTTCAAAGAGTGAATTTAGATGAGGAGTTTTTATTGGTTTATTAGTTTTTAAATATTTCTTTGGATTGTATGGTGCTATTTATGGAATTTTAATGTATACTCTTTATGCTGGAGAAATTTGACAGCATTTTGGCTCAGATCAGAAGAATAAAATACTCCAAATTTATTGGGTAATTATTTTATTATTGCCAATTTTTTACTTAACTTGTAAGTCATCTTCTATGAATACCAATCGACCAAAGACTTGGATGCCAAGTTTCACATTTATATATATTTTTTTTTGTTTCCCTGTTTAAATAAAACATACTTTTTTGAAAATGGGAAAATGTGTGGGAATATATGCATATATGTGTGCACAAGATGCAATTGTTATTGAATGGATGAACTGATCTAGACAAATTTTTAGGGTTTTAACTCCTGATGCCCATGCTCGAAAATGATGTATGTGATCACAAATTACACATCTCATATAGAATCATTTAGGGATATAGCATATTGATAGCAGAAAAAATATTTTTTAGCTGTGATATAAGAAGTAAAAATGCTGCAACAATTTTAATTAACCTCGACATGAATATTCCCCTTGAACATAGTCAAGGGATCTATTTTTTCATGTTAGTATTATCATGAAACTTTAGAAAAATTTCTTAGATTCTTCATTTTTCAAACTTGCAAGAAAAAAATGGTCTGTTCAAAATTTTATATATATATATATAGCTCTTGCAGAGATATCTGCTTTAAACACGAAGCTGGTTGTGCATAAATGGTTGTTTTTAATAATTTTGACCAGTTGCCCATCCTGCAAAGCAAATACATTTTTATAAACCAGAAAAATTGCTGTATTAATCGTATCGGATTACCAAGCTTTTTTTAAGAA
>KZ807904.1:242607-259247 GCA_000696205.2 Oncopeltus fasciatus | reverse complement strand
TATTTACATAATATTTCAATATAGTTAATATTTAAACTCATTAGATCTATCTATGCCACCAAACAGAGGTCACTTCCTTTGGCCATTGCAATAGTTCTTAATGGTTTAGATTTTATTGCGAGTATTCACCCAACTCCTACAACAATCATCAATCTTCATTAAATTTTCTTTGAGATGTAGCAGACCTTTGGGTTACTATTGAATCATTGTTTTGTGCTTCTTCTTTTTTCTTAGGTTAAAGTTTTCATTAATAAATTAAAAGTAATTTTCAACAATCTTTCACAAAATAAATCAAGCCTGGAATGTCTTAGTCTTCTTTTCTTTCTAATGTCTAAAATTAATATATATACATATATGAATTTTGAAATTAAATTGAGTTAACTTAATTGTAAATTTTATACTTAAATGTAACCTTTCTGTCTAACACCTTTTATGGTTTTTCTTGCTTATACCTTGAAAATTGTATTATATCCATTTGTTGAATTGCATAGTAAATCAAAATTATAACTATCCGTTATTGTACTATATTGTTGTGTGTTTGTGTTTTATTTATTTTATTTTGAGACTAATTCATGTGTTTAAAAATGGTTAAAATTTCAACTGAAAGTATAGGAAAGTATTGTGAGATATTTGAATGATGATGGTAATGAAGTAGTACAGTAATATTATGCAGTATATTTACTTTGAATTTAATGAGTTTTTCTTTGTAAAATATTGTTTTAGAAATGTTTCACAATTCAATATTGTTATTTCCTTTAGACCTATTAATCCATTGTACCCGACTTTCTCCTGTTATTAGTGATTAACCATTTTGGCTTATGTTACCAAGTCATTTTGGAACAATGTTGACTCCTATAATTGTTAAAATATTTTTTTTAAGGAATAACATTCAAGTCCTAAATATTTCTTTATATATGAAGTTCCTAATTGAAAAAGGAAAAAAAGAATAATCCAAATAAATAATTTGTAGATCACATCACTCATAGGAAGTAACTTATCAAACTAATCACACATAAGTTATACCAAATGTAAATAAATACAATTGAAATATCTCCATATAGTTTAAGTTTCACATTGAGCATCTCTAACATAGTTAATATATTTGTATTTATCTTAAAAGTACTTATATAAAATTGTATTTGATATGCGTGGCTGATCAGCTTCTTCCTTTATTCACCAAATCTGTGAACAAGCTTAGTTTTTATTTTTCTCAATACATTTTAGGCAAACTAGAATACCCACCATTTGTGTTTGTGTGTGTGCATACTTGCATGCATACATTTTGAAGCTCTCAACTTAAAATTTCAAATACCCTAATTCTCACACTTGTTTATATTTTCCTACTTAAAGGTAGTGTTTTCAGTGGAGATGATTCCATATCTAGCCAGAATAGAGGGCTATTATAAATATATATATATATATTTANTCCCTTTTATCAATTATTTCTTAATGAAAGTGTGAGAAACACAAGCCCATATGTCCTGCATTATTTTATTTGTATAACCTGATTATTATAGTTGTAAAAGTGTAAAGGTATTCTATTTTCATTTATTTATTTTTATAGTAATGGGAGCTTTTATTCCCACTATTTTCAAGTTATTTCAGGTTATATTAGAAGATCTCTTCAAAATATTTTAGCATTTGTAAATAATTCATTTACATTAATGTTTATGATGTCTTTTTTTTTCATTTTTTACTTGTATTTTCATTATGTATCTATTAAATTAATCCATTAATACTTTAAACTTTCATATTGTTAAAAAAATAGTTCCACTCAGTTAACAAACATGAATTTCAATAGCTAAAAATAAGTATTTCAATTAAATGCCAAAAACGAAGAACATATTAATAGATCCTGATTTTAAATAGCTAATTTGAAATTAAATATAAAAGGTTATTTTGTTTATTAATAACATTGGGACAAAAATAAGCTGGTATTGAATTAAAATATTGCTCTTTCATTAATTTCCTTTTTTCATTGATTTTCCTATTTTCATTTAATACTATGCAAACTAATTACCGTATTAAACTTTAATATATTATATTCTCCATGTATTCAATTGTCTGACAAAAATGTATGAAATTTTTTAGGAAGAAAGAAATTCTTTATTCGTATTGCTTGAAATATTCTTTGATTTTGCCATAAATATCAAATACAGTATTATTAATTCTCTTGTATAACTCTACCATTAATGTCATGTATAGTAAGATCGATTTTTTTTTTAATGTTATGCTAGTCAGTTTTCTTTACTCTGAAATTATTTAATTGTCATTAATTCTATTGGTGATCCTTATGTTATTACTAGTGGTAGTATATTTAAATTCTTTTAGTTACTATTGGAAAACCATGAAGCTTGATGAGTCACAATTATTTTCTTGGATTTAAGGGAAAATAATTGCTAATAAGCGTGTATAGTTACTTAATAAATTTATGATAGTGATAGTTTTTAATTATTTTAATGTTTTTTGGTTTTTTAAATTGTAAAAATTATTTATTTATTATTATAATTTTTATTAAGATACTGGAGGATATTGTTTTAAAAAATTATAAACAAGAAGCAATATGGGCTGATGTATCAATTTATTGGATTTTCTTCTTTGTCTGTAGTTAATCATAACAATCTCATACTTATATTTGGATATTGCCAAAAAGTGCTATGGTTTCTATATTTTACAATTAAGTCTTTAATTCTAATCCATCACAAATCAAAACATTATATTGAATTGCATTATGCTCAAAAGATGAATAAGTGTCCTGATTTTAAAATATTGAATAGACTTAAGTAAGCATGTTTCCTAGATTCTTACTAGTATAGGGATGGAGCATAGTATCACTTAAATAATTCACAATCTCTTGAATTTTTTTATTATTTTTAGTTAGTGTATCAGATTTATTTACAGATCACATTTTTTTTTAAATAATTTATTGCTTCTATATTTAAACCTTAATGTATTCATTTATCTGATATATACTTAATTGACTAACTAACCTTTAACTATTTTTTTTATACTTAATCAATGATTGACTCATTTGTGATTCTTAGGTCTTAATTTATTTCTAAAAATTATGTTTCTTTGATACAATTTTGAATATATATATATAAATATATTTCATATTGTAATAGTTTTATAATCTTATGCTGGGAAATCAATTCTACTCTGTGGTTGTTCTACAAAGTTAACTCTTTGATCGTGAATTGTTTTTTGTATGTTAATAGTCCAAAGTAATTTAGAGAAACAGTTAGTTATAAATGCTGTGTGCAAAATTTTTCAGTGACATATATTTAAGTAATTAATTGTCTATTGCCTTAAAGTGGTTGCAAAGAAACTGCTTTTCTTTTTATTTTGTATGCTCTCTTGTTTTTTATGTTGTCTGCATATATATAAAACTTATTTAGTTTCTTTATTTTCTGTTTCAACAAAATGTGAATTTTTTTTCCCATTAAAAGTTATTGCATGCTTATTGAGTTTCAGTAGTTATTAATTGTGTGATTGCCTTAATTTTTTTTTCTACTTTCAAGCTCTTATATCTGTAAAATTTTCAGCCTATTGAGTTACATTTTGTAATAATTATAAAGAGTTCTTGATTTTGCTGGTCACCATAGTCAAAAGCTGCATTTATATCTAAATAATCCTGCTTCATTTACATATCAGTTTGCAGGAAATTGTAACTTTATTCATTCAAGTTTTTATTATTACAGCATAAACCTCTAGGAAAGACGAATATTAATTTAATACAATTGTTGACAACTATATGGTACAAAAGTATTATCAATTACTTTGTACACAAGTATTAAAACAATTCTTAAGCAAATTTTCTTAAATGAGCCCATATTTAAATTTAACGAAAAAATTGTTACTTAAAAATGAATAGAGCAAGATAAATCAATAATATATTTTATTTTATTGNCTATTTAGCTTTAGATAACAACCTTTAAATTTTATAGTTATATTTTATATTTTGGTGATTTTAAAGTAATAATCTATTTTTATTACATGCTAATCATTAATAGCTTTATAATTTATTTTCATGATCTGGTGTATTAAATTTAAATATAACTTCACAACTTAATTAAATCAAATGGAGTATTGAGAATTTGGTTATAGAAAGATTATAATCCCATTTACGACTTAATATGGTGCTGGTCAGAAAATTTTGAGAAAGAAAGCTTTGATATTGAATTTAGTGAAATATTTATCATTTAAGGAGTATCTACACTAATCTGATTCATGCAATTCCATGCTCACAAAAATTGTTTCAAATGTACAAGGAAAATATATGTTGGTTTGGAAGCTTCCAAGATTGTTTTGTATGTTTCATTGGTCAGGATTTGTCCAATAGTTTGCACTATTTTATTTCAGCTTTCTCTATATCAGGAAACATTTTAATATATATATATATATATATATATATATATATATATATATATATATATATATATATATATATATATATATATATATATATATATATATATATATATATATATATATATATATATATATATATATATATATATATATATATATATATATANAATATTCATTTTTTTTTTAGTTTTATATATTGTTTCACTTGTGTTGAAAGAAGTATTGCGAGTTATTCAGTCTACTTCTTATGTCCTTTTTATAATTCTTTCCATATATTTTAAATTCATAAACTTTTTTGTGGTAGTAGTATTAAACTTTATATTCTCTGGACCTATTAATAAAATAAGTGTTTAAAGTCTGTGATTTAGTTGTAGTATTTGTCAAAACCTTCAAGATTCTATTATTGTATCATTACTATTAAATTACCTTATGTTCATCCTTACTAAACAACTAACTGCATATCTCTCTTTACCATATTTGCTTGCGAAAGATCCAATGATGATATATCATTATTTGTGAAGGTTGCCAAAATTACCAATGACAATATATAATTTTTTTTTTTTTTTTTTTTTTTTTTTTTGGTCAGTACTAAAATAATTTATTAACAAAATTTTGAATAAAAACATTTTTAACCTTTCCATAATTTCTGCAAGAATTCTCCTATGACATTTTTTGTTGTACTTGTAACTTATTTTATATTTCAAACACTATTAAATTTGTATATTTTATTTTATGCGTATTTTAAGAATATCTTTGTAAATGAATATGGGGATAATGGAAAATAAATTTCAGAGTATTTCTTATTTTTTATTATAAATTAAATAATACATATTTTTTATTTATAAATAAATGTATTATTTTCATATTTCAGGTCATTATTTTATTTTTTCCCTGTACTTGTTGCACAGTGGAAATGATGAATAGCTATTCTTTGAAAAATATTGCTATAGTCAAGAAATATTTTTTGCCTTCTGCCATTTTAATTTTTTGCTATGAAAATGTGAAATACAAACACTTTTTTTTACTTTCATGTATATTTGTTTAATCTGTCATTTAGTCAAAATCGATTAATTTGTTTTCCTTTAATTCTACAAATGCAGTATCTTAATTTTTAACATTTTTTTTGTATCTCTTGATTTTGTTCTTAAGTTCTGAATCCCACCTCCCCTCTCTCATGGGCCTTTGTGGATGAAGTCAACATGTTAATTTCAGTTGAAGCCTTGCATCACAAATGTAGGCCTTTTATCACTTTTGTATTTAAAAATGATTTAATTATTTATAGCAACGAACCAAAAATTATTTTACAATGTATGCTTAAAACTTTTAAATATTAATATTTTGACTTGTGAAATTGTGTTTTCAAACTGGCTGAAAGATATGAGAATACTATATTTCTCATCTAATAGAGCTACTTATTTCTTAATTTTGTATTTTGTTTATACTCAACTTCTATTCATGTACATTGCTAAAATAAGGTATGTTGTTTGTATAAACAACTTGTTATTAATTTTGTGTATATTACTATTTAATCCTATTGAGTTAGTTTTATATTGGTTTTTACTGTGTAATTAACATATATTTTTTTATACAATCAATTCCAATTAAATCATGTTTTTACTAAATATTCAAAAACTACATTTTCTTGTCCTTATATATTTTTAGCTAATTTAGTAACGCAATTTTAGCTATTGAAGATCCAGCTAAAATATTTGGATGAAATGGTTTTCAAAAAAATTTCTTCAAAAATTCTTCAATTCTGCCCAAGTTATTTAAAAAAATTAAGATCAGTAAATGTATACATTTTATGTTTATTTATATGTTAACGTTCTACTGCTCACATTACTTTAATTGATTTATAAAGAAAGAGTGAGTATAATAATAATATCAATCAGGAAATGTGGATTTGGAGTTTAGGGTGCATGAACAATCAAAGTCATTAAAATCACTTGTTATTTTCCATTATAACAAAATCTTGCCTAGCAATACTTGCTTATTTTCTAATTTATTAAAAATATTTGTTTTTATTAAATTCTTTTTTTCTTAATGGGAAGTGTATTATTTAACTTTTTGGCGTATATTATACATAACAAATTAGCATTGTCCCTTTGAATAATGTAATAAGAACTATAAATAACTGCTAATAATAATTTTTTGTATCCTATTGCAGAATAGCCCCTAATATTTTAGCGATAAAGTAATGACTGTCTTAGTCATTTAATAATGTAGCTTCATTATGACTGCAATGGACTCCTGTCTGCCAGTGGACCATATCAATATATATACATTTGTGTGTATCGTGACATTTGCAGCCTGGATCCTCTAGACCTGATGATAACCAGCCTCAAATGGAAAATTGTTACCAGCTGGTGCTTCCTATGAATTTTACTTTAAATCACAGCTAGCCAATATTCTTTGCCTGCTATACCACCACATTTTAACAATATTCTAAATTTAAGGAGGAAGGTATATAAATCACACGAATATTTTGTGGTGGCGATGGATTTGTACAACCACCATTTTTAGTTCTGATTGAAGAGTGATAGTTGAGCAAGCAACTTTGTTGAAGATGAGAATGCAAACACCTCCACTGGCAAGTAATCATGTGGTTCAGTCTTTTTTTTTTACTATATTGAAGCCTGAATGTGTGAATATATGTGTCTGTTTCAAGATTCTTGTATACATAATATGTCTGGTATATTTTCCCTCAGAAGTTCACACACAACTAGCTGTGTGTCTTATTATGATATAATCCATTTATCTTCCATTGTAACAGAATTGCAGAGTAAACCAAAATTGTTTTTGGTTCAATACAAAGTAGAGAGATTTATGATTCTTAATTTGAATATTTTAGTCATAGTTGGTTAAAAAATTTTTGAAAACTCGTCAAAATATGTAATATAGTAATAATATCTCATAATGTTTGTTTTTATTGTCTTTTCTGTTTATATTTGATGAAAAACTGCTCTAAATAGATTTATGTTTGGAAAGTAAAAAAAATATTTATAAGAAGCGGTTTTATTTCATGTATAAACATTTAGAGTTCCAATGATGTTTCGAAAAAATTAGTAGATACAATTAAAATCGTATTTTTCTTTTAGAACGAAATTAAAACGTTTGAAAAATAAGATTATATAGATAAATAATGATTATCTTAAATTAAATTCGTTCTTGTGCAAATGTGAATATAATTTTATATTTGTATACATATAATGTATGTATAGTAACTATGAACAGGTGGGAGAAAGTGTCTACAATGAGTAAAATTTTGGAAGATTATTTCCTTTATTAGTAGATGTTTTTTGTTGGGGTTCAGTCAAGATAAATCCAAAAAATACAATTTTAAAAAAGTGTATTTTTTTAATCTACCTTGACTGAACCCCAACATAAAACATCTACTAATAATCTCTAGGGTCAAGAACTCCATTTTCCTTAATACCCTCTTTCTCCCACCAGTTCTTATTTACTAAATATGTATCGCAGCTGCGAGTTTTTAATTTTATATAGATATTATAATATATATATGTATATAGATATATTAGAAATACATAAATAGAAAAGGTAAATGACTTACAGCTAATTACCAAGTATGTACAAATAAATTAAATTGCCAAGAGGACTCAAAACAACGTGTTATGTTGTTTGCACTTTGTTAGTTTCTCTCACTTAATATTTCATTGTCACCGGCACTGCAAAGGTTACGACCAGCCTGACTGATCCTCCCGTTATCTGTCACTCACTCGAAAACTGCTGGCGAGCCGCATTTATAATGTACTAACGGACCCGGCAAACTTCGTTTTGCCCAAAAAAAAATTTTTTTAGGGCGTTCCTGGCCCTAAGCAAACATTAGTGTTGTATTATTACACGATTTAAATAGATCTTTTAACGAAATTTACGGCCTTCAAATAAAAATTCATGGAATACCTATCATAAAGATTTTTCACAGAAAAAATTTACGTATGGTGTAGATATAGGCTCAATCAAGGAAGGAACACATGTATTTAAGGCAAATTGGAAATTATATTTATTTATTACTTCATCTTAAGGCCAGCGGATAGACAATGTTTTTTTGATTTTTTTTATTTGGTGTAAAAATGTACAAATTTTTTGGCGTGCCAACTCGGGAGCAAGCCACACACAACTGGCCGTGTGAAAAACATGAATTTTCCTAAATTAAGCCAGCAATAGTCAATGAATGGCCTTGTGCTTTGTTGATGGTAATAGCTAAGGCTAAGGCTTGAATTGGAATGGTAAATCGCTGGAAATTATCGGAATTCGTGGAATAAATACGTCTACGCCTTTGATCTGCCACCGATAATTGTTTCTTCGATTAAATATGGTGAACAGTTTTTGATGGTCAATCTGGTTCCGTTGCATAACTTTGGTGCGTTTAAGTTGCGAATAAGAATTACCGGTGATCCAAACTTTAATTTACCGTTTCTTCTTCCGGGTTGGACCTTGTCAAATTGTTGTTATTTGCCGAGCTTTCGCACATCACATGATGTGCGAAAGCTCGGCAAATAACAACAATTCCCTTTTCAGCCCTGAAGAAGCCATCACATATGTGCGAAAGCTCGGCAAATAACAACAATTTGACACAGTCCAACCCGGAAGAAGAAACGGTAAATACATCTGACGACCGTCGAAGCCTACGTGAACATCCAAACTTTAATGTTAATACATGCGGTGGTATTCCGGGTGGTTCCAATGAATTCAAAAATTCAGTGGGATTATTGACAGCTTGTTCTTGCTTTTTTATAATTTTTGGTGCCAAAATTGCACGTTCGCACAGCCAATCCGGATTTTTGTAGGAGGTTGTTAGAGTTGGGAATATAAGCCTTGTTGACAACGGCTTGAATATTTATTTGCGTTTGACAGAAGTTAGGCGGGAACGAAATCTCGAATGTGGCGCGATCAATCTGAATTTTTCCATTTCCGATGTTCAAAAGTTGTTTTGAGAATGTTAGGGCAGACGGGTCTTGCAACAAATGCACAAGCATGTTGGTCGATAGCGTGATTTTCTCGACTCATTTCCAAAGAGCAAAAAAAAAAAAGTATATGTCGTTCGTGTTGCAATATGAAAATTCGATTTTACCACGCCCCTCCGCCCACAGACCGAAAATCAAAACCCAAAATTCACAGTGTGTTTTTCATTTGAGCATTAGTCATTTTTGAATATGTCATTTATAGATATTTGATTTAGCCGTTTTAACTTAACTGATAGGAGAATCAGTTGGAGATATCTGTGTTTAGTGAGCTAATGAGATATCCAGTTGAAGATGTAGTCAGCCCGAAGATTGTGATGGATTTAGAGGAAAACCAACGAATAATTAAGCTACAGCAAGTAAGTGAAACTTTTATATATATATATATATATATATATATTGTNATGTAAGCTCTATTTTCGGGAGAAACATCTCTTATTATATATATATATATATAGCAAAGGGTAGTATCAAGGTATAGATCATGTGGTCAGGCGCTCTCCCCTCTACCTCTCAGTCAGCTGGCTGTTATCTGCCGGCCTGCGCTATTGGTTGAGCAGATTAGGATATCTGTTCTCAACCCCCAGGCTTAGAGATAAGGAATAGTTAATATTTATATTTAAAGTATCGGAAATTTATTATTTAAAATATGGATGCATTTAGACATAGAAACAAAAGATAGCTGTCAAAGGCATGTGCCCTCGTTCAGCGGGAGGTTTACAAATCCCCCGTAGTAAATTCTCAATAAGTATGCCTTCTTCGCCTATTAATAACACACTCCTTTCTTTATCCTGAACGTCTCATATCCCCAAAGGCCGTAACCGTTCAGCTCTCAGACACCTCGCCATTTTTTACAGCCTAATCAATGCTCTTTCCAATGAAGAAAATTAGCCACACGGGTTCAGCGTTAAAAAATAAATAAAAAAAAAAAGTGTGTGTGTGAGACTAGTTTTATCCTTAAATACAAAAAGAATAATGGGGAAAATAGAATTTCACTGAGGGGTTCAATCTATGCTAACCAGGAGGGAGAAGTTGACCAACATTTTATTTGTCATACTTAAACATCTTTAGTAGCGTTTTTTATTTTTTAATGGTACAAAACCAAAATATACACGTTTTCTGTATTAAAAATTTTACCATGACACAAATAATATTGAATATATTGACGATTCCTAGCCTATGTCAAAATAACATCCAGACATCCATCTTGTTTTCTGTATTTCAAGAAGATGAGGACTCAGCCCTCAAATCGGTATTCTTGAATATCTTTCTTAATATTCATTTTCCGTAAAAAATATTGTTGCTTATGAATATAGGATACATAAAATTCTGAGATATATAACATTTGAGTTTCCTTAAACTAACCCTTGCTTGAGCTCGTTATTTTCTGAAATCGACAGCGGAATACATGGCAAACATTTGACTAAAAACGGATTTAGGCTGTAACAAGAAATTTTGAGGGAGTTTCCTCGTCTTCCTCGTCGATCGGCTAAGGAGATTTATTTATGCCCATTTTACTGTTAAACTTCAAAGATTAAATAGGTCAAATAACTATATTTGGGGTGTGAGGGTGCAGCACAAGGGATACGTTTAGGTCTCGCAATCCTGGCGCAACGGGTTCAAATCCCGCCTTGAGCAAGCTTTTACCTATAAATAAGAGCTTGTCCTTAGCCATGGGCGTTTATAATGGGATGTCAACCTTTGTAGATAGCCCTTAAGTTGTTGAAAGGGAGGCTGACACTAAAAAAATTAACTATATTTATATCCATGTTGAAACTTATTTGCGAAGTCTATTGCTTATTATTGCGACGCAACAGAGCTGTTAGTACAGACTCCGGGGCCAAACTATCACTTGCTAATTTAGCTGTCTATTTTTATTTACTTTCCATTTGAATGTTGGCGTCAAGGCCAGACGCTTCTAAGCAATGATGCCGTTCTGCCTGTGTCTTCCATGATTGCCCATCCACTTAGCACTTCCATGACCTCCTGGAGGACAGTACTTTGATTTTGCTTGTTGCTTTGATGAATGTATAAGACATGGGAAAAATTCTTTTCAACCTGAAGAAAGGAATAGGAAAAATTTAACCATCGTATTTTTCATCTTTGTTAGAATTTCAAAATGGGTATATAATTTTTTTTTTTTACCGAAGAAAAAATAAATTGGAGTTTCTTTGGCCGTCGCATTATGCTGGATAAATTAATCAGGAATTCAGCCAGGAACAGAAAAATAAAATACTCCAAAATTGTTGGGTAATTATTTTATTACTGCCGACGTTTCGACTTAACTTGAAAGTCCTCATCAGGACGATAGTGACGTTTATCTCAGATTACAGAGCTAAACTGTTTAGCCTAGAGGATCTCTCCAGACATTACTATCGCCCTGATGATGACGGGAGAAACAGCGAGAATGAAACACTCGCGACTGCGATACATATAATAAATAAGAACAGTTGGGAGAAAGAGTGTAGAGAACAACAGCCCAAGAAAAAAAAGAATCACAATGATTAAAATTTTCTGGGAGACTTCTCGCCCTTCGTCAGTGAGAACTGTCATCTCTCTCTTCACTCCTCACCGACGAAGGGGGAGAAGTCTCCCCGAAAATTTTACTCATTGTGATTTTATCTTTTTGTGTGTACATTGCAATCTATATCCCACCTGTTCATGATTACTATATATATATATGCATGTGTATTTCCCTTTTCTGGACAGCTTTGGATTCCCTTTTATCAATTATTTCTTAATGAAAGTGTGAGAAACACAAGCCCATATGTCCTGCATTATTTTATTTGTATAACCTGATTATTATAGTTGTAAAAGTGTAAAGGTATTCTATTTTCATTTATTTATTTTTATAGTAATGGGAGCTTTTATTCCCACTATTTTCAAGTTATTTCAGGTTATATTAGAAGATCTCTTCAAAATATTTTAGCATTTGTAAATAATTCATTTACATTAATGTTTATGATGTCTTTTTTTTTCATTTTTTACTTGTATTTTCATTATGTATCTATTAAATTAATCCATTAATACTTTAAACTTTCATATTGTTAAAAAAATAGTTCCACTCAGTTAACAAACATGAATTTCAATAGCTAAAAATAAGTATTTCAATTAAATGCCAAAAACGAAGAACATATTAATAGATCCTGATTTTAAATAGCTAATTTGAAATTAAATATAAAAGGTTATTTTGTTTATTAATAACATTGGGACAAAAATAAGCTGGTATTGAATTAAAATATTGCTCTTTCATTAATTTCCTTTTTTCATTGATTTTCCTATTTTCATTTAATACTATGCAAACTAATTACCGTATTAAACTTTAATATATTATATTCTCCATGTATTCAATTGTCTGACAAAAATGTATGAAATTTTTTAGGAAGAAAGAAATTCTTTATTCGTATTGCTTGAAATATTCTTTGATTTTGCCATAAATATCAAATACAGTATTATTAATTCTCTTGTATAACTCTACCATTAATGTCATGTATAGTAAGATCGATTTTTTTTTTAATGTTATGCTAGTCAGTTTTCTTTACTCTGAAATTATTTAATTGTCATTAATTCTATTGGTGATCCTTATGTTATTACTAGTGGTAGTATATTTAAATTCTTTTAGTTACTATTGGAAAACCATGAAGCTTGATGAGTCACAATTATTTTCTTGGATTTAAGGGAAAATAATTGCTAATAAGCGTGTATAGTTACTTAATAAATTTATGATAGTGATAGTTTTTAATTATTTTAATGTTTTTTGGTTTTTTAAATTGTAAAAATTATTTATTTATTATTATAATTTTTATTAAGATACTGGAGGATATTGTTTTAAAAAATTATAAACAAGAAGCAATATGGGCTGATGTATCAATTTATTGGATTTTCTTCTTTGTCTGTAGTTAATCATAACAATCTCATACTTATATTTGGATATTGCCAAAAAGTGCTATGGTTTCTATATTTTACAATTAAGTCTTTAATTCTAATCCATCACAAATCAAAACATTATATTGAATTGCATTATGCTCAAAAGATGAATAAGTGTCCTGATTTTAAAATATTGAATAGACTTAAGTAAGCATGTTTCCTAGATTCTTACTAGTATAGGGATGGAGCATAGTATCACTTAAATAATTCACAATCTCTTGAATTTTTTTATTATTTTTAGTTAGTGTATCAGATTTATTTACAGATCACATTTTTTTTTAAATAATTTATTGCTTCTATATTTAAACCTTAATGTATTCATTTATCTGATATATACTTAATTGACTAACTAACCTTTAACTATTTTTTTTATACTTAATCAATGATTGACTCATTTGTGATTCTTAGGTCTTAATTNAATATCATATATTTATTTTTAAGCAATTTTTTTTGAAATTTTCCCCACTAATAGTCATTTTAATTTTCAAGGAATTCTATTTTACCCATTATTGAGAATCCTTTTTTAAGGTATTGTCTTTAATCATATATGCTGTTTTTTAATGTACTAATTACACAAGAATAGAAGATTTTTAATGTTGGGAAGATAGGTGTGTGAAAAAACTTATGGTCATTGTTTAGAAATGTATACTATTCCTTATAGTTCCACGTCTCTACTATATTAAAATAATAAATTTTAATATTCATATGATATAGAACATGTATTATTCGTATTTTCACTAAGAATGACCACACAAGAAAACTATGTAAAATTATTGAGAAATTTTTAATAATTATTGTAGACATCAAAAATTACAATTTTTTTCTTCTATGTTGAAACGTTTGTAATTGAACTAAAAATCTAACCCATTTAATCCTAAATCTAACCCTCTTACCCAAAATTTTCTATTATCATTTCTAAACTAATACATTTCACTAATTTACAATCGAATTAAATAGATTATTTTTAAAAGAAAATTTGGTTGTTTTATTAAAGTTTTTCATGAAAAGATATTTTTGATTCATGATTTAGTAAGCTCCTTAACGTCCTTATGGTAACAACGTTAAGCTTACTAAATTAAGGGTCGAAAGTTTACTTTGTAACAATACACTATGCAAGTTTGTAGAATTTTATCCTATCTCATGCATTTCATTATAACGTCCAACAATTGGCGTTAATAGAAAGTGCATTTCAGTAAATACCATTGTTAATGGCGATATATCAATCAGTTAATTGATCTTTACCTAAACTAAATCAATACAACTTATAGAAAAGAGCATTGTTACGAAAAATACATGAGTTATTTAATAATTTTGGCGACAAAAGCCTCTACTCTTTTGGACGGTCTAGAACGCGCCTTAGTGATCTATCTTTATAATCTCATAGTTCTTTTGTCTTTTAACACGCACAACTATTATTACTAGATTTTTTTTTGGGGGGGGGGTGTTCGGTCAAGATAGATCCAAAAATATAAATTAAAAAAAAAATTGTATTTTTTAAATTGTCTGCCAACGTTTCGGCTTACTTTGTAAGCCATCTTTTCAAGGCTATCATGAAGGGGAGAGGGGACGTCCTGTCTCCCCTAGGTTAACATTTTCATGACTCAGTCATGCAAAACTATTATATTTGCGGAAATTCTACAGTTTTTGTTGTATGTTCCTGCAAAGATATCCGTAGACTAATACTACGGGCCAGCTTTGAGAACTGTTTCTATTGCATTCCCGGTCTTGTGGGTTTGTTTACAGCAACACTTCTGACAGTAAGGAAAGTAAGGGCTCAAAGGAAGAAACACACAGTGAGTGATGAAGAGACTACAGTCTTGTATCCCACATTATATATTGCAGAAGCCTAACTTTCCTGTCACTAAGGCAATCATCTACTTCTCTGTTTTCCTTGCCCTCTGGCTTGCAATACCTTTGTACTGTATTGGATACAGTATACGTATGGTTTTAATCCAGTTTAACAGTAGTTGTAGTACATTCTATACTGTATTGGATACAGTAGACTCATCTAAAGACTTTCAAATACGGAATTTGGTGCTAGAGTTAGCTTCTGAAATTCAAAGATTGGTGAAGATAATTTTTTTTTTAAATTATTGTTTAGTTATAATTAGTAACTAGTTAATTAATTAAAATGAATTATATTAGCTCATTTCCCTATGTCTGTTGAATGACGATATTATGTACTCTAAAATCCATTGGTACCCAAGTTGAGTCGTTGGACATTTTCAAATGTCCGTTGTATTTTATATTCTATGAATGTACAAGGTACTTTAATAATTAAAATATTCTTTGCAACAAAGAATTGTTTATTTTCTTAGATATGTTAATATTGTTGAGAATAATTTCCACCCCTTTTAGACAATAAGGAGTTTCCCCCCCGTCGGACATCTACCACACGATGGACATGTTTCCCTTGCCCTTATTTGACACCGTGTCCATGTTAGGTCATATGTATTCATTTAGGTCTTCATTAATAATTAATTATTGGTATAGCTGTCACTCAGCTACATAGTAGACTCACTGATTGTTTATCAACGAAACTAATATTTTGGGGTGAATAATTCACCCTTCCCCACCCCTCCTTCGTGACAATTATTTAAAAAAAATCAACATGGTACAGCTCCCTAATCTGTCAAAAAACGCAATATCAAATTTGAAACAAATCCGTTTAAAAAAATTCATTTTTGCACCATAGTTCATGAAATGGCACCACTAAAGCGTTGAGTGGAAGCTATCAACCCTTGTGGTAATACTAAAATATCAATTTTATTATTCACTTCTCTTAAAAATGTTATAAAATATCAATTTTAGAAAATTAAATCTTCATCCGCTAAGATATTACAATTATATTGCATTAAAATTTATTACATGTGAGAATGGTCGGGGTTTCGGCCAGGAAGAAAAAATATACACCAAAATTTGGAGTAATATTTTTATTTATGCCAACGTTTCGGCTTACCTAGTAAGCCATCATCAGGGCTGTTGAGTGTGGTGAGTCTTGTGAAATTACGCCATGGTGAGTGTGAGAGATGAGTGGAGATGTGGACTGGCAGGTGTTTGTTGTACTGGACGATCTTTCTTGAGGTGTAACATTTGGGCTTCTGATAGAGGGGGTGAGCAGGGTCCTGTGAATCTGGGAGCGAGTGAAGGGTCTGCGGTGTAGTGAAGAGTGTGTATTGGTGTTTGAAGCACCCCGTTGATTATGTTGAGTAGACATGGTTGATGGTTAGTTGGCCGTCTCGAATATCATGTGAGAATGGTCGGGGTTTCGGCCAGGAAGAAAAAATATACACCAAAATTTGGAGTAATATTTTTATTTATGCCAACGTTTCGGCTTACCTAGTAAGCCATCATCAGGGC
>KZ807904.1:212188-230939 GCA_000696205.2 Oncopeltus fasciatus | reverse complement strand
TATATATTTAAAACATTTTTATATTTAAAATATACATATTTCGTAGTAAAGATAATATTTTTGAATGCAACTACGAAGGTAATGTACACCCCTAGATTTTGTTAAAGATTTTTTTAAAGCCAATCCTCTTGATGTTACTTTTCGCTTAATAATCTCTACGGCTTGTGAGATAAAATTTGTAAGTTTATATTTGTTGTAACTTGGGAAACCTGCTTAGTCTATGCAGCTCCTAAAAAGAGATTCTTTGTAAGATTTGCAAAAATTTTGTAAGATTTATTTTATGGAATTTTGCTACTAAGTGGGGGACCATTTAATTCTTGTACCTATCACAGGAAATATATGTAAGAATACAGAAATTTAAACTTGTTATTTTATATACTTTTCCTTATAAAGTTAATAATAGCGAAGACATTACGATAATAATTTTTCAAACTCGCTAAAACTCTCTCAAACTCGCTTTCTCTTCCTCATCCCATACCAATCAAAAATAAATTCATTCTTTTGATTATAATGAGAATCTTAATTAATGAATTTTGTTGCTGTATTTTAAAAGTAAGAAGGCGTTCTTAACTCTTGAAATTATATATTGAAACATTTTCATTCATAAGAGTTTTCCGTAAAAATATTATTTCACTTATAACATTCTATATATATATTTTTTTTTTTTTTTTTTTTTAATCCCTAATTGTAAGTTTTTTTTAGTGCAAGCTTCCTTTCAACCACTTTGACAGTCATCACTATGAGGAGCTTGCAACCCTTTGTTAAACATCTATGGTTCAGGACTAGCTTTTATTCATGGATAAAAGCTGACGCCAGGGCGGGATTTGAACCCGTTGCGCCAGAATTGCAAGACCCAAACGGACCCATGAGCTATACTGGCGCCTCTGATCGTTTTTTAAACCGACCCCTACCTCCCATTATACCATAACCAGTGCTAAACACTCTGTTTTCCGAGAATTGAAATATTCCTTGGATAATGACGTAGTAAACACAGCCGGAGTAATAAATTTCATAAAGTAGATGAACATGTTTATACATATATGATTTTTTTTCTGCAAAAATTTGATATATTGGTGACTCGAACCCTAGGGCCATGTTAGCTGCAGTCGTCAAAAATTCCACATCCCCCTCCTCCCTATTGAACGATTCTACCTATTAACGATCTCCTCCAACGGTTAACTAAATAAGATAATATATTGGTTTTTTTTCTAAAATTTTCAGACGTTAGAGCGCATACGGTACATAAATATTTTGTTTTATATTTGCCATAAGGTTGGTCAGATAACAAGTCGTGAAATACTTTACACGAACACAGGCTGGTCACGGGTCCAAAAAATTAATCTAACAAAACCAAGTAGTTAGTAAAAATTAAAGGTACCTAAAATTATAAAAACCAACTAGGTTGTAGATATGAATAATACTGATTTTTTCTTACATGATCCGTCATTCGATAACTACAAAAGGTGTCACTTGCCATTCATCTGTTATCAATTCCTGAAGTGCTTGAAGTTATCAGTTCCTCGAGCTCTCATATCTAACAAATAATTATAAATAGTTATATAACTCGTTTTATATAATGTTTCCGATTTCAAATATGGACTTTTAAAAATAACATATATTTGATAAAACTTAAGAGAATAATTTACCAGTTATTTCGTGGTAAATTCATGTCTCTATTTTAAGCCTTCGTGATGTAAGGATATCGTCTTATAGTCAGTCTTGAACACAGCGGTTAGCTGTTACAATGTAATGGGTAAGTGGTTGGTTTACTGTACGGGCAGTCAGATGCTTTCTAGAAATTCCACTTATTTTTGCTGCATTTTTGAGTTTTATAATTTTTTTGCTCCATTTATTTTAAATTTTCTAAATTTCATTTCATTAAGTTTTTAACTCATCATATAGTGTGAAAAAAAAAACGAACCATTAACTCACTTTTTAAGAGGACCAATATCCTAACAGCCAATCTCACTTTCCACAACAAGAAGGTCAGATGATTGTTGAAAAGCTTACTATTGGACACCAATGAAGACGAATACTAAGGGATTGCTGATAAATAAACAACATTTTTTTTTATTAGCGGAGCTAATTTAAGCTAATAAAATCCTTTATATTTCATGCTATAGGGAAATTTCGGTCTAAATAAATAATTTCCTTACATCGAAAAAATAAGAGCAACAAAAAAAAAAAAAAAAAAAAAAAAAAAAAAAAAAAAAAAAAAAAAAAGGAAGATGATAGAGCAAATCAAAATATGTTATAAAGGAGTCTAATTTCGATTTTTAAAATTATTATTGAGAATACATAAGAGCACGAAACAGGTCATTTTTTGCCCTTTTCCACTGAAAATTGACAAGGCAGTGATTTTTTTTTTAAATAATAATAATAGAAATAACTAGTTTTTCCATGGATCTTCTGAGCAATAATCAAATCTTGAGAGATTAGATAGCCAGAAGAACTGGATTCTCAGTAGGAACAGTTCACAAGATCCCAATGCATGGAAGATATCCCTACCACGCCTATCTCCACCAAGCTTTATCTGAACATAGCACAAGATACGTTAGGGTGGGAAAATGATTTGCGGAACAGTCATTTCTTCAGATCTGTACTCATTTCAGATGAATTTACGTTTTCATAGTGAGCAAACAAAAAGAAAAAAATTACCAAGCGTATTTTCAAATGTAGCTACGATAGGTAAGGGCTTTCGTCGATGGTCCAACCCAGTCAGTCTTAAGCTAGCCATTGGTGGTCATTCCTAGTATACTCATTGTTCTTTCCCATTTTTTTATTTACTCTTATCTCTTACTCATACTTTCTTACATCCTTAGATTATGCAGCTCCTACTTTTTCAATAGATTACGAAAGAAATTTTAAATAACCGAAAAAAACGGTACAATACATTTAATTAAGAAGTTTTTCATCATTATTATTCTTTTTAATGTCTTTATTTATTAAAATCTGTACATGTATTGGTAAACCATTAATTTTTTTAGATAACACATTATAATAAGATGACAATTTTTTACCTTGAAGAGAGGATATGGCTGGAGCCATAACCCCCTACATTTCCAATCGGTGTGAGCTATGTCCGGAGCCATCTCCTCTTAAGACGGCGGGGAAGGTTCTATGGATGGGATTCGCTGGAGAAGGATTGGGCTGAAGGATTGTTGAATCATTATTAGTTTGCTGTGTTGGGCCGTTTTCGATGTGGATTCCTATGTCCAGGGGTCGCTTTCAGGTCTTCACTGCGATTAGGAGTGTTGGTCAGGTTGTGGTAGCGATATGTAAATTTCATGGCGGTGTCTGAACAGGTGGTGTGGGGTTACCGTCGCAGCAAGTGTGGCACAGCCCAGATACCGGGCACTACGTGGTTCGTCAAAGGAACACTTTGGACGAGCGGCTTTGTTTGGGTAAGAGTCGCGTGTGTGTGTATTCAGCTGTGCACCTAGGCCCCGACTCTCATACATGTCTTTCAAAGATTGTGGAGATTAAATATTTATTTTTTTCTTTCCAAATTTTCTAATACAATTGTGTATAAAAAGCCTGGGACATTTAAATTTGTCCCAAAACCACATAATTAAGAAATTTTAGTTATTCTGATACTTCGTCCCCCCCTGGGACTTCATAACAAATTGAAGTGTTCAATATTATCGTATTGCATAGGAGTCATGTTTTATATTTGCGACGGCTTCATAGAACTGCGTTAATTATCAAAAAATCTACTGAGTTTTCGAGATAGATTTTATTTTTTTTATAACATTACATAGATTCCAAAGATATTTTCACAGTTTTTTAAGTTTTATATGTCAAAAACATTTATGTTGCAGAATACAATTGGGAAAGGGAGATTTTATAGGCTACGATAAGGACAGTATTAATCATGTGTGTTGGTTATCTCTGAAATGAGTGAATATTTTTAGCTAATAAGAGGCTTGGTAATAGTTGAAATTTTCGGTCATGCGAATCTGTTCCTAGGCAGAGTGGCTCGAAGGAGTTTTAAAGAAATACCAAAATTTCTTTATTAGATTTGAAACCTTTAATATATAAATTATTATTGGTAATACTGAAACTCGTATGTCATACTCGTAATGCGTAAGAAGTGTAGTTTTTTCATATTTATTCACAATTAAAGTGCTATAAAAAACACTTATTAAAAATAAAAGTATTAGTAGAGAAGTTATTAGTATTTTTAAAATCATGATGATAATTATCGTAATGTACTCCCACATTCCATTATTATGTGGATAATGGACTCGGAGTGAAGTGCAGGGAACTACAAATTATTCCTAGCTCCCTCGGTGGCGTAGTTGGTTAACGCACCCACCAAGATAGTGGGAGACTCGGGTTCGATCTCCGTCTGAGGTGGAGAGTTTTTGTTTTTTTCTAGCTACCTGTAAGATTCAAATTAATAATAGTCTCTTATTTCGATTTCATAAATATTATTACTATCATAAATAAATTATTTATTTAAATGTAAAACAATTACTTAATACTTACTGGAAGAGCATTACTTGAAATATCCTCAATTATTGAGAAGAGGGGAGAATATCTAAATCTCCCAGAAAACAAATCAACACCTTAGCTTGACCTTTCTATGCCTATTGTATTCTTCTTCCGGAACTAAATGAATATTCTAAATGTTTCAGTCCTAGCATATAAAGGACGTATTCTGCATGATTACTCATTCCTAACTAATGTTCATGTATACTCAGACCTTGTGTAGTTTCTATTTATTTTCTGTGTATATAATTAAGTATGTGAAAATATATCGTCATCCTATAAATATAATCGTCATTTAATGAAAAAATACATAACACCATTTGTTAATTTGACTTTAATCATCTTTACTCAAAAGGACTTTGACTTAATGTTAAACCTTATTCTTACTCATTCCAGAAGGACTTAGGGGTCTTAATTAGGCTCTGCGAGTCCTAAGAATCAGCGTTTGAGATCTCTTTGTATATTCCACATGCATATGGTCAGCCGTAAGAAAGTGCTTCCTCTCAATGGCACTTCTTCTGTCTGATCTTCCTCTAGGCATAGTCTGCGGGTGGAGTCCTCTACTAAGCCCACATTCTTCGGGTAGCATTAAAGAGGATTTCGGAAGAAGTGACCCTATTATAAATCATTTCGTTACATAGCCTCTACATCGGGCACTATATGTTCGACCGCAGTTCCTATATTCAGATTAAGTATATTCATTTGGACAAGAATAGAGGCTGTGTTCTTTTGGAGCATGTTGAGGTAATTATGTCTGTTAGGGTAAATTGTATGTTAAATCTATTCGATTTTTCCACATATTGACAATATAAATACAGTTGTGAGTGCCTAATATAAGGAGAATATTTAAGAATGTAACTTATTAGAAGAAGAAGAAGAAATATATTTTTTATTCTTGGCCCAAAACAGTTGTTTTTTACACAAGATGGAAGACATGGTATGTATACAATAAATACTATACTATTTACACAAGAAAACAAAAAAAAGAAAATACAATAAAATTATTAGAGCAGTATATGCTGATATAGTCTAGGTTTGAGGCGTCGCTGGGTGACTGCTCCGAGACGGAAGGTGGCAGCTCCTGAAGACAGCGGCAGACGTTCATGATGTTTGTAGGTGAGGTCCTGGATGTGAAAAGAGATGGGCTCAACTCCCAGTTCCCTCCTGATCTGCTGGTTTCTTACGAACCAGGGTGCATTGAGTATCATGCGAAGAATGCGGTTTTCAAATGTTTCCAGTCGTTAACTTAATAGATAATTAACTTTCGTTATTTCCATAATTTTGGAGCTACTTTTAAAAAAATGGTAAAGAACATCTGATCCTATTAAAGCAAAGCAAAAAATACTCTCCTTTAAGAAAAAAAAAAAAAGGAATTATTAGGACCATCTTTAGTGTAAATAAATTTGCAGATGGTAAAACTGTAGATATGATTCGGAAGAATTAAGTTAGAGTAATAGCTATTAATTCGGCAATATAACTAAAACACAAGTTTTCTATGGAAAATAAATAGTTGATTATTCCTAGTACTATTATAATGATAAAAGAACTAGGGATAATACTGTAATGACAGAAATTACTTTGCCACCATATGAGTAGAATATTATTTTTTTAAATAAACCAGTCTAGTCATTTTATGACTATTTATTCAATTTATTCACATATAATTACCTAGTTTGCAAAACTGGTCTAATTTTACATGAATTCGAAGTTTTTTCTTTTAGAAATAGGCACATATTTCCAATTTTTTTGCTTCTACGATCTTCATCAAATTTACTCCAGCTGTTGTAATTTACATTGAAATCACCAACAAAATGGCAATTTGTTCTGTATGCTACTCAAATAGAGACCTGTATTTCTGGCGTAAATATATACAGCAAATTGATACAGGAAAAGGCATGATTGATAGAGGATGAAATATATACTCTGAAATCTATAGATTGGAGATGAGTTACAAGATTGATGAAGGTATTTCCTATTTTACCATTAAGCATATACTGCCACAAGCAAACTAGCTATATACTGCATACAGGTACTTGAAAAAAAGTATGTATATATCAAATATATATACATTTGTCTTTAGGCGCTCCAGTGTAAGCAATTAAAAAAAAATCGAACATGGTATTTAAGCTGCCTTTTGCAAGACGTAAGATTAAGGCTAAGATTAGTTAGACTTCATTAAAAATCATGAAGTTCAATAGTGCACCTAGAGATGCCAAGGCAGGAATACTCAATAAAAATTGACTGAGCGCCAAGAATGGAATCAATGATTTTTGAAAGCTCAGTAGTTAAAATAAATTATAAAATATGCAAAGAGCATGTTATTTGATAACCCTAACTGCCATCAATCTTAAGTTCTCCTAAGTGCTTTTAACTGACTTTCATTCGTATTTCTTATAAGAGAAATGCGAAAATTAAAATTTGCGAATAAAAATTGATATCTTCATGTAGTTTATCAAGCTAAATAAAATTTGCTAGAAGAAATTACACATGATCCTGGTTTTCTGTCTTAGTAAGCTGAAAGTATTGCATGGCTATACCAGTATGTTGGAATCCTTTTACTTGTGGTAATCTCTAATCTGTGCAAAACATTACGTAAATTTCATTACTTAAATTATACCTTACTAATTGTGAAAAAATAATTGTTTTCTGTTTATTCATTATTAATTAATATAGGTCTCTGAAGAGAGTTATTTTTTAGAAGGTTAATTTGATATTAGAATGTAGAAAATTGAAGAAGAAAAAAATTAAAATAAAATAAAACACTAAAACGGTCATTTTATTTTAGCCGATACTAATAATATTTAATAATTTTATATCTATAATATTAATAAGTTAATACTAACAATAAATATAAGTTTTTTAAATACATGAGTATTTGAATTGTGCAAGTATATTTATTTTAGAAAATACGTTAGGAAAGTTGTGCGAATGATTCTCACCAGTTTTTTTTTTTTTTACTGCAGGACTTCCTTAGTAACTTGAGCGTACACAACAGCCACTAGGATCGATGAAGCCAGGTGTTTGCCAGGTGGGAAGCCCATAGAGGCATTATTAAATCAGGAGCCTTGTCAGAGTGGATATATGTTAACTGTTGATAAGAATGGGTCATCTTCTGGAGTTAACTTGGGGAAAAGAAGTATTTTGTTTATCGATAAATTATACAAACACATATACAAAAGAGAGAAAGAGAGATAAATAATTTATTGTCCTAAAATGATGAGTCTTTTCTTACAGACATTGAATATTTGTTAAAATTTATATACCTTAAGTTGCATAAATTACCACACAAAAACAAAATAAAAAACAACTTTACATTAATTATAAAGATAATGTTCAATCTACTAATAAATTTTATAAGAAACAATACCTAAGACAAGCAAACAAAGAAGAACATTAAAGAGAGAGAGATATGAGTATTCGTGTTGTTTATGCAGTGTTTTACCCGTCTCGACATTTTGTACTAGCAGACGAAGAATTAGACGAGAGCTTCAGATGTAGGAATATAGGACACTTAATAAAATTAATTTTAGATGAGGAAAGAAAAAAAATTAAAGATTGCAGATGTAATAGTAATGCTAATGCATTCAATAGCACAATTTAAATATTCTATATTAAATTTACCCCTAAAAAATTATTAAAAACAAAACAAGAAACAAATCACTGAATGACTGAAACTGTGGAACAGAAGAATTAAGCAGTTCGATTGCCCTTGACGAGCAAGTCAGGGAAAACTCTCCAATATTACAAACAATGAGAGGAAATAAAATAAAAAAATCTATCCCAGTCGGGACTCAAACCTGGATCACCTGCTTTCCGGGCAGGTATGCTTCCATTATACCACCGGGACAGGCCGGAAGCATACCGGCCCGGAAAACAGGAGATCCAGGTTCGAGTCTTGGCTGAGACAGATAGATTTTTTTATTCTATTCCCTCTCATTAATTGTTTAAAATTTACGTTGGATAATAAACCACAACTAAATTAATATTTATCTCTAATATTACTGGTCAAAGGCATGTAGAGGTTCATAAGGAGAGGTTAGTCAGTGATTTGATTTTTGAATCTGAGGAATTAAAAACTGATATGTAAACAAAAATGTTTTTTTTCGCCAACGTTTCGGCCAATTTCAGGCCTTCATCAGGGCAAAAGGATTGGAAGAGAGAGACTCCTGCTCTACGGGAATGTTCCTGATTTCAGTTAAGATTTAGTTACTGAAGAGACCTAATCCCTTACTAACCATATAAAGCTGGTCGGTCAACTCTAGTTCCCTCCATATAGAGATTTTTTATATTAATTTTTTTCCATTGAATGTAGCTACTGAGGTTTTTTTTATGACAGTTTTTATGAATTTCTTTATTGTATTTTCTCCAATCCTATCTATTTGCCACCAAAAGTGATAGCCCCTTACATATAAAAGCATGTGCATGTGTGTGTGTCTGTAAGCTGTGTGTCTACCATCCACATTCGGAATTTAAGTTTTTTTTTTTCTAAATTAACTTCATCATCACTAACATGGTTTCAGGGACAGAGGGGGTTCATGAAGAATGTTAATGTGTTCTTAATTATTAGCATTACTAAAAAAGAAATTTATAGAACTTAATGGGTGTAAATTTCAGTTAGAATATTATGGAAGATATTTAAATGAATATAATCATAAGGTGGTGAGACAGAGCAATTTATATAAAAAAATATCAACTAAATTTGATTTAGGAGCAGATTTGTTACGGGTTAAATTATATTGATAGAAAAGTATAATTTACATGAAAATAAAATTGAATAATCGCCAATAAAAGTGTTATGAGATAAAATATGTAAAATAATATGTGGAAAATTTAATTTTCTAACATTTATGTTCTGCAAAAAAAAAAAAAGAAAAAAAAAAGGTGCACAATTATGATGATATCTGATAATGAACCAGGATGGCTAAGCGCCTCCCTCCCCCCTCACACATCCAACCCCTAATTTGGTCTAATGCCATCCTCATGGGACATTAATGTTTCCTTCATGGCTTTTTAAAGATCATATTAGCACTGTTTTAATTTCATTGTCATTCTACTTGATGAAGGATAAGACGTCAGCTTGCTTCACACAGCTTCAACACGTTGGGCATTTATTGGTGAAGAGATGATAGGGAATGTTCAGATACTTATTTTCATTAGCTAAGGTGCTTAGGAATTTGATTAGTTTACGCAGCTCCTGCTTGACTTTTTTTTCCACCCTGATGAGAGTAAAGGTAAAAAAAAGGTACGTTGGTAAATTGTATTGATTCAATTTAATTCGGAATGGACGAAGATTGTATTGCATAATATCTGATGAATCGACGTTTCTCCTGTGGAATTCATGACATTGGTTTCTGATGATGGCAGTGTTTAAGTACTACTACTTACAAGTTTTAAGTACTACTTGACCGCTACTTGACAACTCGTGTCAGTGTAGGAATTGAAGATTCAGCCATTCATCAATCTCATCCTCAAGGCTAGTACCTATCCACATTTCACTTCCCCCTTTGGCTTTCGCCATTTAATATTTTCATGTGTACGATAACTGCCTCCGCTTTTACTTACAACGTCATTTTCTTCTTCTCCTTGTCTTTGTTTTTCCCTTTGTTATATTTAAATTCTCCTTCCCTCATATATATCTAGCTACATGTTTTCGTATTACGACCATGCATAAGAAAAATTTATTTCAATCCGGATATAGTACAAACTAGAGATATGTTTCGATAAGTATAAAGAAAGAAACTATAGATAAATAATTAAAGTCTAGGGAAGTAGGTGATTGGAGGACAAGACCTGTACGGGAAGGGGGCATTTGTTGAATGCAGATATTTCCTTTGCCTTGGCAAGAAAAGTCGGCTTACTGAGAAACATTGATGAGAACCTTCTAGGTTTGCCTCGTGACTTCCACGAAGTAATAAAAGCAGTTTGCCAGCGCCTCCCTAAAATAAGTTAGCCTACGTCTGTGTCAGTTTCCGTGGCAGATCGCGTGTTTCGAAAACCGGGCTGGTCGAGGCCTTTTCAGTGCCGGTAGCAGCCTAAGTGATAAGTGACAGCAATTTACAAGCTATCTTCTGGCCTCATTCTATGTAAGCATATTTAATTTATTTGTGCATACTCGTATTAATTAATTTCTTAGCTGTAAGTCATTTATATTTATTTATGTATTAGTTAATGGGGCATTAGTTGCTGTAGGTTATGTTGTAATTAGTAGATTATTATTATTATTATTATTACTATATAATTATTTGTGATAATAAATTAACTTTAATTTGTCTCATAATGACCCTTAATTCTTAACAATCTATTTTTTCTTTTGCTATCGGCATTATAAACCTGAGGAATTGTTATCATCCTCGTGTACACATGGGTAGAGCTAGAATGCTCCTCAGGTATCTCATACGTGCATACAAGTTCTCATAAAGTTATTTTCGGTAGCAAGTTATTTTCTTGGTCCTCACCACCTCCCAAGCCCGGTAACTGTTAACCTTGGACGACCTGTGATTCTCTTAGCTGAGTTGTTACCTGATGGTTTGCTGACGCGTCTAATCCCCACCCCTTATAGTGCACAAGCGTCACCAATTCTAAAATTAAGACTAACTATTACACCACAGTCGCCCCTTTCCATACAAAACAAACAAACACGCCCAGATACACTTACATAAATACACACATCATTATCAAATATTATCTCTACTATGCTTTTTGTAAAAATTTTGCCGAACATAAATGGTCGAAAATTAAATGTTCTGTATATATATATGTTTATATATATATGTGTGTGTGTGTGTGTATGTGATTAAANTTTAATAATAATATTTCAAATAAAAAAAAAACTCCATTTAAACATTTCTTTTCTTCATTTTTAGAAAAGACGTTTTTTTAGGAAAATTACTCCCAGATGACCATAAAATCCCTTTTGTTAAAGACGTCATCACAACCCGTTTTAATAAATTCCACTCTGATCTTTACTTTTATCCCAATCCTTTAGCCCAAACTCTATCCAGTATTACCCATCCTGATGATCCACCACATCGCCTGAATAGGAAATGGACGCGTGACCTCCTCATTGCCAACACTTCCTATTAATAATATGAAAAAAACAAACAACCAATTATAAATATTGTAAATAGTACTGTCATTATGTAAATATTGTAGGAGTTCTGCCATTGGGCAGCTTCTCCATCAAGTGAAGTACACGCTAATTTAAATATTCAGGTATTACAGTTTTTTTCTTTTAATTTTTTTTTAATTTGATGTAATTTTTTTTTATATTAACTTGTAGTGTATATATTATTTTTACTATTAACCATCACATTACAAGTTGCACAAAATGTTTAGAATATTTTTTAAAAAATGGTAAATACTTAATAATGACAAAGGAGGGTTAACAACCCTATTTGATGAGAAATATCAAGTAGGCCTTGTACATTCATCCAATCTCAGCGACACTGACTCTCAGTGAATTCTTAGTTTGTGCTAATTCTGAGGGATGGACTTATATTTTCCACCTTTTATTTGAATTTTCAAAATGGCAGTATATGTCAAGTCAGGCAGTTACTGAGTAGTAATGTGTCCACCTGGAAATAGTCTTCTCTTGACCTCAGCTAACAATGTTTGAGATGCAGGTTCTTTTGAAAGTTATTTTTGAGTGGTTTATTTTTATGTATTGGAGAAACAATTTTAAGAACCTGTTGACAACTTAGGACATGTTAGTAAACAATCTACTTGACGTCATCAGCAAGGCTTATCACTAATCACATTTTATCATCGTTAGAAAATTGAAAATCCAATTTATTTTTTAGCCGCTCTAAGTATACACACAAACAAAAATATATAATTGGACCAAATATTTAATCATAACAAATGCCGAAAACATAAAAGTATTTGTATAGATTGTTTTTTATAGTGTATCTATAGAAATGTTTTTATAAACCAATGCTTTTATAATTATCCTATTTAACGTGTAACATCGCATTTGTCCTTTCATACTTCACTCTCACAGATCTAAGACTATGTTCCCAAAGATCTATGTAAATTAAGATACATTAAAATGATTTAAGTTTTTACTTATTTACCAATGCATCTATCTATTTATCTTGATTTATGCAAATGTTAAAAAATTTTCGTAAATATGTATTTATTTATTAATGTATGCAAACGGTAACCTCTTGTTATTGTATCTTCTTCTTTTCCATTTGAAGGTAAATTTGTTGATATTCAAGTTTTATCAAGAGACGATTATAAGGAATTCGGTCTTGGTAGTTGAATAATTAAAAACTAATTTATAGCCAAAAATGTTTTTAATTTAGCCAACCTTTCGGTCTAAATTTCAGGCCTTCTTTTAGGCTAAATATGAAAAAAAAAACATACATAAATAATATAGAAACATGTCTATGTTTCATATTCTAACAAAGAATAAGAGTCTCTCTCTCCCCCATCATCCTATGTGTTACATTACTCTCAGAAAAAAAATTTTTTTTTCTTATCAGTATGTTCAGTATTCATTTCACATAGTCGATTTCACACAGTTTTATATTATATTAATAGTATATTTATTTATTATTCGTTAGATTATGACATATATACATATTTTTATATGATTTTGTATGTTTCTTTTTCATACTCAGCCCTGACTAGATTAAAAGCTGTTTTGCTAACAAATTAGTTATTAATTATTTAACTACGAAGACCGAATTCCTGATAATCCTCTCTTTATTCTTCTTTTCCATTTTTCGCACCTTTCAGGGTCCAAGCCAGAATCCCAGTCCCTCGCTAAAATCCTGAAAGAATTCCTCTCGCTTGTCCCATTTGGAAGTATAATTCCAGTATGTCTCCTTATGTCACAAATATGTTTATATCCCACAGATATGGCTTTAATGAAATCCTTCCAATTCATATCTTGTTTAATTGTTTGAGATAACGCTTTTCTAGAGGTTCAATAATCTCTCCTCATTTCGGAATGAGAAATTTCGTTAAACTACTCCCGTCTGAATACTGTAATATTAGCTTTCAGCTCCATACAGTAAACTGGTAAATATATGATCAATATAAGATCTCCGGAAAATATATACTCCTGATACAAGAAATGTAAGGGAATATAATAAAAAAAATCTTACTGCCACAACTAAAATCAGTATTTGTATACTTCTGAGTATATGCAGTGTTACATAATTAGCATCTACCTTTTTGCCCGAGATAGTATTGGAGTCCAGATTATTTGTTTGACTAAATCTTTTTATTAGTAGGAATTCCTACTTTTCTAACAAGAAAAAATTGTTATCAAATTAATAATAGTGTTTTTACTAATTGATTATATATACATATATATATATGTGTGTGTATATGTATGTGTGTGTGTGTATGTATGTTTGTCAGTCTGTGTTAGTGTGTGCATATCTATCTGTACGTGTCATAATTTAGTAATATTTCATAATAAATTACATTTTCTGCCTATTATAATCTATAAACGTTTCAGTAATTCACAAAACAACGGAGATGTATTGAGTATAAATTTTATTCCTTCTACTAACCCACCCTTTTCTAATTCAATTTCAGCAACAAGAAAAATACATTCAAAGGCTTGCAATGAAAGACTAATTCTAGAATTTGTTTTCTATATTTTAAATAGAATGTTCTCTTCTAACAATCCAAATTACATTCTTAAATAAATATTTTTTTAAATTTCAGTATTACATAATCTTATGACATTTTACGCCTCTTTTTTTTATCTATATTTAACATGGCATAATAGTTATGAAGATATTCTGCTTTTAAATTCCGATTTCCTTCAAAGCCCTCCTCCTTCCTTGCCGATTTCTGCCACTAACGAACTCGTCCAACGGTTTGCAAAAGCTAAAGCTTAAATTTCGGATTTCGTTTCATTATTTTAAAAAATGTGAACTTTGAGCAATTACAGAAAAATATATTTATTTAGGAAACACGCGTTAGGTAGCGCTCCTCCTTTTCTAAAATGGGGAATCAAACTTCTTACTTGGGCATTTTCCCCTACATTTTATGATCTTTTATGAGAGGCTAAATTAAAAATCCTCATAAATCTCATTTTATTTGCTAATGGTATAGCTAAAATGGTATAGAATGCCATTTTATAACGTTAAGCACGTAAAATTCCATGTTATTTCGATGAAAACATTATAGGAGATATTTATGAATGTTCCTAGATAGAGTAAATGATCCTTTATTCTTTTAAAATACATATAAGTCCTACGAGAACGCTACAATACCCTCTCTCCCCCCTTAAGATGGCAGATTTTACAATAATGAACCATTACGACCCCTGTTCCATTAAATTGTAGTTAATAAGCAAATACTACCCGCAAAAAAATTTTATCTCTAAAGAATTGACTGATGGGGTTCCCGGCTTAGCCGAAGGTTAGCATTTGAATCTAGCTCTGCGGGTTTGAGTCAAACCTTGGTAAGAGCTTTATGGTCCACTTATTATTAAGTTCCATCGCTATGAAAGGTATTTAAAATAGATAGATGATATTTAGACTTAAAATAGGATGGTGATAGTAGACTCCTCCATGCATGGGGGTAAAAAAAAAAAAAAAGAAGAAGAAATTTGCCGGAAGGTCGTTGTGCCTTGGTCATAAGAAAACATGACAAAACACTACTCATTCTCACAAGGCCAGAGAGCTCGCTATCCTCGCGCTGCTGACTGATAACGTTATGAGCAAATCTTCCTTCCACAGTACGATAAAATTCCATCTTTTCTTTATTTTACTTCAATTTGTGCATAATTTTACCATAAGAAAATTTACTGATCTTTTTTTTTCTACATTATTTACCAATTTATGGGAAATCAAGCGATCGTTCAATGATTCAATATAGAGTTTTTAATATATCATATTTAAGTTTTTTTTTTTTAATCCAAAATAAAATCATTTATGATAATGAGTGTATGTTTGAATGTGGGCTCGGAAACTAAATAAGAAAATTGTAGAAAGGATTAGGACTTTGATTGAAGGCAGCCAATGATATCCCATGAAGTAATTTTGAGGCACCCTCCATTAAAATAAATTTAAAAAAACAATTTCCATATAGACCAAGAGGGGAAACATGTGTCAAATAAATGCTTATTCGAGGCTAGAGGAAGGGGCACCAGGGCCTCCCACAGAGTACTTAAAAGAGGGACTAAAACTTGTAAAAAATAAAAATAAATAAATAGAAGTACTTGAGGAGATGTCAGTACATCATTGTAGCAGCCTAATGTTTTCTATTAAATAAATATTGTCACCCACTTAGAGCTGGGTGTTGCCAGGAGCACACCAGGAATCTTCCTGACATTACTAATTGAAGCACAGAATGCAAAAATCAACTGTGAATATTGAATCTATGACCTTTAGTTTAGTGCCTTAAACTCCGAATCAATGCTCCTCATTTTACTCAAAACATTCCCATCAGTTTTAATGTAATCTTCAAAAAAATTTTGTATCGAAGAAGTTCAAGAAGTTAAATATGATGATGATGAATTATAAATTTAATTATGAAATTGAATCTGAAATTAGCTAATTTATATATTTCTGTTTAGGGCTTTCTCTGATTTTTAATTATACTATTATTATCTAATTATTTTTTAAAACTACCTCTGTATTTTTACAAATTGTACCGAATGTTTCTTTTTTAACTGCGAAGAATTACATAGTTAATACAACAACAATGACTCTTGGATGGTTTCATGGGTTGAGAGGAAGTGGTGTCAAATTGGTTATTTCTCCTGGTTGGGTTGGGGTTGGGGGGTAATTCAGAAGTCCTCTAAAGCAGCGTGTGACGTTTTTTTTTCCGTTAATCTACACGAAACGTAAGGGTAAAAATGTTTGATACACATTGATGAGAGTACTCAGGGGTTTTTAGAATTTCAGGGAAGAGGGTAGCCTTATAAATGCTTGGTCATAAGCATGTTAGCCATCCGTCATACTACTTGGAGGGAGTCATGGAGGAGGGGGTGTATTAACAGGTCGTCACCCCATTCTAAACACCCATGGTTCAGGACAAGATTTTATTTATAAATAAAAAATTTACCTGGGCGGGATTCGAACCCGGAGCGTCAGGATTGCGAGACCCGTACGGATCCCCTGAGTTATCCTGGTGCCCATAGAAATAGTTAACCTTCCTCTGGGAACTAACTCCCATTGTCCTTCAAGCGATTCGAGGATATAACTAGGCTCTTTATGGAGATCGGACTGTCCTAGAAGTTCTTGTCGGTTGAATAAAAACTTCCTTCGTCTTTGTATCAATTAAACACCCAGCCAGGACTCGAACCTGGATATTCTGTTATCCGGGCAAATGCAACTGGGACAGCCAGATAAGTTGTTAAATTCCCCTCACTAGTGTCGAGAGTCCAACCTCCGTTAGCTTGACATTGTCAAGCTGTTTAAATGACTCTCGTCATTTACTTTTTTTAATCTACTTTTTTGTCAGCTCCTTCGAGCACAAGACGAAATATGTCAGCCTCGGAGGTTAGACTCTCGACACTAGTGCGGGGAATTTAACAACTTATCAGGCTTGTCCTGGTAGTGTAATAGGTAAGGCACCGGCCCAGAAAGCAGGAGATCCAGGTACGAGTCCAGGCTGGGACAGTTAGTTTTTTTTATTCTGTTCCCTTGCACAAAAAATTGTTAACAATAATAATGTGTTATTTATCTAGTCTAAGACTCTGCGCTAACGTTTTGTATGAGAATTAAAGGACCACTTTCCATTTTTAAATTAGGCAAGAAATATTTCAATATGGTTCCTTGAAATTTCTTTGAGTACGGTCATATTCTGTTTGTTTCAAGAGCGATAAGTCCTCTTCTAATCACCAATTAAGTAAAAAAAGAGGTCTCATTAACAGAGACGTGGTGGTAATATATTAAAAGTTTGTTGCGAAAATTATGAATCACGAAAAAGCGTTTTAGCAGATTTTTCTGAAGGAAATAAAACACATGAGATGTTGTATTAATTAAGTTAGTAAATTGATTTATGTTTTGTTAGCTTTAATGTAAAATATATTAATTTAATGCTTAAAATTTTGTTTTTCTAAAGAAAATATTATTTAAAAGGAGAGTTTTTTTGACCGTAGATATTATTCTTAGATGATTTTAGTTGGGGTTCGATCAAGGTAGATCCAAAAAACACAAATTTAAAAAATGTATTTCTTAATAAAGGATTATCTGCCGACGTTTCGGCTTACATTGTAAGCCCTGAAGATTCAGGGCTATCATGAAGATGAGAGAGGACGTCCTGTCCCTAAGTTCATTTTTCCATGACTGTGTCATGCCGAAACGTCGGCAGATAATCCTTTATTAAAAAATACATTTTTTAAATTTGTGTTTTTTTGGATCTACCTTGACCTAACCCTAACTAAAATCATCTAAGAAAATATTTTTTATGTTCGAAAACCTTGAAAATTTTTTTGCCACCTACTGAAGTTAAAATTCGTTATGCACATTGGAAATAAAATGCCCTAATCTCTAACACGATGCATTAGAAACCCCACGAGCGGGAACGTCCATGATGTCTGACAGCCATTTTGAGGTTTAACTGTTACGTGTTTTATAGCTAGTTACATTAAACCGTTACTCCATAAAACCTTGTACGTGATACAAGGCTTTAGGGTGATCGGAAAATCACGGTGAAAGCACTTCACTTTCACTGGCTGTTACAGTTAATTCAGACTCTCATTTAGGGGAAGGGAGGTTGTGTGGAAAACGTCTTCAGAAATTCCCTTAGCGAAGGGAAGTGGGTGTTCGACACTCTTTTTCAGTACTTCACGGTCCCCGTTAAATTTTAATTTTTATCTCTATTGACAAGAAAAAACTCCAGCTAAATTTGTTGATAAGATAAAGTCTGAATAATTTGTAAGATAAAGTTTACATATCTTTTCACTTCTCACTAGCTTCTCTAAACAAAAAAAAATTACCTTCAAGAATTTTGGTTAGTGTGTGTATGTGTGTGTGTGAGTTCCTCATATACCTTTCCTTCTCATAATTGTACAAGTTTTACATACATATGAATGTGTGTGAACTCATGAAAATTCATCCACCAATCCGAAGCGGGACCTCGTAAAGGGATATATTTAATAATATTAATTTATTAAAAACATTTGAATATTTATTCGGAAAGGAAAATTAGTGAAAAAAGGGGGTGTAACTGAAATTGTAATTTTCACTATAAATTTTATTTTTATCTAAGCGGAAGGTAATTCAGTGTATAATAATTGTCGCCTTCATTGAGTATTTTTTATTAGTATATTTGTTCTGTA
>KZ807904.1:166571-185594 GCA_000696205.2 Oncopeltus fasciatus | reverse complement strand
ATTTAAATAAATTAATCTATAAAATAATGAAATTGATTTGAATAATTAAAGTCATAACCTCAAAATTCGATGTCTTAATTCAAGAAACAAATCATTTGAAAAAAGAAATATTCGGTATTAATATTAATTTTCTTAAATTTAAAAAATTAAGAAATATGCAATTTCCTATATTACGCTTACAAAACCCTATCTTTACAAAACCAAAATTTATTGGAAGTTTGTAATTTTAAAAATAAAATATTTTGGTAAAATTATGGATAAATGTAATCGCAAATAAAAAATGTAATTTTCTACAGGTTTAACTCTGTAAGTTTAAGCAATTTCAGTATTGCTTTATTGAGAAATATCCTCGTAAAACACGGATAATATTTTTTATTTTTGTTCTGCAAATCTGACAACTGCAAGGGCACAAAATTAGTTAAAAGACTCAACAATGGTATATGAGTGCCAGAGTAGTTCTGGTCTCGCAATTCTGTCGTACTGGGTACATATTTTTTTCTATAAATAAGAGCTTTTCCTGAGTAATAGGTGTTTAGAATGGGGTGGTGAGCTGTAGATATCCCCTACCTCCATTACTCTGAGTGGTTGAAAGGGAGGCTAACACTAAAAAAAAAAAAAAAAAAATGTAAAACAACAACAAAAAACAATGGTTTTTTATTTACAGAGGCAGGTTGTGGATAAGACGGAATTTTTCTGAAGGACGAGATTGCTGCAACTGTCTTATCTCTGAGTTCACCCGGATGTTTATCGAACCCAGATCATTCTCAGCGGCCAAACTCATACTCAACGCTTACTGATGTATTTCCCTTGTAAATCTCAAATAGATAAACTCATTCCCCATACATAGGTTCGGAAGTCTATCAGCGCTAAGGTTTCATAATTGAAATTTTTATTATAGTAGCACGTATGAATTTCACTGCATAACTACTACGCATATTTTTATTTAAAATATTACTATATTTTTAGCTGTTTAACATTTTTCCAAAGTTCGTTTTATTCTCGTAGATTCGTTTGTACCGCAGTTGCTCACCAGAGAGCGATGCAGTCGCAGCACAAATTCTCATAGGACGTTTAGTGCTGTGGTTACTCTTCCCTTGGCAATAAAAAAGAAAGTTGGCCTCGGATTGAAGAGATCCGTCAATATAATAGTAAAAATTCACCAAAGAGGTAGAAATACATAATTACTGAATACAGAAAAATTACAGATCATTTAAGTTTAACGGGGGATGGTTAAAGGACAAATCCCTTGCTTCTGAAAAACTAAATAGATTGCGGTTCGGTCAAGGTTGATCCGAAAAGAAAGGGTATTTTTTTGTTATCTGCCACCGTTTCGGCTTACATTGTAAGCCATCTTCAGGGCTATCATGAAGGCGAGAGGGGACTTCGTGCAATTTGGATGTAAATGAAAGTTAACTTTCTGGATGGCTTATAATGTAAGCCGAAATTTCGGCAAATAATAAAAAAATGGACATTTTTTAAATTGTATTTTTTGGATCAGCCTTGACCGAACCCCAACAAAAAAATCTGCTAATAATCTCTACGGTCATACAATCTCTTCATTTGAACCTTAATGGATTGTTATTTTAGTTGAGGTTCGGTCAAGGTATATCCAAATAATACAAATTTTAAAAAAGTGTATTTTTTTAAAGATTATCTGCCAACGTTGTAGAAATACAATGTCATGAGAATACAATAATAATTTACAATATTATAATATAGAATTGCCATAATGTAATGTAATATCAAAAGTACGAATGTAGAAAGATATTTAAGAGAATTTAAAAAATGCAGACAACAACCTATTAAAAAAATTATAACAGTAATTGACCACACCTACCAATCATAAAGACGAGAGAGGATGTCCTGTCCCTAAGTTCACATTTCCATGACTGAGTGGAAAATATAATTTTTGAAAAAAGACACCGTGGGTGGTGGCCTGGCGAGGGGGGGGGGGGGAAGGTAAGAGGCGAAAGGTTAACCATAAAAATGACATAAAGAAAAAAATAATAAAAACTGACCTCAGTAAACATGTTTTTCATGAAGAACACACATTTGACTTCGAGAGCATAACCATTCTTTCCACTGAACCCTCTGAACACAAACGCCTTTTATCTGAAACCGTTCACATTAAATTAAAACACAATCCACTTAACGACATAACGGTCATAGAACAAATTTCTTCAACTTATTCAAACATTTTCAACATTCTAGAAACAATTAGCCCTCCTTCTCAATAAACATTTTTCCCAGTTCCTAGGTTACCTATTCCCAATAATACCCTTCCTTTTTTCCTCTGTCCTTTTTATTGCCCCCTTTTGAAACAGGTCGCTCTCCCTTTGTACCTTCCCCCCCTCCCCACCCTTCCACCACCCACGGTCTTTTTTCAAAAATTATATTTTCCACTCAGTCATGGAAATGTGAACGTCCTCTCTCGTCTTCATGATAGGCAGGTGTGGTCAATTACCGTATTAAATTCTTTAATAATTTTTTTAATAGGTTGTTGTCTGCATGTTTTTAAATTGTCTTACATATCTTTCTACATTCATACTTTTGATATCACATTACATTATGGCAATTCTATATTATAATATTGTAAATTATTATTGTATTCTCATGGCATTGAATTTCTAGAGCCCTGAAGATGGCTTACAATTTAAGCCGAAACGTTGGCAGATAATCTTTAAAAAAATACACTTTTTTTAAATTTGTATTTTTTTGGATCTACCTTGACCAAACCCCAACTAAAATAATCTATTAATAATATCTACGGTCAAAAAACTCTCCATCTGAACTTAATGGATTGTGTATCCATGTGTGTGTATGAAGATGCACTAGATAAGCCTAGATCTCTAATTCTGTACAAGGTCATACGAATATATACAATGAAGTCACTATAGATAACTCGGGTCTATACAAGGCAATTGAAGAAGAAAAATATGTATTTCTGTGTGTGTGTGAATTGCATATTTGCTACCGAGAATCTGCAGTTTTAAAAGAAATATACAAAGTTCGATATTTTAGTCTCTTTTCTAAAATCTTTGTACGGGTTCGTTTTAGCAGAAATTTTTTCAGGGAGAAGGAGCTTTAAGGATAACAATATCATATGTTAGAGTGATGTAAAAATATGGATAAAATAATAAGGCTTAAATTTCTCAATTATAATAACTTTGTGTGATATTTTTTTCTAAAAATACATTCTAAAAAAGCAAATCAAATTAATAAAACCAAAATTGTTGAAGGGATACTTAGCTTCCACTGACCTTCCAATCTTTTGTGTGAGTTCATATATATTTATAGATAGTTATACCTATGGATGGATATTTATATCTATGGATAGTTATATATATGGATATACCTATGGATAGTTTATACCTATGTCTGGAAACGGTAGACTGTTATTAGATTTTTTTTTGGTTGGGGTTCGGTCAAGGTAGATTTTTAAAAAATAAAAATTTAAAAAAGTGTGTATTTTTTAAATTATCTGCCAACGTTTCGGCTTAAGCCATCTTCAGGGCTGTTGAAATACAATGTTATAAGCATACAAAAAAATAAAAAATAAAAAATTAAATTATGTACAAAATTATAATATAGATTTGCCACATTTAAATATAATGTGATATCAAAAGTATAAATGTAGTAAACTATGTAGAAAAATTCTAAAAGCAAAAAACAAACTGCTAAAAAATTAATTAACCACATCTACCTATCATGATGGCGAGAGGGGACGTCGTGTTTCTAAGATTACATTTTCATGACTGAGAGGAAAGGTTTTTAAAATTGTCAGATTTTTTTTTTTTTTAGATGGACACCGTGGGTGGTGAAGAGGGTGGAGGTAAGAGGCGGTAAGTACAAAAGGAGAGCAGTCTGCTTCAAAATGGGCAATAAAAAGAAAAAAATGTAGGGTGTTATTGCGGATAAGTAACTTTTAGAACTAGGAAAAATGTTTGAAGGTTGATTTTGTGGGAGGGTTAATGGTTTTTCAGAATGTTGAAAATGTTTGAATAAGTTGAAGAAATTTGTTTTATATCCGTTCTGTCGTCAACTGGATAGTGTTATAGGTTATTGTGAACGGTTTCAGACAACATACGTTTGTGTTTATAGGGTTCAGTGAAGAGAATGGTAATGTTCTCGAAGTCAAATGTATGTTTTTCATGAAAAACTTATCTTGTGAGGGCAGTTTTTATTAGTTTATTTTTTAAAGTAATTTTTATAATTGTTAATTCTACTGGAAATAGGGTTTTTAGTTTCCAACGGTAGACCGTTATGAACCGAATCCAAAAATCGTGGTCCTTCCAATAAAAATTTAAATAACACTTAAAATATTTATTTGGTCCATAGCTGAAAAAAAAAGTTTTATTCTGCTTATGCTATTTTCTGAAGCGCCTTTGTCAGTATTTTAAGGGAATTAAAATGTATATACTTTGTAATATCGCAGGTATGATTTTAAAAATTAAATATAAAACAAAAATAATGATTATTTTGGGGGAAAAAAAAAACAGCATATTTCCCTCATCTGAAGTACCTGCCAAACCAATATTAATTCATTAAACTTTATACCTTGAACAACTGTTACAGCTAATTTATCGCTATATTTAAATGAACTAAGAGAGCTTCAATCTCCCAAATGTTTATTTCTTATTCCTTCAACTTATTTAATGAATTGTATATTTTAAGTAACATTATATCTACACACTTAAGCAATACTTTTAGAGAATTATATGTAGAAAATATTATTTTGAATTCCCCTTCATAAAATATGATTAAAAATGAAACACTTATATCTAAAGAAAACTTTTTTAGGTTACCTTTAAAGCCATTCTTATTTTGCAGACCCTCAGAACTGCAAATAAAAATAAAAAATTCCAATCTCTTGATTTTATAAATTTACTTATGAAAAGAATAGTTACCCGGAAAAACTTAACTTATCAGACGTCTATAACCTACCCATGGTTGATAACGTCACTATGACATACTTAAGTCCCTCGTTTTCTTTGTTTTGTTTTTGTTGTGTAGAAGAATTTCTACTTTTTACTTTTATTTCTTTACTTAGAGAGGAAACTCCTCTTGAAAAAATGTTGCTGGCGGGAATGGAGCATCACTAAAAAATAAAGTAGTCAAAATGTTGTCCTACGTCATATTGATGTCACGAAATGATAAAGAGTTTCAGTGCCGAATAAATTACGGCTTTACCATAAACCAGGTGGAAAGGAAATAATTGTATAATTAATTTAATATTCCGTTAAGTGAAGTATTGAGTTTTTGCCAAGAGAGTAAGATGGTCGATTAGAAAGCCGCTTGTATAGTTTTGTATGGAGGTGATCACTTTTTCTCTTCAACTTATTAATAAAATAACAATATTTAAAAAAAAAAAAAAAAATGTTTTGCAAATTAAAGATTTACTAGATGTTAATCCTATAGAAATAGGAGGGGAAGGAATGAAATTCGCTGAAAGCACGTGTCTGCCATGAGCGAAATTCTTTAATTGAGCACTTATCCAGGATGAAACATGGTTTTGTTGATAATTGAGAGACTCGTCTAGGACAAAGTTTGTTTTAAAAATAGAAAATCTAAAGGAAAATGGGATAATCAATTTAGACATTGCTCTCTCCCCACCTTGCAGAAGATAAAATCCCCTCCACACTTTAATATTATCAAAATGCGAAGAGCACGTTAAAAGGACAGTAAGACAGTCCTGTTATCAGTATCCCGTGAAACTGTACCCGGTAGAGTTCCCGCCTTGATGACGTAGTCATGTCTGCCCCCTCTTTCGAAGATCCTTGGACTGCCCTGCTAGGAATCAGCAGTTGGCATGAGGTTCCACCAGGTGTTTCGCTTACCCGTCTCGTAGATATGTTCGGCCCCATCATCGGATTCGCCTCGGTACTTTTCCCCATAGTGTTAACGCCTTTTTTCTTCTTCATACTCTCCATAGTGTTCCTCGGCTCCATTGGGAAGTCCATCGGCATCCGAAGGGCCTATGTTAAACTCCTTATTAAAATTTTTGAGGTGAGTTTTTAAGTGCTTAAAGAATTTAAACATTTATTTTTTCTCCCCTTTACCACCAGAGTTGATAAATTTTATTTAAATGAAATGTGTTACCTTTCTAACCTATATTTACATATTGCCACTCGCTATTAGAAATTCCATGAATTAAAATATAGTAAATAAATTTCGAAAGACATTCTTTTTAACAGTAGTAAAATACTTATCCTAAACTTTTATTTTTTAATTTATCTATTAATTTTTAGTTTCTGAGTTTGGGTTAATAAAAATTTTTTTATCTACTCTCATCTGATATTGACTTTTCCTTTACTCAGAGAAACTGTTCATTTTATCATGTTAATTTTTTTGTTTAGTGCTCTAAAAATGTTAAAGTTTTCGACATAATAGCAGTTTTCCTTGCTAAGTTTTCTGACTGCAATGTTAACCCTGTACTGTTCTAAAAGTTACAATTGTCCTCATAACACATACCTAAAGTACAAATAATACAAAGTAATGCCACACATTTGCACACAGGTAGTGTTATTTTTATGTTTGCCTTTTATCGTGCAAGATGCAATTTTGTTTTAATCAACCCTAACTGGTCATTAATTGCCGTGCCACTTAGACTAATTTCAGTGTTATACTTAGTAAATGCATCCTGAGCTAATATATTCAATTAGTAACTGTTCCTTATCAAGTTGTTTCTTCTAGTTCGGGAGAAAAACAATTGAAGCTGAAGGTAAATGGAATGTCAGCCCAAACCTGCAGACCAAGGAGAAAAAACCTGAATCCAATGGAACAACAGTTATATCGAGAGAAGATTTAATTCTTGTGCCTGATCCAGTTCAGAATTACACAGGAAATAACAATCTAGAAGTCTCACAGGTATTGATGTGTTTCTATTGTTATTAATTTAATTAACCTAACTCAACTAATTCATTTTTCATCATATCAATTTTTATATATTAACTTAAAACCCTCCTTGTTCTCTTCTTTTTTAAATAGTTTTTGTGGGTTTTTGTGTCTAATTGGTGATGTCATTCATTTTGTATGAATTATCTCTACAGGAGGTTACACATACTTAAGATAATGAATGTTTTTATTCATGATCTTGATTTTAACAGATATATTTTTTACTTATTTTACTAAAGATTTTCTGACTTATTTAATATCTTCTTTTGATTCTTATTTTCCGAGTTGAGTTAGGCTTTTACTGACTTAATTCTAATTCTAATTAAAACTAACTCTTAATGCTAGTAATTATGAGTATTATGTATTACTTAAAGCATAGTTACTGCATGTATTTATTTAATCATTGGATCATTAAATGTATCATATTGGAGATGTAAAAAGATGTTAGTCAAGCAAAATTTTGAGACATTTATCAGCCAAACCATGCTGTAAATATGTATATATATATATATATATATATATATATATATATATATATATATATATATATATATATATATATATATATATAAAGAATCACTTAATTACTAAATGAAATGGTTGAACCGATTTATGCTTTGGGAAAATGTTGTGGGTTCATAGAGATTTCCATTTGAGAAAACAAATACACTGTGTCCAATAACTGAAAGAGGTTTTAAAACTTAGTTTGATAAATAAAAAGCTTTCTAGAGGCAGAGGAGTTAAAATGTCTTAACTGTTTTGATAAATTGTCTAATAAGAGTCATTTATTATCACTGCTTTGCAGTCTTATCTTTAGGATAATTTAGGGAATGTAGTTTTACTTTAATGGAATTTAATATTTCCTACATTTTTTACGGATTTAACTACTAATTCGTTTAATGATGGAATTAAATATGTCCTTGACAGCTTGACTTGGTAGTATAAAAAATGTTATTCATAATAGTTGATTGAACTGTTTTGTTATTTTTGTATAAGGCATGTTCAATGCAGTTTGCAATAACAATGCATGAATTTCTCAATTATGTTTGGTACATGTATATATGAATTTTAGCAATGTATTACACTATATATCAGTTAAAATTGGTGAGAGAAGTATAAAGTTTTGTGAGTAATTTTCACTGATGTTTTAACTACCCAACAATACTTAATTTCATTAAAGCATAGCTTAAATATTTACTTAAGTTTTTAGAAACATATTTTCTCAACTGACATAATTCATACTAATCCCACTCATCTCTATTGAGAAAAATTCCTGATGCACTTATGATTCCCAATTTTTTGTTTTCATTCTCAGTCTCAATGAATAAAGAACATTTTTTTTTTTTCCTTACTTCCCTCTAAAGAATCTTCAGTGGGAAAACTTTTTTTATTGTCCATTCTTTGCGTGTCATATTTTTTTCAAAAGTATAATGTACAATGTAAAATAACCAAACTGATTCTAAAAATTAAATAAAAACTACTGTGGAACTTTTAATACTGATAATTTAGATGTATAGTTATCTATGTTTGATTGAGCATAGTTGAGTTTCTTTCTTGACTCAATGTAGATTGTATGTTTAAGTGGTTGGCTTATCAGTCTCTTCATTTAACTTTGCTGGGGCAATACAATATGATATTCTTGTTTTATAAGTTCTGAGGTCACTATTAATATTTGAAATAATTTTAATTGAACCCTGACTATGTAAAATAAAAGTAGTGGACTGGTGCTTTTATTCTTGCCTTATTAAGCATTATAAAGGCATGTGAAAAAAAAATTATTACGATCTAAGATAAATTAAATACAATTCATTTAGCTTTCTATGTATATTCTTGTTTGTTAAATTGTACTAATTATTCATTGTAATAATAATAAATATAATTTCATTAAAAATGAATAATAATTTTTATTGAAGGGTTTTAATTTGCCTGTTGCAGATTCTTTGCAACTTTTTATTTTAATGGACATTAATTCTTAAAGCTCTTCATTATTCTGTTCTTTTAACAAAATTTACAAATGTATTGATTTGCTGAATCCCCACTCCATTAGTGGATAATAAACCTTTACTTTTTGAAGTTGCCTAAGTTTTAGCTTGAAGAGTAAAAATGGAATTAGACAAATATATCCTTTTATGTTTATAATCAGTTATTTTTATTTATGTTGCTAACTCATTAATTCTTTTGCAATTTAGTTTTAATGCTATCTTGAAATTTGACTTTTTCCAACAGAATGAAGAAGGAAAAGAAGGCGACCTTCCCAGAAATCCATCTTTTGAAACTTTGAAAAAAGTATTCCACCTATCTGATTCCCTTGATTTTATCAAGACTGGCATGGAAGCAATAATAGAAGACCAAGTAACGTCAAGATTTGAAGCAGAGGAATTAAAGGTAGTATTGTTTAGAATTTATTAATAATGTTTTTTATTCATTATGCATATTCAATGAATTAACGCAGGTATAAAATGTTAATTCTTTGTTTCTCCTTTCAGTGTTGGAACTTGATGACAAGGACAAATCGACAGTATGAATTCATTAGTTGGAAACTATCATTCATTTGGGTCAGTGGGTTTTTCTTTAGGTATTTTTTTCTTCTTCCAATGCGGGTGCTAATATGTTTCTTTGGGGTAAGTTTTTTATTACTTTAGTAGTTTATTTTAAAATTATCTCTTTAAAAATAACTTGTACTTACTTATAACCCTAGGTCATTGTAATATCTTATAGATAGATCTATTATAAAGTTTTAATTTTGTTTTTAATTCCTTGTTCAGTTGTTAGATTAGGCTAAAATAAAATCAGGCAACTTGTGGCTATAGTGGTAACCTTAATTTACAATTAAATTTATTACATAATTTTATTTATGTCACTTTACCTTCTTTTTTTTTTAATTATGTTTGTTACCAGAGTTTAGTTATAGTTCAAGTATACTATCAAACTCGCCATTTAATTAAACTCTTACAACCTCTAATGTAAATAATCGTAAGGTTCAACCATCATAGATATAAGAAAACAAATAAAGAATATGAAACTCAATGCTGTTTATCTCAAACTCTCAATAGTTGAGGAAGCTGGGAAAATGACAATTTGATAGCTGTAACTGATTGGCTGTTATAATGTTTTAAATATTTTAGTCTTAATATGGTTAGATCCATAGATCTATCTTTTCAAAATTTTTCCCCTGAATGTGAAGCATGATTACTGCTAAATTTAAGATCTATAAATCATTCAGTGTTATTTAACTTAACATGAGCAAAAAATAATTTTCTTACTATTTTATTTCATATATTTAATATAAAAAGGTATATTTAGTAAGGTTTTAAAATTTAAAGCTTAACANATTAATTAATTTTTTATAATAAATCTGTAAAATATAATTTTTAACCATTACTCTTTTGAAATTTGATGCTTTACATTTCACAGGGAGTAAAAAGCGAACATAATTAATGCAGTATCAAAATATTTTTGCTCAGATAGACAGCTGGTAAAATCTAATATTTAGTTTCACAACCATCAGTAGTCTAAGCAAATGTTTTTGGTCAAATAGCTATTTATGATCTCTATATCCAAAATCTAACTTGGGTAACTAGTTTTTAGATTAATTAATCCTAAGCAACTCAATTTTAGTGCCTTTTAGGCCAAATAGATAATTTTACTGAAAGCTTGGGAGTAAGATAATTTATGTGATAAATAAATTGATTTCATATACATTATAATTCTTTATGATAGGGATTATTTAAATCATGCAAAATCTTAAATGCAGAATCATATATCATCATAAATCATAAATAAGAATTATATTATTTAAACGCCTTCACTGTTTATATAAAAATCCAAAACTTAATAAATAAAATTGTTAAAATTACCTGATAAATCTTTGTAAAATCAAACTAGTTGAACATAATTAATATGATACTTTTCTTACAGGTATTATGGCTAACTTTGTGTACTGCAATTGTTGGTTATATACCAGAAGGTACATTCAAGCGATGGACAAACAAAAGTGTCTCCATTATGTGCTTTAACATTCTCTCATCGGCCCTATCTGCTGTGATAACCTATCACAATTCTGAAAATCGTCCAAAGAATGGTATTTGTGTGGCGAATCATACATCACCAATTGATGCTTTAGTACTGATGTGTGATAACTGCTATTCTTTGGTAAGCCTAGTTAATTCATTTTTTTTTTTTTACATTTGCTTTTTAGTTAACACTTATATTAGTAGAAATAAAAAAACAAAAATCTTCTTAATTGCCCATGAATATTTAACATCCACTAAAACATTTATGTATTTCCTTTACAAATTAATATCCCAGTCTGAACTTTATTGTTGTACCTCACTATTTGTGTTAAATCCAAACATCTTCACATTCTTTCTCATATTTTACTATAAGATCCATAAAGCATTAGACACAATAGAATTGTAAGTACTCAGTCATTATTCCTAAAATTTGGCAAACGGGCCTCTAATTATATAACTTGACAATTATAGAATGTTTTCTGTGATAATTATTTTGTGCACTTAAAAGAAATGATAGTTTAGGCTTTAGGTGAAGAGTTAAGCTACCTACATTTAGTTTATTTTGTTTTAGTTTGCTATATTTCAGGTTATGCGTTTTTACAGCATATTAAATTAGTGACTGGAAAGTTTTTTCTGTTTAAAACTCTAAAATGTTTAGTTTGGGAGTTAGTTACTTAATTGAACTTATTTAATGAGTTTAATCTCTATACATGATCTTTTTGTTATTTTAAAATACAGTTTTATTCCACATGAGTTTCAGTTACCACATCAGCACATCAAATTCATACCTAGATAAATTTTCACAGATACCAAATTTAATGATACTAAGTAATAAACATACTTATTACCTCCTCAAAAAATCTGAATATCTCTTAAATCTTTTTTTTTTTTTTTTTTTTTTTTTGGTTAGCCTCCCTTGCAACCACTAAGGGTCATTGGAGGGAGGGGCTATCTACAGGTTGCCACCNAGCGGGTAAAAATAAGGTCTTTGACAAAAAGAATATTAAAGTCGTGAAGAAGGGTAGAGTTTGACACATAGTATGGAGCATTAACAATTATTCTGAGCATTTTGGACTAAAAGGATTGTATTCGTTGGATTTTGGAAGGCTTAGCGGCAGCCCACAGTTCTGCGCCGTAGGTCCAGATTGGTCGTATTATGGTCTTGTAGATGGTCAGTTTATTTTCTAATGTGAATTGTGAGCGCCTATTTATAAGGCTGTATAAGAGTCCGTGGCGTCTGTTGATACTCCTATTATGTCCTATACTTTTGTTAATAACGATAAAAACGTCTATGATACTAAAATTACAATTCTAAATTCTCTGGAGAGAAGATGATTCCAGAATTAATTGTGAAAAATTGGATTCATCAATTTCCTTATCGAGATTTAAAATTTGTTTTAACTCTAATCTACTTCCTTCATCTCAAATAATTTCAGCCATTTTGTATTTAAAAGTGACCATCTAAATTCATTGCAATGATTGTATTGATGCTCTACATAGAAGTGTAGCCAGCTGAGCTTTGCCATAAACACATATATTTAAGAGGTACCTATAAGTAGGGTAGAAGATTTTAGAAAAGTACGCAGCCAATTGTAATATTCTTATATCTCAAGCAAATTTTTTTTTTTTTTGCTTTTTTAAAAGTAATTTAAGAAATAAATAAAATGCTCTGATTTTCTAAAAAAATATCAATCTAATTCTTATTTTTATTGTTGTTCATCTCTTAGTAAATATAGTAATGGATTTTTTTTTTTTTTTTTTTTTTTTCATAAATGTAAACAGACATTAGAATTTGGATCTGCCAATTTATATTACTTGCAATTTGCTATACATCACTATCATTTTTAGTATATCAATATTTTACTAAAAGTACCCATGTATGTATTATGCATTATGAATCATATGTATTTATGTAATATAAGCAATTCCCACTTTATATACTTGTATATTCACTCACATAAAAGTACTGTTCAAAATTAGTTATTTTATCTAATAATCTATTTTTTTTTTTAAATTTTGTGTTGTTTGTTTTAAGGGGGGGAAATTGTGACGCCTTGTGACCCATGTATTCAGTGTGTGTTCTTTTGTAATCACCTGCTATTTAATTTGTTGATCTTTCACTGAACTGATAGTGATAGGTTGAGTATTCATACATTTATCTTTCACAATGGGAATGAATTTCCCACTTGACCTTTTATATCTTTTGAACCTTTCCCCATAATATTTGTGCTTTATTTCACATTAAAATTCTTATATCTCCAGAACCCTAATTTGTTTAATGGGGAAAATTAAACAAAAATTAGTAAATAAAAAAATATTCATTTTCGTGTAAAAAATTTTAGTATATAGAAGATCTGGGCAGTATGAATAAAAAATATTAAAGCTCAGTTGCTTAAATTAATTAAGTTGTTTCATTTGGAACTTTCATAAGCTATTTTGAAATGAAAATCCCAAAATTGACTTATAATTTGTATTGATTTTACCAAAATTCAAAGCCATTACTAAATTCAATTAAGTGATATTTCATTCTTTTTAATAATTTTTATAAAGCTCCATTCATAAAATTATACTTAGCACTCTAATAATACTGTACTGTGTATAGGATTACTTATGTGATATACTAAAATATATATATTTGTGCGTATCAGTCCTTTCATATGGTTTATTTGGCCAGAGGAAATTTAAAATATTTATATGCAGTTTCAGATTCTTCTCTTTTACAAATGTCTAAAAAAAATTACTGGATTTCTTTTCTGTTCTGTCAGCTTGACCATAGTATGGAGGCTAATGTCCGCTATATTTAATTTATTTCTTGTCTAATATGTCTTTCATTTTACAGGAACCTTATGTTTGTTTCATATTCATCATAGGACTGTATTTTTTATATACATTTTTTTATACTATTTATTTGTTTTTATTTTTGACTTTACACAAATTGCAGACATTCTGCTGAGTGATCTCTTAAAATGTGTACTATTTGATTATTAATTTTATTGTAATTTAGTATCATGTTGAGTAATATGTTCTCTCGCAAGCAACTTTATTGTTTTTATTAATTTATTTTTGTGCCTGAATATTATTGGAACGTAAATTATATATATTTTTAAAAGGAGCATTAAAGTATTTGTGGTCAATTGAAAAAACGCTATAATAATGCATAGTCAATGTCAGAAGTGCTATGACACACCTCTTCCAAAATGCAGACTACTACTAGAGAGTCACTTTAAGAAGACTTTAAATAAGAGCAATAGTTCTTATATACTTGTACTTATATATTAGCAATTGTTGCATTTTAAAAAAGAATTTGGATAGTGCTAGGTATTTTAAGTTGAATATTAATGTTGTATGAAATTACTTATTTCACATCTCATGAATTTTCTGTCTGATAATGGAAACATTATGTCAGTTATTGTTGATCATCAATTTATAGTATTTGAAAGTATCATAATAACTTATCTTCTCTGAAAAGGATTATAATGTTTTCAAAAGTATGAAGTTATATTGAATCCTATACTATGTAATGCATTCAAATTTCTATTTACTTATTTTATATTTTAGATTGGGCAAAGACATGGAGGTTTTCTGGGTATCCTTCAGAGAGCTTTGGCCAGGTCATCACCACACATATGGTTTGAAAGATCAGAAGTGAAAGACAGAGAGTCTGTTGCAAGAAGGTACTTATGATACTAAAATATTTTCCATGTTCATGATAATAATAAAATAAAAGTACATTTATAAAATAGGGGGGATTACTGAATTTAAAGTATTTATTTTTTAGAGAATATATTCTTTGTAAAATGTCATTATCTACCTATTGTATATGTTTTTAACTTTTAGAATATAATGTTCAACTATTCTAGAAAGTAACTTTTAAAAAATTCTACTTTGTAGAATAGACGAATTTTATATTCTAAAAGTTAAAAGCATATACAATCGGTAGATAATGTCATTTTACAGAGAATATATTATATTTTTTCTAAACAATAAATATTTTAAATTCACTAATCCCCAAATTTCATAAATGCACTTCCTTCCATTTTATTATTTTGTTATTTATATTCCTTTGATTTCATAAATTATTTAAAATAAACTAAAGTTGGCTCCTTATAACTAGCACTTTGTTGTTTTGGATAAAGCAACAAAGTGCTTCTGATTTTATTATTTCTATCAATGTTTGATAAGTGTATTTGTGGATGAAAAATTGTTAAAAATGTATGGTGTCACTATAAGAAAACCAAACAAAATAGCCTATTCTTTCATTCCTATAAATATATAAAATTAAGCATATTTAGTGCTTGTTAGGGTAGGTTAAATAAATCACCCAACTATGACAAAATATGAAACATATTTTGCATTGAATATCAATACAAGATTATAAACTTTGTTTTATAAGCCGTCAAGAGGAGTCTATAAAACAAAGTCCAGGATCAGAACTTCAATAAAAAACATACTAGAGAATTTAAGCATAAACAACCATAAACATAAAATCAACCTTTTACAAGATGGAAGGTTACAACCAATTTATCACTTGTCACAAATAAAAACCTATTAACAAAAAATAATAAAAAGAAAAGTAATGTTTTCCAAAAGAATATTTTCCGGTCTTGCAATTTCTGCAATTATTACTGCATTTCTAGTACATCTATTGTATGTACCTTTATTTATTTATTTATTTTTTTTTTTTTTTGGAAAGTAAAATAATTTCGCTTGCATTTATTGGGTTGTTATTACCCTCCCAGGAAATATCCCTAGTACTAGTTTGGTAAACCATAGTAATAAAAGTACAGATGTTCCTGGTAGATAGTTAACTATGATTTTAATGTGAAGTTGAAAATAATTTGTGATCTTGTGAGAACTGGGATCTGAAAAGACATCCTAAACATGTATTTACTACTTACTTAGGCTATACATATTGTAAAAAAATTTTATTTATAATTTAAAAATAGTATTAGTTGTTATTTTATCTTAATAATGATTAATAAATTTCAGACTGAAAGAACATGTGTCTGTTGAAAATAATCCTCCAATTCTGATATTTCCTGAGGGGACATGTATAAATAATACATCAGTTATGCAGTTCAAGAAAGGCAGCTTTGAAGTTGGTAGTGTTATATATCCAGTTGCTATTAAGGTAATTATAAGCTCTTAAAAAATTAATTTTATGACATTTTGTACAACCTTTATGGACAAAATTAATCAAAAGGTATTCTCTCTTTTTGTAACTACTTGTTTTCTAATATATGAATGATCTTAAAGCAGAAGCTTAATACTTTTTTTTTATTGTTGTATATTATCCTACATAAATTTTAAACGATTAAATGCTAGGTAATAGAATAAAAATCTAACTGTCCCAGCCAGGGCTCGAACCGAGTTCTCCTTCTATCCGGGAAAGGGCGTTTTTCACTAACGTGGATAATGTACTACTTTACGTGGGATAATATACCACAATAAAAAAATAAAAAATATTTGTAAAGTTAGAAATTAATGTAAATAACGAGAGTCGTCTTAATAGCTAGACAATGTCACCTCCTTTGAGCATAAGACAATATATTCGTCATTCTCGGAGGAGACTCTCGATACTAGTGCTGGAAAATTAATAAGTTATCTAGCTCTCCCGTTGGCGTAAGTGGAAAACAAGCTTGCCCGGATAGCAGGAGATCCAGGTTCGAGCCTTGGCTGGTACAATTCGATTTTTTATTCTATTCCCTAGCATTTAATCGTTTAAAATTTACATGGGATAATATACTACTACAAAAAAAATTTATAAAATTAAAAATTAAAGTAAATATTGAGAGTCGTCTAAATAGCTAGACAATGTCAGCTCCTTCGAGCATAAGACAATATATTCGTCTTTCTTCTAGATTTTTTATTCTATTCCCTAGCATTTAATCATAATAATTATTTGCCCAAACATAAGTTCTTGCTACAAATCCTAATTTATTTTTAGCGTATTATTTTTTTTTTCCGCTACAGGCAATAGTTGTATTAGTATTAGTATAACTAACTAAGTTAATAATCGACTAGCCACTTGATTAAAGGTTTCATTGTATTTCTTATCCTTTCAGGAACCAGTGATTAAAGCAAGAAATATTTCTAGCAATTTCAAATAAACTTTAAAACTCCAAATATTGATGACATAGTGACCCATAAAACAGTTTTGTGAGGAGAGGTTACTTAGACTACCATGATTTAGTTACTGTAGAGCAGGTGTCTCTTTCCCCCTATCACCCCATTTCCCTGATAAAGGCCTGAAATTTAGGGGAAAATAATATTTTTTTTTTTTACAAATCAGTTTTTAATTCTTTAGCTCCCAAGACTGTATCTCTAATTAACCTCTTCTCATAAAGCACGACAGTCATCAACTTGCCTCCAAATTACAAACTGTTTTGTTTTAGTGATATAGTTTTGAGAGCTGTGACCTTTAGTAAAAGGCTTTTTCACTTATTTATGATATTTTAGTAATACAAATGCCAATCCATTTTGAGATTTCAAGTGTTTCCTTATTTTTAATTTTAATTATTATTGAAATGGAAGTGTGTGTAAAATGTTTTTGAATTGGAAGGATTGTATCCATTAGGAGTTGAATGCTTAGAGGCACCCCAGAGTTCTGCAATATATGTTCAGATCGGTTGTAGTAAAGTCTGGTCTGTATTTTTTTCAAGCCTCCCTAGAGCCAGCCTCTGTTGAGTTTATTTTTTTTTTTTTTTTTGGTTTTAATTCTATATAATTGACCCAGGTAAATCACGAGTTAATGTATGAAATCAGATAGAAGAATGGGGATGCTATTAAATGTAGCATTGTCAAGGAGTTTATGAGTAATTAAAAATTACTTCGATGCATTTGGGTTCATTTCTTCAGATTCTAAATTTTTGTACCACAACTGAACTGCATCAAAGTGGTTTTGTTGAGGAAGTAGTTTTAGAATCAGGATAGAAAGAAAGGATCTCCATGTCAACAGTAAACAGAGCCTGGATGGTATTCAGATGGTCGGGGATATCAGTTGCAATAAAGAAAAAATAATATAGGTCTGATCACCTACACTGACTTGTGAAATGTTCCCTTTCACTAGAAAGTGATAGGAGTATTATGGTTCTTGTTGATCTGGTGTGACTTCAGGATGAGGTGCTTGGGAATATGGATTTGAGCTTATGAAAGAGACCATTATGCCATATTCAATTGAATACTTGGATGACTTCTACCAAATGGGCAAGATGAATCAGCTTATTCATTTGGTAGCATAAATGAGCTTTTAAGAATAATTAGTTAAAATTATTTTTGGCACAGTTAAAAACTATTATCTACTAGCATCTCATCAGCTTAAATAGTAAAAAAACAATTATTCTAAAAAAACGATTCTCTTACAGTCATACTAGTATATGCCTTTTTATGACAAAACTGTTTGTGAAAGAAAATTCTTTTTACTAGTTTACATTAAAATAATTTCATTTATTTCTTTTTTCAGTATGATCCTAAGTTTGGGGATGCATTTTGGAATAGCAGCCGCTTTTCAATGGTTCAGTATTTGTATATGATGATGACTTCTTGGGCAATTGTTGCGGATGTTTGGTACCTGCCACCAATGAAGCAGAATGAAGGGGAAACAGCAATTGACTTTGCCAACCGAGTAAAGAGAGTTATAGCTAAACAAGGCGGGCTAGTAGACCTTATGTGGTTAGTATCTTAAAGTTAGTCATATCTTGTCAAGTTAGTGGTTTGGGCAAGTTCATTTCATAATAAACAATTCCTTTCCAATCTCATCAAAAACACTCAACATCACCTTACTTGGCATTAATCCAGGCTTTGTCAGTGTTTGTGAAGCTTATGCAGGCTTTAACCAGTAATTTTTCTGCGCATTACTGCCTTACATTTACTTTTCATCACTTGTAATCAATCTATTCAAGAATAGCTTGATTTCATTTAATTTCAGCAGTGTTTCACAATGTAACTTACTTTTTTTTTCTATTAATTGTGTGGAACACAAGTATCAAGCTCCTTTTGCTTGAGTAGAATAAGACTACCTTTATAAAAAGAGATTAGGGACATTAAAAACATCAATTGAGATTACATAAAATAACTTTTTCCCCAAACATATAACATATATACATACATATATATA